>CM067219.1:52193894-52603767 GCA_034190945.1 Octodonta nipae
ATAAGATATATATATATATATGGATATATATATATATAATTGCTGTTCCAGTTCACCGTAACTACGCATTGAGAATTCCAATGAGACCTTGGCGAAACGTCTGCTATCCGCGGTTCATTATTATAACTAAGCTAGGTTCCGGGTGAGAACCGGTCTGAATTTATTGAATACTCGACGTTTCGACTCCTGCTTCGGAGCCTTAATCAAGAAACAAAAGTGAGAAGAGTTTCAGTATTGTATGATATGTGGGTTCATTGTTCATTTGTTAGTTGAGTTGTTAAGTATGGTGGGTCATTCATTTTTCAAGACATTCTCTCTAGTATACTGTGTGATATGAAAGACTCTGAGGATGTATTGTGAACAAATGTTTGTGACATTTCATTCTTTCAAATAAGTATTGTTTAAATCATAATCAATGCCGTAGCCAGAAAAATTATTCGGGGTGGGTGGGTAATTTTTTCGGGGGTGAGCAATTTCTTCCTTTCATCATAATAGCGATACAATCGTTTTCATTTAACAAAATTAAAGCAGACACTTTTAGTTTTCGTTTCGTCTTGTGTTCTTCTTTGTGTAATATAACTGAATTTTGAAATTGTATTTTATGACCAAGGTCCCAAGCATGTTCACGCATTTTTGATTTTTCAAACTGTCGTCTTTTAACATAATTTTTGTGTTGGTTTATTCGAACATTTAGAGGTCTAGAGGTTTCTCCAATATAAAATTTATTACATTCACAAGGAATTTTATAAACGCAATTTTCTGTATTTTGTGTTTGGGTGTTTTTTGGTTTTGTTTTTGATATAACTGATTTTAGTGTATCTCTTGTTTTAAATGATGTTTTAATATTATATCTGTGGCTCACTCTTTTTAGTCTTTCTGAGAGACCCTATATGTATGGTATAGTTATTGTAGTAATGTGATTACCTTGGGAGACAGTGTTGTTTGGTAAAGTTTGGTAACGATCGTTTGGTATTTGATTTTGTAGAACTCTTTATTAATAAATTTTTCAGGGTAATTATTGGCAGAGAACACATTTTTGTTTTCTGAATGATTGTGTGGCATATTTTTCAATGTCTAAGTACTTCTTGGGAAATAACACCACAGTTTAAAGAAAATTGCGGTATATTCCAAACGTTTCGGGGTCTAGGTCAGACCCCGTTGTCAATGGTTAAGACACTTGGATAAAAAAGGCACAATTCTAAGAAGTAAATTAAAATATTTGACAATGTGTATTATTTGATTTCTGACGTAACTAAGAGAATTTTATTTGCAATATACAGGGTAGCACAAAAACTTCTAAAGATCATATAATCATAAAGTTCCTTTCAAATTGGAAGAATTTGAAAGGGAGACCTTCAGAATTTTATGTGGCGCTCCTAGGTGCGACTTTGTTATAAGATAGTGCATTCGCCAAAAATGCGACCAAAGAACTTTGTTGATTCAGTGATCCCATTAAAATCATAAGAGAAACCTAGGAAAAAGGTTTTACTGAATGTGGTTGATTAGAGTAAAGTTGACATACCTACCTATTATTGTGAGTCGGTTTTCTGTAAACTTCTGTTTCAAATGTCGACTGTTTTTTGTTGCTAAAATATCTAGTATAAACTATAGTATGTTCTTTGTTGTATATTTCATTAAGTAATTCAGGTAAGTCTTCCAGATTATATTCCCAAATGATCTGACATCTACATAACACAACCAAACCAAAGGTCTTATCTGTTTTGAGCAAATTGTTTGTTCTTCAAACTTTTCCATAAAAATGTTGCTTAAAGCAGGAGACAGACAGGAATCCAGTGCCATGCCAAAATCTTGTTGATAGATGTCATCGTCAAGTTGAAAAATATCATTTTTGTATAAAATGCTAGTAGTTCCATTATTGTATTAATGGACAATTTTGTACGTTGATTTAGTAAAGAATCATGTTCTAATCGTTCTTTTACTATGGGAAGAGTTTTCGTGACAGTAACATTATTGTATAAATTTACAATGTCAAAACTTGCTAGTGTGAACGTGTTTTTGTATTGTACATGTGATAACTTTTCTAAGAACTGTGAGCTGTTTTAAGGTGAAAGTTAGAGTTATCAGTAAGTAGAGAAATAATTTTTAAAATTTTTAAAAGAATTTTGAGAGTTCACTGCGTGGAGAATTTATAAAGTTGACAATTGGTGTCAATGGAATGTGGGGTTTATAATTTTAGGTAACCCATAGAAACGTGGCGGTTTCGAATAGTGTGGAGTCAGATTCTTACGTTCTAGTCCATTGAAATTGTGTTTGAACGAAATGAGGTGGCAACAAACTAACAGAACATTTATCTTTTTGACCATGCTGATTACGAAGCTGCAATTAGTTTTTGCCGCATACGTGCAATAAGGCAGATATCTCGATAAAACCCCCAAAAAGGGGTTTTCTTCATTTTGTTCAAAAACTACAAGGAATTTTTAAAAAATATCCACGTCATCGTATTCCTCGTAACATTTTACTTTATTTTAGGATATTGAGAATGCATGCACTGTACGCGTATACACTCCAATATATCAATGGAGTGTTACTTTACGGATATACAGAAGGTTCTCTCTAACTTTCATATACAATTGAACAATTTAAGGCATGTTTAATAATCACCTGATACGTGTACCACGAACAGTTTCAGATAATTTATATTATAGGAAACAAAAATATACAAAACAACACAGAATATAAAAAGTCATACCTTCCAAACAAAATGAAATAAAATTGTGAAGTTTTAATCAGCAATAACTAAGATTTAAGCCTTATACTAGGCTCAGATATAGCTTGCTAAGTTTTCACAAGAAACTGCAAAATAGATATACTTTTCTTGGCGACCACTACTTCAAATTTAAGAAAAAACTACAAAGTAAACAAATTAAACAAAAATTCACAAATATCCTTCATATTTTTTAATCATTTGATTAACAAATGTTTTTCCCTTGAATAAATATTTTTGTCAATTTGTCATTTTCTAGCATTGAATTTCACGGTAAATGCCGCAGCTAGAGCTTCTTTTCAACCTGCAGTCATCTACTCCTGGATATAGGTCTCTCCTATCCAGCTACCTACCACTACGCTAATGTCATCGACCCAACGATTTTATGGACATTCAACATTTAGTTTAATTTGTCTAAGTCACTATTATTCTATGTATCCGCCTGTCACATGTCCAGCCCATTGCTATTTCATCTTACTCACTCTTGAATTATATCAGCGATTCTTGTTTGTTTCCTGATGTTTTCATTTCTATTTTATAACTTTGTGACGCGCCTAGTACGCATGCTTCCGGGGACCAATTTAATGCTTCAGGGGGGGGGGGGGATCCTGTACTAAACTTACGTAAATAAAATTTTAAACCCAGTTTTCTTGGATTATGACATTAACCAGTCGTTCTGAGGTGTAAACCCATAGTAGTTACCTTCTTCTAGGCTCTTGGAGTTAAGATTATCTCGTTTTAATATTTAATTTAGTAACTTGGAGGCTCTCAGTGGGGGCGATTGCCCCCATCGTCCCCCCCCTGGATGCGCCCATGGATTTTCCTAAATCTCCTAATGTTCCCCCTCGTTTCAGGAAATATTATGAAGTACTTATATACAAATATTTTGAAATATAAATACTTAAAATTGATATTGAATTGATTCAGTCATTTGGATTTAATATCACTAATCTGCACATGTCTATTTTATCGAATTCAACTTCGCTCACTGAAAATTGTGGTCAACGTATTCAAGTTTAGTAAAAAATAACAAAGGTAATAAATAATTTCGAAAAGATTGTTGAGGAGGTCTTGAATTATTTTGTCTATTCATTGGGTTTTCTCTCCTCCAAATTTTTTCCTGTGTATGGAGACGTTTCAACTCCGAGTCTGCAGTCGTTGTCAATCGTTTAGTGTTGTTTTCGAGGCTTTTTTCTAAAAAATTTTCGCTTTGATTTTGAATTTGTTGTTTGTCAAAAAATTTGACACTGACAATTTGTCCTATTTTTTGTGTTTTTCATTTAAGAGATGTTTAAATTTATTTATATTTCTGTTTTTACATATTTGAAATTCCAAGCTGTATGAATCCTTTAAACAATTAAAGATGCGGTTATAGTCTGACAAATTGTCAGTGTCAAATTTTTTGATAAACAACAAATTCAAAATCAAAGCGAAAATATTTTAGAAAAAGCCTCGAAAGCAACACTAAACGATTGACAACGACTCCAGACTCGGAGTTGAAACGTCTCCATACACAGGAAAAATTTGGAGGAGAGAAAACCCAATGAATAGACAAAATAAAAGGTAATAAATGTTGCAATAAAAAAGAACAGTGTGCTGTTTTTCAGGAATACCCTAAAAACAATTTATATGGTCCTAGCTCGCGGAACATTGCCACCAATATTTGTAATTGTAAATTAGAGAATAAGGGGGGAAAATTGGGTTTAAAACGGGTGATTTAAATTCTCAGCGACAAGTGATTCGCTCCTGGAAACAAAAACAAATATATATATATATATATATATATATATATATATATATATATATATATATATATATATATATATATATAATATTATATATATATATATATACTCATATTTTATAAATCGTTTCTAATTATTTTTATATCTTAGTAGTCATGTATTTGGGTTAAATATATATATATATAATATATAATATATATATATATATATATATATTTACACATTACATTTAAGATTTAAGTTGCTACAAGTCTTCGATTCAAATTTTTACGAGGAATACGATGACGAAGTTATCTATTGTGGTTTTTGAACAAAATGCAAAAAACACTTTTTTGGGGGTTTTATGGAGATTTCTCCCTTGTTGCATGTTGGTAGCAAAAACGAATTGTAAATTCGTAATCAGCACGGTCAAACACATAAATGTTCTGAGTTAGTTTGCTGCCACCTTATTTTTCAGATTCAGACAAAATTTCAATGGACTATTCTTGTTCTGTAAATTCATGTTTGTTATTGTAAAGTAAGCGGTATATTTTGTTATCTATAAAAGTTCATGAACCCAACATTCTATTCTATTGTAAACAGATTACAATAGCAACAGATACGATTCCAATAAAGAAAACTCGCTATATTGGACATGCAGATAGATTCCGATAATTAGCGGTCTTTCTTTTCTATTAGTAAATAGGCATAAGCACCGTAATTCTAAACAGACTACAATAGAAATAGATACGATCCCATAGGTTACGTGCATACAAAAATCCATACAATTTCGGGGTACATTAAAATCCCATTAATTCCAATAAAGAAAACTGGCTATATTGGACTGGCAGATAGATTCCCATAATTAGCGGTTTTTTTGTTTCTCTTAGGAAATACGCATAAGAACCGTAATTCTAAACAGACTACAATAGAAAAGATGCGATCCCATAGGTTACCTGCATACAGAAATCCATACGGTTACGGGGTACATTAAATCCCATTAATGCCAATAAAGAAAACTCGTTATATTGGACTTGCAGATAGATTCGGATAAATTAGCAGTCTTTCTTTCTGTTAGTAAATACGCATAAGCACCGTAATTCTAAACAGACTACAATAGAAACAGATACGATCCCATAGGTTACGTGCATACAAAAATCCATACGATTACGGGGTACATTAAAATCCCATTATTTCCAATAAAGAAAACTCGCTTATTGGACTGGCAGATAGATTCCAATAAATTAACGGTCTTTTATTTCTCTTGTACACTTATGGGTATCAATGTGGAATGACAGCGACAAAAGCACACTAGATTCCCATACACTTTTTTTATTGGAATCTGTGGGATTTTTTCAACAGGGATAGTTTCGATCACTTCCATCAGAAGTTCTTTCACCTCTGCTAATTTAAATGTACGGTTCTTAGATGCCACTGTATTTTTAATCTGAGCCCATATTAACTCTATAGGGTTTAATTCGCAATATCGTAATCTCAATACAATTTTATTATTGTCTGTTGCCATTTTGTCAGTTACATATAAACTATGTGGGTTTTTATTATTTATTATAAGTGTAAATATTTTTTTCTAATTTACGACTGTGGTATGAACCATTGTCCATTATAATGGCAGCTTTAGGGGGTAATAATTGCATTAATTTATTAAAACATTCTTCGAATACATCTGCGTTCATTTCCTAATGGTAATCTGCAGTTTTTGCACCTTGAAAATCCAACAAACCTCCACCAACAAAGCCCAATTCAGAGCCAACATGTAGAACTATCAGACATTTTCCTTTTCCAGAGGGATATTTTAGTCCTGTAGATAGACCCTCAATAAATGCTTGCCATCGATTTTTGACATTATTTTTAGCCAAATATTTTTCTTTGTATGACCCTCGTTTACCCATGTTTCATCAAATAATAAATAGGTCGTCCTTCCCTTCGGTACTCTCTAATAGTTGTGAAGTATCTTCTTCTCCATATAATTATATCCTTACATTCTTTTGATATACTTCTACGGTTTCGCCTCATCGATCTAAAAGAAAATATTTTTTAACATAATATATTGTAAATACGATATCAATATGTATGAAAACTGAGTATGTACTGTACAATAATGGAAACATGACTCACTTGAAATTAATCTGCTTCATAAATGTATGTATAATGAAGAACGACACATCTTTGGTAAATCGGGACGAGTGTATATTTCATGTAAAGTTTTATTCAAAGTGGGCATTTCATTTTTAGAAGAAGTTATGTATTATTTGCCGAACAGAATTTTTCACTCGTTCATCATAATTTGAAACAATTCCAAGTCGTCTCGCAAGTTTTATGGGGCTACGAACACTTTCGGTCTCTATATTCCTTTATCAATAAAATACACTGGATTTTACAACTCCTAAAAGTAAAACTGCTTTAAATACCTACATATATATTCTTCCCATTTTTAGGGTTCCTGATATACAATTTACGGATATCTTATATCATCACTCCGGATATCTCCCTCTTTCACATCACAGCAATTTTCTCCTAAACTACTGGACGGAAAAGGTTCAAATTTCGTACCAGTGTATAGTTTGCTGACACGATCAGGAGTACATATCGTAAATGAAGAAATTTTGATTTTAGGGGTACTTCTGGACAGGGCCGGATTTAAGTTGGTGGGGGCTCTTGGGCACAAAACTGGTCGGGGGCCCTGGGCACAAAACTAGTGATACTTAAGGAATCCAAAATTGGCAGGCAAATTTGTATTTAACATTTATTATTTTTAAGAAAACATGTCATTTAAAAGGATTTTTACATACTTGTATAAAATACGTGAAAACAAATAAACAATTTGAAGTGAAAAAAAAACAAAATTTTAAAAATTACGTATACCAATTTTCAAATATATCGGTTATAAACTTTTCCAGAAAAATGACTTTGGAAATTGTTTAGTTTTGCTTAAGTAGCCCTTCCCCTTGGTTTAAAATAGGTATTTTACTCGGTCTTATCTACAGTTAACTTCTAAATTTAATTACATCTCATGTTAATATTACAGACTTAGGTTTGCTAACATATTTAAAAAAATGTTAAATTTGATTTTAAATAGGGGTTGCCACATATATAAAAAAATGTTAAATATAATTTATATATACGCTTGAGAGTACGAAAATGTTTTAACAAATTTTCGAAATCAATATTCATACAATATAAACAATTTTTTGATTGTAAACTTTTTTTGATTTTCGCTTTCATTCACAATTTTTGCGCGATTTTTTCTTGAAATATATATATATTTTTTAAATTTTAGTCCACAGTTGGTGGGGCCGAAACTGTAAGAAGAAAAAAATTGAAAAAAATTAGAGATATAGGGCCTCAATATATATACTATTAATTTTGGGGGGCAAATTACAGAATTAAATGGAAAATATAAAATTAAAATTGTTTCTAACACATCATGTAATCTATCAAATGAAAGGGCTCATTATGGCGAAAACAATATGATTTTTTTCAGATTTTTAAAATGAACTATTTTAAAGATATTAACAAAAATATAAATTTTTTTACCCATTCCCCCTTCCTTATTTCCGAAACTATAAGCCGTACAATAGAGATATAGGGCCTCGCCTGAATTTTACCGAAAAAATAAGGAGAAACCCCTTATATTAATTTTAAATGAAAAATATAAAATTAAAATTGTTTCTAACGCATCACATAATATGTCCAATCAAAGGGCTCATTATGACAAATACAAACATATTTTTTACATATTAAAAAAATATTAACAAAAATATAAAATAATTTACCCATTCCCCTCCTTTATCTCCGAAAATATAAGACGTAAAAATATGGAAAAAAAAGGAATATAGGACCTCACCTGAACTTTATTGGAAAAATAAGGAGAAACCCTTAATATTAATTATAGCATTAAATGGAAAACATAAAATTAAAATTATTTCTAAGGCATCATGTAATATATCAAATCAAAGGGCTCATTATGATGAATAGAAATAAAAAATACAAGAAATCCCTAATATTAATTTTGGGGCCAAATTATAGAATTAAACGGAAAATAAAAATTATTTTTAACGCATCATGCACTACATCAAATGAAAGGGCTCATTATGAGGAATCCAATTATATATTTGTCACATTTTTAAAATTAATTCTTTGCAAGATATTAACAAAAAAATATATAACAATTCTCATTTCCGGCTTTATTTCCGAAACCATACTACCTAAAATTTTAAAAATAATTAGGGGTAATGGGGCTCACTTGAAATTTATAAGGAAAATTAGTATAAATCCCAAATATTAATTTTGAGGACAAATTATAGAATTAAATGGAAAATAAAAATTAAATTTTCAAACGCATCTATAACATATCAAATAAAATGCTCATTAAAGGTTCGTTCCTTAAGCCGATTGCCAACCGGTCGGCAATTCGTTTATGGATCGGTACATGAATGTTTATTGCCCAACTCGATCCATGTACCAGTCGGCAACCAAACCGCCTCATTAATGCGCATGGCTGCACCACCGATTCTTCCCTGATGCCGGTGATCCAAATTACCCTACATTAACTGGTTGGGAATCAATCACCGTGTCACTTAGAACACGAAACCGAACCGTTCACTAAACGGTTATTGTTTTAATGGCATGCTATTTTTCTTGTGCACAGGTAGGCAACTGTTGTGTATGGGTTATTTAGGCTGAAGGAACGAACCTTATGCGAATTACAAATATATCATATTTTTAAATCATTTATTTAAAAGATATTAACAAAAAAATTAAACATCGACTTAATTCTCACTTTAGAATCTAAACTATCTAAAATTTTGAAAAATATATTTTATTTGTATTTTTAAACAATTTGTCTAATAGATTTAATAATTTATTATTTAAAACTTGACCTATTTTCCCTGTTATCTTCCAATCTACAGAGCCTAACATTCAGACAGTAGATTATAAAAGGCTTCCTTGAAAGTTTATTAGTAAAATAAAATTCCAATGTATAAAATTCTAATGTTAATTTTGGGGGCCCAATTAGAAAATGAAGTACATATTTTTATAATAATCAAGCGGATCATGTATCAGATAAAATAAAAAGTCTATGTTTGGAAAATACAAGTGTATATTTTTTATAAATTTAAAAGGCTTCAATTAAATGATATTAGGGCAAATATAAGAAAATGAATTTATTCCCTGCTTGTCTAAAACTGGAATATTAGTTTCAGCCAAGCAAATATAAAATCCTGCATTGTTGCTTGGCATCGACTTCAAAAATATACTAGATAGGTAGGTAATTAATTTGTACAGAATGACCACCTTTGAATGTTTACATTTTTTACTTTGTGTGTATGTACCTAACAATATTGAATGTGTTGTTTATTGTCTAGAGTTGTATTTTGTTATAATTATTTTCAACTTTTTTTGAACTCGGGCAGTTTTTATTTTTATTCTTTATTTTTTATTTTGTATGTATAACCTTAATAGACCGGGAGCAGGTAACACTAAAAGATCCAACATTACAGAAAGATACATTTTCATTTAAATTGACTAACTGACCCAACAGACGTTGTGTTGTCCAAACGTTTTATAAGGATTGTAATTATTTGACCGGTTTGATGACAGTAGGTATATGAAAGCAATCATTAAAATACCAGACGCCATCATGCGTACAGTTAACACAACCTCTGAATAACGTGTGAATATATCTGTATACTTTAAGCTTTAAAGTGTTAAATATAAATATACAACTGTGTAATTGAATAGTAAGAACAACAACTATCTATCTATATCTATCTATACTATTATAAAATTGTAAGTTTGTCTGTTTGTTTGTTTGTTTGTTTGTTCGGGCATCACGTAAGAACTACTTAACTGATTTTGCTGAATCTTTTTTTGTTGGGAAGCCTATAGTTTGACTTAATAATAGACAGAAACGGTAGATATAGCGAAAAAAACTTCTACCATGTTGGATAATTCAATTACTCAATTGGTTCCACCGCACGCACAAAATATTAGATACTGACATCAGCTTAGCTTTTATTCAAAATTCGGAATGTGCAAATGTAACATGTTTCGATTTAACAAAAATCAACATATATCAAGCGTAATTTTACAGGGTGTTCTGTATATAGGAAACTTAGAGCGGAGTAGAATTACATGGATTTAAAAAATCTTAAAAAGTTATATTTGGTGTCCCATAAGCAGCTGGATATATATGATGTGGTGGAAATAAGGAGGAGTGGAATTAGTTATACGGGGTAATCCAAAAAAGTTATATTGAGTGGGCCATAAACAGTTCCATATACTAATTGATTGAAAATGGGTAGAATATTTATACAGTGAATAAAAAAACTTAAAAAAATGTGTTAGGTAAGCAGTTAGGATCTTTGAATTATGTTCATAAGATACTATAGTTATGAAATGGGTTGAAGAAATGTTAGAAGCAGTTGTTTATACAGGGTGTCTGAAATATAAGATGGAGTGGAATTATAGTTTATGTTGTGGTTAAAAACTTGTTTTATATTCACAAGTAGTTACATATATAGGATGGTTGAAATATGTAGCGGAGTATAATTACAGCTACACAGGTGGGTTTAAAATATTTTAAAGTAATGGTATGAACTATAAGCTGTTCCATTTACCGGATGGTTGAAATATAGGGTGGGGTAAGGTTCTAAGGATACAGGGTCGTACAAAAATGTTATATTTAGTGGCAAATAAGTAGTTGCATATAAAAGGTTTTTAAAATATAGGGTGGCTTACAGTTAGAATTATACAGGGTGGGTAAAAAAATGCTAGAAAAATTTTGTTATATAGCACATGCATATATAGAGTTATAGTTATACTGTGTCATTCAAAGAAGGTTAGAAAAAGTTGTAAATGAAAAATTATACTTTAATATGTCTTGAAAAAATATAAGGATAAAATGTGAAGTAGTGTAGTTCATAATAAGTAGCAAAGATATGATAGTTGAAACATAGGGTGAAGAAGTGTTATGATAATTATTTAAAAAATAAAAAAATAAGCAGTAGCGTATACAGGGTAGTTGTAATACATGCAAGGTGATTCAAAAACATGTTGAACAAAATTGTTATTATCGGTGCCCCATAAGCAGTTGCGGTTTTGGTGAAATATATTTGGCATTGATGGATTTATAATACATACAAGGTGATTCAAAAACATGTTGAACAAAATTGTTATTTTCGTTGCCCCATAAGCAGTTGCTGTTTTGGTGAAATATATTTGGCATTGATAGATTTATAGTTATACAGGGTGGTAGAAAAAATGTTATACTGGGTGGCCGATCGTAGTTGCAAATACAAGGTGATTGAAATAGCGGGTGGAGTAGGTTTATAGTCAAATAGGTTGGATAATTTTTTTCTGTATGATATAACATGAGCTGTTGCACATATGCAATATCTGAAACATGGATCGAAGTAAAATTATAGTTCATACAGTGTGATTAGAAGTATTTAAACATTTTATATTTGGTTGCACATACAGGGGGGTTGAAATATTTTGTGTAGAGTAAAACTATGGTTATATAGGGTGGTTCAAAAATAAGTTGTTATGTTTGGCAAAATGGCAGCGGTGTATACAGGATGGTTTTAATGTAGATGGAAGTAGAGTCAGTTATACAAATCGGTTAAATTGATAAATTTTTATATAGAGTGGCCAATAAGCAGTTCAATTTGAGTGAGGATTTAAATAAAAGTTTGGTATTAGGGTGCAAAACTGTGTTTTTATATTTGTGAGTCACGAAGGGTTCCACATTATTTCCATTAGGATGGATCAAAACAGTTAAAACAAAAATTGTTATATAGGGTGGACCATAAATAGTTGCATTCTACTATATGGAATATCTGAAATATAGGTAGAAGTAAGATTATAGTTTTAGAGTGTTTTTAACAAAATGTTAGAAAAAGCTGCATATAAAGGTTGATTAAATTATAGAGTAAAGAGAACTTTTACTTTAAACGGTCGTTCAAAAAATATCACAAATAATTGTATACAGCGTAGACCATAAGCAGTTGCATAGCTGAAATATAGGGTAGAGAAGAGTTATAGTCAGGTGTTCAAAAAGTTATATTGAGTGACAATAAACAGCCGCATACAGGATGGTTGCAATATAGGGTAAAGAAGTTACAGTTATTCAAGGTGATTCAAAAAAATGTCGAATAAAATTGTTATATTGGGTGGCCCATAAGTACTTGCAGTTTGAGTGAAATATATTCGGGATTGGTGGATTTATGGTTAAGTAGGGTGGTTCAAACAAGTTAAAAAATTTGTATATAGGATAACCTATATGTTTCATAAGTAATTTCTTTTTGCGAAGGCTTGAACATTCCGTACGCGAGTAAAACCGAGGGTAACGGCTAGTACTATTATAAAATTGGAAGTTTGTCTGTTTGTTTGTTTGTTTGTTCGGGCATCACTTAAGAACTACTCCACTGATTTTGCTGAATCTTTTTTTGTTGCAAAGCCTATAGTTTGAGTTAAAATCTGGTATACATTTTATCTCCCTACATGGACAGAAACGGTAGATATAGCGAAAAAACTACTATCATGTTGGGTTGTAGACAATTACTCTATTGGTTCCAGCGCACGCACCAAATATCAGATATTTGCATCAGCTTAGGTTTTATTCAAAATTCGGAATATGCTCAGGTAACATGTTTCGATTTCAAAAAAAATCAACTGATATATGAAGCCACATTTTACAGGGTGTTCTATACAGAGGAAATTTAGAGCGGAGTAGAATTACATGGATTAAAAGAAATAAAAAAAGTGTTATTGCGTGGACCTTAAGCAGCTCCATATATACAATGTGATAGAAATAAGAGGGGAGTGGAATTAGTTATACAGGGCGCTTGAAAAGAGTTGAACTGAGCGGATCATAAATAATTGCATATACTAGGCAGTTGAAAAACGGGTGGATATTTAAGGGGAGGATTACACAATGTTATAATCTGTGGCTCATAAATAGATGCATATAAAATGTAGTTGAAATAAGGGTAGAAAAAATATATTGGATAAAAAAAACTTATAAAAAATATGTAATGTAAGCAGTTAAGATATTTGAATTATCTTCTGAGTTATAGTTATGAAACGGGTTGAAGTATTGGAAGCAGTTGTTTATAAAGTGTTGTTGAAATGTAAGATGGAGTGGAATTATAGGGTGGTTAAAAAATGTGTTTAATATTTACAAGTAGTTGCTTATATAAGATGGTTGAAATATGTCGCGAAGTATAATTACAGTTATACAGGTGGGTTTAAAAATTTTACAAATATTATGATCTATAAGCTGTATTACGAGTATATACACGACGGTTAAAATATAAAGTGTTGTAGAATTCTAAGGATAAAAGGTGGTACAAAAATGTTATATTGGGTGGCCCATAAGTAGTTATATACACAAGGTTATACTATAGAGTATAATTTGGTAGAAAAAAATTGTTTTATAGGGTAGAACATGAACATTTGCATATATGTGGGATTCAAACGACGTTAGAAAAAGTTTCAAATGAAGGGCAGTTCAAAAAATACGAGGAAAAATTGTGAAATAGCGTAGCTCATAATCAGTTGCACAGATAAGATAGTTGAATTTTTTTGATTGGTGATGGGCTGATTAGGACTGCAATATATTTTTGTTCATGTATTTCCAGGATATATAAATTCGTATAAATATAAAATTTATTCTTATGAAAACATGATTCATTGGTTAAAATTGAATCTTTAAACCAAAATTCCAAAATTTCCGGGGGGGGGGGGGGTGAATCCCGAGACCCACGCTGGCTACGGGCTTGGGTATAGTAAAGTATTTAAAAAGTATATTGGGTTAACGATAAGCAGAAGCATATACAGGGTGATTGTAATACAGGTAGAACTAGAGATATACATACAAGGTGATACAAAAAATTTTGGTGAAATATATTGGGAATTAATGGATTTATATTTATAGGTGAACAAATACAAGTTATTTGAAATAGAGGGAGAAATAAAGTTATAGTTAAACAGAGTAGATAAAAAAATTTCGAAAAATTTTGTAGGATAGAGCTGTTGCATAATTCAATATCTAAAACATGGCACGAAGTAAAATTATATTTATAGAGTTTGATTAAAAATTGTTAGAAAAAGTTGCATGTAAGGGGTGTTTGAAATAAATGGTGGAGACAAATTATACTTTCCAAGGTGTTTTAAAAGTTTTCAGAAAAATTATTATATTGCTTAGTCAATAAGCAGTTGCATGTATAAGATAGTTGGAATATAGAGTGAAGCAGAATTATAGTTAAGTGTTTTAAAAAATGTTATATTGGATGTTTCTTAAGCAGATGCATATACATATAGGGAAATATTTAGTAGAGTAAAATTATTGTTATACGGGATGGTTCAAAAACTGATAGACAAATAAGTTAGGAGTATAAATAGGATGGTTAAATATAGATGGAAGTAGATTTGGAGTTATACAAAGCGGTTCAATAAAATAGTTTCGATATTTATGAGACGAAAATAATTGACTTTTGTAATAAAATCGCTGACGTCTCGATAAGTTTCATACTGACGGTATAAGAGTAAATTAACTGCCACTATAAAAAGTTTACATTTTTATTGCGTGTTTTTCACGTACTTTAGAAAAGAGCAAGGTCAGTTTTTATAATAACTATCTCCTCTAATCTTAACTGTTATTACTTTGTTAGTGAAATTGAGATTTCTTTGGATTCCTTTATCTAATGTAAAGATGGGAAAATTGCGAAATGCAGTTTCTGTTAGGCTTCTGTCTAAAGGTGGATTAATATTATAGCAACAACTGTAGGGTTTGGAAAGTAAGTAAGAATAGTTGCAATGTAAACATAGTTTAGGTTGAATTTCTAAAGTCTGGAAATGATTCTCAAATCTTGATGTTTTAAATAACTCTTTAAACGAAAAAGCGATATATTTAGCAAAGTCAACATGTTTGAAGGGCTATAGTATAAAGTGTTTCTAGAGATTCTTCAAAAGGTATGAGAAAACTACAAACAAGTTCACCCAAATAAAAACAAATCTAGAAGTCTGTGACACAACCATTATTCTTCTAAAGTCTAACAAGATAATGGTAATCCGTAAATTGAATTGTTGATAATTTAGGAAAATACGAAAACTAAACAACAATGTATGTGTGTAAGCACTGTATAAGAATCAATTAGTTAATACACCAAAATTATACAATATTAAAATCTGATAAATTCTAATTTTTACTAGAACTCGTGAGTTTATTGTATGATGAGTGAATTGAGTTTTAGAGGTCGTTCTAAATAAAATCTATCCAACCAAAAAAGGGGAAAGCCGAGATGATGTTCTGCTGGAGTTTCGAGTTTCAAACGGGAAAATGAGTAGCCCTTGAATAACGAGCAAATATTAGGTTCGAAAGAAATATTTGTAATAAGTTTCAAAGGGTACTTCAAAAATTTGAGTTAAAAAAAACGTGACATAGTAGTGTGGATTTTGACAATAATTTGCTTGACTTATTGATTGGTAAGGTCACCACATCTTACGGACTACCTATTAGCTTATGATAGAAGAAAGAGTACAGGGAGTCAATATTATTGAAGGTAATGCTAGGTATGAAAAGAATAGAGATGATAAAGGTAAAGGTCATTAAATTTAATTTTGGTAATTTTAATTTTTATTAATTAAAAAAAATAAAACATAAAGATACAATCATAACAAAATGAGAAAATGCCGGAGAGTTACATTCCTAGTAGATCGGATGTCTGCAGAGCGGACAGTGACAGTTGCGACATGAGTGCACACGTTTCTGTGCTGCATTGGCAATATGATGAGTTTAGGTGCAAGATCGAACACTGATTTAACACGTGCCTATTTTGGTAGTGTGATCTAAAGAAATTTAGATTTTGTTCAGTGTGAGATCGAGCATGCGTATAGTATTTCCATATTGGCCTAGGGTTGGCAATATGAGGTGTTGGGGTGCAAGTTCGCAAACTGATTTAACATGTGCCTATTTTGGTAGTGTGGTTTAAAGCAATTTAGATTTTGTTCAGTGTGAGATCGAACATGCTTATAGTATTTCCATATTGGCCTAGTGTTGGCAATATGAGGTGTTGGTGTGCAAGTTCGTACACTGATTTAACATGTGCCTATTTTGGTAGTGTGGTCTAAAGAAATTTAGATTTTGTTCAGTGTGAGATCGAACATGCGTATAGTATTTCCATATTGGCCAAATGTTAGCGATATAACTTGAGAGTACTAGTCGTTCCGTAACAAATGACTCCAAGGATTGTAACTGGCACTTGTAATACTTGTAATTATAAAGTCAATTCTTTAAACACATTTCATTTCCTCTTGCTATTGAATTAGATATTTGAATTGATGGATAAGTACGAGTACTTGTAATACTGAGTTTAATGTCATGGGAATGACATTTGAGATACACCCGAGGACGTGTGTTAGTCAGGATGGCCGTGTCGGAGATAACGAAATAGTTGGTTTCTCAAGTGGCGAAGGTCTAAAGACTATATAGTTTATATTATCGGAAACAGGGTATTATGCTTTCGTACTTTTGTTTGTGATTATTGCGTTTATTATATTCTATTACAAATTTGCCAGCTAGGGACCGGGGGTGAATCACAATCACACGGTGAGTTGATTACGTGATAGCCTATGAGTCAGGTGTTATGCACGAGTATTGAAAAGAATCATACCGAGAGGAACGAAGGCAGTTCTGTTCGAACCTCGAGCGAGGTAAGATCGTAGAAGGCTATCGCCGCGGTTCCGAGTAGAATATCTTGCGTACCAATTTAGATTAATAATATCATATCGCTACGCCGATCGAACTTATGTTAGGTGGCACCCAAGATAAATTGATCATCAACATTATCTATTGTTCGTATAGTTTGAAACTCCAGTGGTAGATCATTATGGTGCCTTCGGTCAATTTAGTGTGATTATTATTTGTCGAATAAATGTTTAGCCCACATTTATTCCCTTTTGGATCAAACCCGACATTCCCTCGTGGATCAAACCTGACATATATATATTAGATTTGGTTTCACTAAATTCACTTTTTTAAAAAAATATTTATTACAAAAAATTCATATGTTTAAGTTACAAAGACAATATTATAGGTATGAAGTTAAATGAAGATAATAAACACTGAGAATTGTTTTCGGTTACATTTATAAAGTAAAAATGCTGACGCTATGTCATCAGTTTTCATGTGAACAAAGCGTCTACGTGATTTCTAAGAATTCTAGGAAGTTGTAATATGATACTTGTGTGAAGTCAATTACGGTTCAAGCACCTATGGTAACTTTAACGTGTAAATTGTAAGTTAGTGCACTTCTCATATAACAACTCCCCTTATACATGAAAAGTTGATGCTTTACATCAACTTTTTAATAAAAATTAAACATCTGTAAATAGCAGAATATCGCTAGGAATATCAAATGGTAGTATTAACATTACAAAGGTATTTCGAAAATGAAATTAAAATTGTTAGTATAAAATATGTTAGTGTCAATAATAAGTAAAAAATCATCTTATATAATATAACAACGATAAATGGTTAGTAAATAAAATAAAAAGGGTAATACATAAAATATGGGTAAACATACAAAAAAAATACATTATTATAAATGAAATGTTTATATAGTTGTCTCTGTGATCGGGTTTGGTTTTAATACTGGCCTTAGTTTAGGCAGCATTCTTAGAGACGATGAAGGCGTCGTCGGTTGGTCGGTGTTTTCTTGGGCTTTTGGGCGCTCTTCAATTTTCTTTTTGATGATGTTGAAAATCATGATCGCTGAAATGTTCATGACGACAGCTATTGTCGTATACGTAAACCAAGAGATGTTCTTGGTTAGGAACGGCTGATTTATAAGACCATCTAGGTCTCTGGAGTACTGTTCTAACTTATGGTTCGCAACGTCCAGTTCCTCCACGTTGATGCTGCTTATGTCGAAGGGTTTCAGCTCGGGAATTTGTACCTTTTCTGGAACTGTATCGCAACAGTTGTAAGGTACTGTAACTGTGTGATAGACTTCGGAAAGGTCTGTTTCTTTTCCAGACTCAGCCTGGACCTTAGTAACACCTACAAAGGCACTACAATCCGATTGAAGTTTTAGAATGGAGTTGCGCACTAGAGTTAAAGAAGTTGAGTTCTTTTGATTGCAACTCACCACAACACGTAAAGGTTCGGAGGTCACGACGAGCCACATATTTTGTTCAAGTTGTTGGACACTGTAACCCTGACTAAAAATTACTGCACTCCTACAATTGTCCGGCACATTTTGAATACTTTTCAGAAGTTGCACTTCGCACGGTGCGTTAGAGTCTATAGGATAGGCGTATAGGTCGGGACACAATTTTCTTCCGATAGCAAGCGGTTTACACGCGCTCAAGTCCTTGATTGAAATAAACATTAAAGAGTCTTCGTTTTTCGCGAGGTACTTTTGAGTAAAAGACAAAAGGTGATGTAATCCAGTTCTGTCATCGTAAATTGGGATAGGGTATAACCGGAAAAGGGTGTATGGTTGTTGTTCTACTAATGGAATTCTTAAGACAAAAATAAGATCAGAGTTTGTTTGGAAAGCTTCTAACTCGATAATTTCCAAGTATTGGCCAATGCTTGAGTATTTTATTGGTAGTGGAAGATTGTTTTTTATTAGGTTTTGTGATATTTCTTGCAATGCCGTAATGAGATGTTCGGGCGTTAAGATAGATGTATGTATGATTTTAAGACGCGCGAAAGTAATTGAATTTAGCACATCATTTAGGCTATCTTCCAAGTAAAGGTAATTCTCCATTAGTTTCTCGCATAATTCGAGCAACATAAGTTTCGTTTCGATGTAGCCGACTTTATCGTTAATTTTTCCGATTGTGGTTTCTAGTTTTTTCATATTGCTGTTAAAGAGTTTTTCGTCAATTTGAAGTTTTTGGACGGTCTCGTTGAAGTTTTTAATGACAGAGGTAGTTACACTGATTTGGTTTTTGAGTAAATTTTCTATTTGTAATTGACCTTGATTGAGCCTATTTATACTATCAGTAAAATATTTACCGTCATCCGCGTCTAAGTTTCCGGTAATTGCTTTGAAAAGAGTACCTGCGCCATCAAGTATGCCGCGTTTTGGTCTTTTGGTGTCCATATTTATTTCGATAAATTTGTCCTTAATTGTGGTGGATATTTGGTTTAGAAGTGTGAAGATTGGTCATTATTTATTTTCAGGATCGCCAAGAGATATTATAATGTTGCAGCGGACTTCGACCAATAATACTAGTTGTAAAGACTATCTGTTTATTTCTACAGGATACCTGGTTACACTAGACTAACTACATCTAATCATTACTATGCTACGTTTTGAACTCGACTTGTCATGGCTACATGTTTTACTCGACTGATGGTTCGCGATTTACATCAGTTATCGAAAGTGTGCCATCAGTCGATTGTTTTGCTATTTCAACAACTGTTTGGTGTACGTGATAATATTTGTAGACATGCTGAATTTAATGAGGTTACCTAGAATGGTTGTTGATGATGTTTTGCTAATAATTGTTTAATTAATTTTCTAAAAGGTGTCATGAGGAATTTCCGTTACACCACCCTTCCTTAAGGAAGTGGGATCCGCGGTAGCGTATTCCACGCAACTTCAAAGTTTAACTAATAATTGCGGAAGTTCCTCTGACTCACAACAGTTTACTTGCTAAATTCTTACATATGTCTTATTCTAAGGAAATTCACTATATGTCCATAAAGTCAAGTCCACTATAATTTCTAACACTTGTCACGCAGTTTTTAATGTCACTGTTCACTGAAATCTTAAGCCTATATTTATGAGTTCGGTTATTTTATTGTAAAGTGTCCCAAACTTAACCTATATAATGGTACATAGTTTCTAATTAGTATTTGAAAACTCTATTTTTATGTATCTTAATTTCCTTTGTATTATTTGAGATTAAGCAATTGGAGTTTCCTATGTCCGGTTCCGTTATAATGTACGGACCTTTATACCATGGATCAAATTTTAACCTATTCTCATTTGTTATGAGAACTTGTTCACCTTTTTGGAATTGTAAGTCCTTCGCTTTAGCGTCGTATGCTAATTTACGATGCCGTTTTGCTGCTTCGAGAGCTTCTCGAGTTCTTTTCAGTGCTATCTGAAGTCTAAATCTTATTTCTTGGTCGTAACTATCGATATTATATAGTGGTTGTAGGGATGATTGACTTAATTTGTCGGGAAGGATAGCCTTTTTGGCGAAAACTAATTCAAAGGGTGTATAATCGTGATATACGCTGGGGGTGGTATTATAACAAAAAGTATAGTATTTAATCCATGTGTCCCAATCGTTTTGCTCGTTATTAATATACATACGGATAAATTCGTTAAAAACTCTGTGATTGCGTTCACAAGTTATTGATTGATGATGATATGGGGTAGAAGTGCTATGTTTAATGTTCAACAATTGTAAGATATTGCGTAGTAGCTCATTAACATATTCCGTACCAAGATCTGTTCTAATTTCTTGCATTGATCCATAAATCAGTATAAAATTTTCGACAATCGCTTTGGCTACTGTAGCTGCTGATTTGTCGGGGATTGGAGTCATCACGATGTATTTCGTTAAGTCGCATTGCAAAGTGACTGCATATGCGTTTCGTAGCTCTGTGCGGGGGAATGGACCTATAGTATCTATAGACACTATGTCGAAAGCTTTTTGCGGGGTTGGAGTTATTTGCATAGATTCTGTGTGCTTAATTTTGGCTTTATTGATCTGGCATTTGTGACAATTTTTGACGAATATTGCTACGTCTCTTGACATATTTTTCCAAAAATATGTTGATTTTAGTTTTTTAAGTAAACGCTTTTGTCCGCAATGGCCACCATACATTGGATCTGTGTGGAATTTTTCTATTATACTTGCCTTATCATTTCTGTTGGTAATTAGTACTGGTTTATGACATAAAATTATATTCACATTCTTCAATATTTCTTGTCCCATTTCTTTGAATTCATTCACAGTGTACACTTTAAATATTACATCCTCGAGGTACAATTTTAATTGCAATTTTTCAACACTACCAGCCATTTTATTTAGCTTAGATAGGATTTCTTCTAGGAGAAATCTACCATTGGTTAGGTGCACAGAAAAATTTGAGCTCATTTTACCTTTATGTTTTATAAACATTTGCAATGAATTTGGGAAAAGTTTAAATGATAATATTGGCAATTTCATCAAGTGAACGTTACCTAAGGCTTCGTATATTTTGCAGGGTATGGTGTCTTTTTCGCTTATATCTTCGACTAAGGGGGTATCTAGTAATTTAGCTTTTGATCTTGTAATAGCGAGTATCTGTTCTACGTTTGTATTAAGTCTTTTTAGTTCGTCTGAGTTTATACGCGATAAAGCGTCCGCGACGGAATTGTCCTTACCTTTAACGTACTGTATTTCAAATTGAAATTCTTCTAAGTCTAACCGCATGCGAGTTAATTTTGACGAAGGATTTTTCATGCTGTAGAGATAGACTAAAGGGCGGTGATCTGTTTTGACTGTAAAGGGGTGGTTATAGAGATAACATTTGTAGTGGTTTATTGCCCAATGAATGGCTGTTAATTCCTTGAGAATTGTGGGTTTGTGACTTTCACCTTTTGTGAAGGATTTTGATGCGTATGAGATCGGCAGCTCTACACCTTCGAATTCTTGGGATAATACTGCTCCGCAGGCTTCGTTAGAGGCGTCTGTTGTCAGAATGAAGGGTTTATTAAAGTCGGGATATTGCAAGATGGGGGGGTTAACCAAAGATTGCTTAAGAAAGTTGAATGCTTTTTGACATTCCGTGGACCATAAGAAGGTTGCATTCTTTCTTGTAAGTAAATTTAAAGGTTTGGAGATTTCTGCAAATTTAGGAATAAAGCTACGATAATAGTTACAAAATGCTACGAAGCGCTTTACGTCATCTGCAGATTTGGGAGTTGGGATTTTTTTTACAATTGAATATTTTGAATCGTCTGGGAGTATTCCTCGGTCGGTGACTTTGTGTCCTAAAAATGTAACTTCTTTCCTAAAAAATTTGCATTTTCCGGGGTTGAGTTTAAGGTTGCATTTCCGACAGGTTTCGAATACCTTTTTAAGATTGCTTAGATGGTGCTTGATGGAACAACCGATGACTATTAGGTCGTCCATGTAGAGAAAAGCTTTTTCTGGGGTTAAGCCGGCGAATGCTATTGACATCATTCGGCTAAAACTATTGGGGCTAAGTGATAGTCCAAAAGGTAGTCTCGTGAAGCGGTATGAGCCTGAGTCTGTGCTAAAACTAAGGATATCTCTGGATTCAGTTTCCACGGGAATTTGATGGAATCCTGATATCAGATCTATCACTGAAAACCATTTGGCTCTCCCTAATTGATCTAGGATATCGTCTATACGCGGTAAGGGAAATTTGTCTGCTATCAGTTTTTTATTTAATTGCCTGAAATCTACTACTAAGCGCCATGCTTTCTGTCCATTTTGACCTTTTTTCGGTACTAGCAATATGGGGCTGTTATAATTGGATGCTGAGGGTTCAATAATTCCGTCTGTCAACAATTTATTTACTTGTTCGTTAATTTCGCTTTTTAAACAATGTGGCTGTCTATAATTTTTAGTATATACAGGGACATTGTCAGTTAGTTTGAGCTTCTGCTCGTAGAAGTTATTCGTGGTTATAGGGTCTGTTTCGAGGGAAAAAATATCTGAAAATTCGCTACATAATTTTTCAAGATCGTCCTTAGCTATTTCTGGTATTTCGCTCGTTATCAGCTGTTTAATCAGACTTTTATGCCGGTTAATTTTTGAGTTATTTAATGTAAATATATTGAATTGATCTAAGTTAGTAGTTTCCGGTTTAAAGTTCTTAAGTCTAATGGTATCTGTCGTTGTATTTAGAATTCTGATAATAGGATAATTTGGTGAAACTAATGTTCGTGCGACGTGAATTCCGGGTTGGATTTCGCAGTTTGTTACGACTGCATCTTGGTTAAGAGTTTTTAAGGTATTAATTTGCCTATACACTTCACATCTGGGTGGGATAATGATTTCGTTTTCTTCAGTGCCGCTTGAAATAGGAATTGAAATTTTGTGCCGATTTATTCTCAGCGTTAGTGACCAATCATGATAATTTATCATGCTTCCGAATTTGATAAGAAAGTCTCTCCCTAAAATGGCGTGAGTGGGTATTGGGAAATCTGACGATACTATTTGAAAGTCGTGTTTTACTGGTTGTCCGTCGAAAAGGAGTGTGAGTTTTGAAGTACCTAGGGTTTTGTGGATACTTTCAGAAATTCCTTTAATATTGCAAGAATTGTAGCTGTTTATATGGAAATTGGTGGGAAGATAAGATTCTTTAAAAATTGATATATCTGCGCCTGTGTCTATAATAAAAGAAAATGGTTCGCAGTGTTCGTAAGTTTCTAATGGAAGTTCGATGAAATTTGAAAATGATAAGTCTATATTGAAAATTTTTAAACAGTTGTCCCCAATCCCTGATTGGGGGAAAGTTCGTTTCCCTGGTCGTCCTCAGATTCTAGATATCTTACATTCCTTGGACTTAGTCTGTTGTTAAATTGTCTGTTTCGGTAGAAGGTGTTGGAAGTTGTTTGCGTATTATTACCGTTATAGTTTCGGTAGTCTCCCGTCTGTCTTCCGTAGTTTGTTTTATGATGGTATTTTCCTCTATTACCAGATGAGTTTTGCCTGTTAGGGGGTTTGTAGTTGTAGTTACGATTGTTTTTACTCAAATTGTTCCTGTTAAAGTAGAATAAGTCGCTTTCTGCTGTAGCTTGCGGTGTGATATTCGTTAATTTGTCGATGATTTCCTTTGTACTTTTGAATGTTCCGGCCTCTATGATCAGCTTAGTTCTGTCAGAGTTCGCGTTTTGGATTACACTTCTCGTTAGTGTATCTGTGGAATAGTTTTCCGCTACTTCCGATGGTACTCCTTCCATGATGTAAGCTCTTTTTAGTTTGTTGCAAATTACCTCTAATTCGTTTGCGTAGTTGGCGTTGGTTCTGGCATTTTGTTTGAAGTTTGAGAGTTTATTGCCTATTGTTCTAGAGTTCTCAAATTTCGAGTTATTTTTCAGGGTATTATATATGGAGTTTATTGTGTTTTCGGTAGAGATTAAATCTCGTGCTTTGCCGGTTAATCTAGTTTTGATATACGCAACTGCTGTCTGTTCATGTTCCCCTACATGTAATTGTAGTAGTTCGAGAGCATCTAAAAATGACTGTAGTTTTTCCGTATCGCCGTTGAATTCTGTGGGTAGTATTTTACTGATAAGATTGAAAAATTCCGCAGAAGACATTGTGAATACCGGCTCCGTGAGCAAAATTTCGTCTTCAACGATACTAATGTCGATTTTCTCGGTACAAGAGATAGGTATTTTATAGTTTACTTCTAAATTCTGGAAGGCTCTAAGGACTTTATCCCTAACGAAAAGAAAATTACGTCTAACTTCTAATCTATCTGGATCTTGTAACGAACTCCAGTGGTTGTCGATTAAACTTGTGTAATTATTAAATAATAGAACTAACTTGTCCGTGATATCTTTTCGAGTGCTAGCACCTGTTGGAATTCTAGTTTTTAGGGCACGTTTGGCCTGCGCGGTTATTTCTAGTTTAATTACACCTAATTGCTCATATAATTGTCGAGGGTCAATTGACATTCCTACACTCTACGTATTGTACGAGTAGCTTTGTTAGAGATTTCGTAAAAAAAATATAATTCGTAAGCACCTCGATATTTTAATTTGCAAACAAAACAAGGAAGTTTTCAAATACCTTACAAGGCCAATGATGCCTATGGGTCAGCAAAAATATAATAAATAGAACATTTAATGACCTAGTTATATCATAGGTTATTAACACCTTTAGAGATTAAGTTCATTCATGATATAATGTACTTACTCAGCACTTTCATAATTTCCTTTACAATGTATTATAAGCGTTCGACATTTCTTATATATATATACATACATATATATATGCTAAAATAAATCTCCTAAAATTCTTAAATTAAGACATAATAATCATAGATACACAATGATATAAAATGTAAAGTAGTTCATTATTAGGGTCACAAGCAATTAAATATTTTTATGTGAGTTACCTTTATAATATGTTATAATGTTCTGTACCTTACAACTTTTAGGGCTGTTGGGCTTGCCTATCTAGAATAGCCATACTTCTTGATATGTCCCTTTTTATATTTCTTCTGTGCATATTTTTAAGTTTTATTAGCAGCATTACCAGGGCTACTGCAGCTATTACGTATAACAATACTCTTACGTCTAGCGGGAAATTATCTTCATTTATATAGACATTGGAATTGACTTCCCCATTGTCGGACGTTTCTTGAGTTTGTCTTTTTGACTGTGTGGTACCCATTACCATCGGCTGAATTATTCTGTCAGAAGATTATGTTCGAGGGCAGGATCGCCATGTGAAGATTGGTCATTATTTATTTTCAGGATCGCCAAGAGATATTATAATGTTGCAGCGGACTTCGACCAATAATACTAGTTGTAAAGACTATCTGTTTATTTCTACAGGATACCTGGTTACACTAGACTAACTACATCTAATCATTACTATGCTACGTTTTGAACTCGACTTGTCATGGCTACATGTTTTACTCGACTGATGGTTCGCGATTTACATCAGTTATCGAAAGTGTGCCATCAGTCGATTGTTTTGCTATTTCAACAACTGTTTGGTGTACGTGATAATATTTGTAGACATGCTGAATTTAATGAGGTTACCTAGAATGGTTGTTGATGATGTTTTGCTAATAATTGTTTAATTAATTTTCTAAAAGGTGTCATGAGGAATTTCCGTTACAGAAGATTTATATGAGTTTGTACATCTGACCGGAAGTAATTCATTGCGAAAGATTTATAGTTAACGGTTTCGATAAGTGTTTGTAAAAGTCTATTATTTGTCGTGAAAACGTGTTCGAGGGCCGAAATATTTTTGTGGACCAAGAGTGTCCATTTATTGTTAGAAACGGTTATTTGGGCTTCGTTGTGGTAGTATATCCCTAATGTGTTATTTATAGGTTCGACTTGATATTGGGCTACTGCTGATCCGAACAGCAGGCACAACCTGAAACAGAAATTAACTTTCTGAGAACGGTTTCATCCTGTCGAAATTTACTTTAGTTTTTTGTTTGGTTTTTGGATTTAGTAATGTCGCGGAATTTTTGTGAATCTCCAGGATTTCGAAAGGACCATTGAATTTGTTTTGGAGTTTGTCCTTGATTTGGGATTCCTTGATATAGACTTTATCGCCTATTTGATAATTCGGGAGATTTTCGGAAACATGTTTATCGAATCGGGCTTTCGCTTTGTGCTTTTGAACTTCTGTTCTTTCACGAGCGATTTTATAATAGTGTGTGATACGGTTGTTGAGATCTCGGATGTATTTAGTTATCAATGACTGTTGGTTGAATAGAGTTTCGGGAGTCCTACTCGAAGTATGTCCGTAAACAAGTTCATAAGGAGTGAATCCGTGAGTTTTGTTTGCGGAGTTGTTGTATGCGATGATTGCATAAGGAAGGATGTTGAAGGGGTGTTCGTCGGGATTTTCTAATTTGTGGATTCTAATCATGTCTAGTAAGGTCGAGTGGAATCGTTCTAATGAACCATTCGACTGGGGATGTCCCACACTAGAATAGGGCAGTTTGATATCAAATAGCTTACACAAATCTCTCATCAGAGCGTTGTCGAATTCCCTGCCATAATCACAGTGTATCCGTAATGGGGTACCGAAGTGTTGGAAATATAGTAGTAAAGTACTAACAACGGTTTTTGCGGATTTGTCGGTTATGGGGTAGGCCTGAGAGAATTTTGTTAGTTCGTCCCGGATAGTTAAAGCATAGTTTCTTGTCGGGACTTCGAGAATGTCGATGTTGACACGTTCAAAGGGTGTCCGTGGAGTTTCGGTGATGACGAGAGGGCTGTCGAGGTTTTTTCGGTAAACTTTTGCCTTCTGGCAAGTCTGACAGTTTTTGATAAAATTGTCAACGTCTTTAGTTAGTCCTTGCCAATTGTATTTTTCCTTTATTCTGCGGATAGTTTCATTGATACCTCGATGTATATTATTTTTGCCATTATGGAATTGGTCGAGAATTATAGGTATTTGATCTTTCTCAACCTTTTGGACGATATTTTGGCAAACTTTCCATTTTAAATCCATTTCGGAAAAGATGAACGAAAGCATTTCCAGAATGGGCAAATCTATGTTATTCTCAACACAGTATATTTCGTTTTCCGTAAACACATCTCTACTATTGTATAAAGGTGCGAAAAGAATCTCGTTAACTACTTCGGGGTCAGAAGGGAGGGGGACGATGAGATAGCGTCTCTTTCTGACACTTTTGCTAGCAAAAACGTTTATTCGTGGGGTGCGAAAATCGGCTTTTTCCTCAAAAATGTCGTCAATGATGTCGTGGTGAAAATCTTTCATGAGAGAACCTTGGGGGAATACAAGAATGTTTTTGTTTTCTCTGTCTAATAGTTGGCAGTTAGAAAATTGAATTTTGTCGTAGTCTATTAGTGAGACGGTCTGGTATTGCTCTACAAAAGTTCTGAACTCCTCAGAAATTTGATGGAAGTTAATGGGACTTTTTGTGTCTGGTTCTCGTGAGTCATCGTCAGTATCGTTTGTTGGGAGTACTGCAAACGGTGTTAGATGATTGTTTGTCTGAAAGGATACGTATTCATTAAAGTTGTTAACTTTAATGCGAGAGAGAGCGTCGATTTTTATTTACCTTGCCGGGCTTGTACATTATTTGGTAATCATACTCCTCTAGTTTGAGGCGCCATCTGGCAAGTCTACTTCCAGGGTCTTTGATTGAAAATAACCACGTTAACGGGCGGTGGTCGGTCAGAAGTAGAAACTTACGTCCAAAAATTAGCGATCTATAGTGCTTGACAGCCCACACTATAGCAAGAAGTTCTCTTTCGATGGTAGAGTACTTAGTCTCAGCCTTGCAAAGGGTTCTCGAGGCATAGGCTATGGGCAAATCCTTACCTATAGGACCTTGAGAAAGAACTGCGCCGATAGCAAAAGAACTGGCGTCAGTTAGGGTATATGAGAATTAGGGTAGATGTAAGAGCGATTTTTAGTTGTTCAAAAGATTTAACGCATTCTGAGTCAAATTGAAAGGGGACATCTTTTTGAAGTAATTTTGTTAGTGGCTTGGAAATTTTAGCTAAGTTTGGAATGAACCGCCTATAACAGCCAGCTAAACCTAGAAATGCTTAAATGTCTTTTTGGTTTTTTGGCTGGGGAAAGTTGAGAATGCAATCGACTTTTGAGGGATTTGGCTTTACGCCTTCAGGAGTTATAAGATGGCCTAGATACGCGACTTCTTTGCGAAGGAACTCGCACTTGTCGGGTTGTATTTTCAGATTGGCTTTTCGTAGTCTTTTGAAAACATCGGTGAGACGGGCAACATGCTCATGAATTGTCGGGGAATATACGATGATGTCGTCCATGTAGACTAAACATCTTTCGTTTTGGATTCCGAGAAGAATGTTATCCATAACCCGTTGAAACGTTGATGGAGCATTCTTCAGACCAAAAGGCATCCTAACAAATTCATAGTGACCATTGTCGACTGTGAAAGCAGTTTTGGGAATGTCTTTGGTGTCGATTTTAATTTGATGAAATCCAGAAGCTAAGTCGAGAGTGGTGAAATACTGGCATTTGCCGAGTTGGTCGAGTAAGTCAGATATATTTGGAAGAGGGTACTTGTCGTCTATAGTCAGTTCGTTTAGTTTCCGGTAGTCAGCGACGACAAGCCATTTTTGTGTTCCGGAAGCGTCCAATTTTTTGGAACTACCCATACTGGAGATGACCATGGGGAGTGCACGAAAAAATTGAGAGGCGTTGACGCATGCGCATAAATTTTATTCGAATATAAAAAGGCCTATAACTTCAATTTAATACACAGTTAACGATGACTTTTCTGTATTATATCAAAAATATAAAGAAATACAATGTACTTGCTGATAATTTATGTTAAATAATACTTTTTATGTTGACAATTTTTGTAAGTGCATTGAAATTAAAATTTTTCAAATAATATATTGATAATTTTCTCATTGAATTGAAACCCTACCGCCTAACAACGTTATGATATGTCAAACTTAAATCAATATAATCAAATTCGCTAAAACGTTTCTTTATTTTATTACTTTTTATTGCACTCTAAATATTTTGGCTTGGCAGTTATTGAAATTTCCTACTAGAAAACGACATGAAACAATCGATCCCTTGCATCGAGTCGCGCTTATGTAGTTACCGACCTTGGCCGATAGGACTGACGGATCGAAAAACACCTGCATGAATAAAATTAATACCCAAGGCAAGCAAAAAAAAGGGTACAAATTGGTCGAAAAATCTTTCAGCCTCCCAAAATGTTTGGGTAGTTGAGGGAACAGATTGAATATATTCATTCATAAAAAACGCATTTTAAAGAAGGGTACCAACCCAACTTATGTGGTCATCTTTTACGGACGACGGACGTGTGTACCGCTAGCATTAAAGCACGTACCTTCTGGAGATAGCCTGCAATGCACAAAATGTGACAAGGTTAGAAAGAGAGGGCAACAGAGACAGTAACAGGCTATTTCATTTGGTGGGTGGAAGCAGCCAATTACCAACATGCTGATTGTATTTCATTGGAAGCAGCTCCTAACCGAGTGAAATAGTCTCTTGCCCTCTCTATTGTCTCTCTTTCTTTAGTTTTACCACGACATTTGTCCACTGCAAGCTATCTCCAGATGGAACAAGTTCTAAACGTTGCTTCCCACGTGCCGCTTGTGTTTCATACTTAGATCATGTACCTTCTAGATATAGCCTGTCATGCATAAAATCGTGGCAGCGCTAGAAAGAGAGGGCAATAGAGACAGTAAAGATAGAAACACATTATAGTCATGTCACGTGAGAGCACATGCTATTACGCCAAGTCACGGCACGCTCGAAATATCTGCAATACATTTTACACAGGCTTTTAAATCAGCTAGAAGTACACTATGGTTACGTCACATCACCTCATGTAGTTCACGGCTATAGTTATAAGTTATACATGACAACGTGAGTGACATAGAGAAGCTATGTCAAGTCACGTGAGGTCATAGATTGTCACATCGGCGGAATCTCACATGCAGTCATACCTTAGAAACACACTATACCACGTCCCATTTATTACTTTACGTTGGGTGTCATGATGGAACGTGAAAATTGCAGCTCGAAGAGTTCAGAATTTGAAGAGATTAAAAATATATATAATTTAATTTTTCTTAGTGTTTCAACTTTCAACTTATTATTATTCTTATATTACACCTGGGGCCTGTTTCATAATCAATTTGTAACTTGTAGTTTGTAAATTGTAAAAATTCGTTTCGTAATTCAACCAAATTTTTCTACAAGTTATAAATTGTAAAATTCAAAATATTAGTTGTTTTCTGAACGATATTTGTGGCAAATTTTTCAATGTCTAAGTACTTCTTGGGAAATAACACCATATTAAAGAAAAATTGCTGTATATTCCAAATATTTTAATTTACATCTTAGAATTGTGCCTTTTTTATCCATAGTTTCTTGACCATTGACAACGGGGTCTGACCTAGACCCCGAAACGCTTAGAATATAAAGCAATTTTTCTTTAATGTGGTGTTATTTCCCAAGAAGTACTTAGACATCCAAAATATTAGTATTCGACATTTACACGACTTGCAAATTTCAAATACTAAGATTTTGTATTTTACAAGTGGTAACTTGTAGAATAATTTTGTTGAATTTCGAAACGAAATTCTACAAGTTACAACACTACAAGTTACAAGTTGATTATGAAACAGGCCCCTGATATTGATTAATCCTGCTATATCAAAAGTATAATAATCATTTCACTAATGTATTAATTTCTCTTAAAATTACATATTTATGGTGTCACTTAAGTTCAAAATTTAAAATAACTTCTCAAGAGAAATAAAAGATTAGTTTTTTGATTTTCTATAAATTGAACTACATAGTACTGGTCCCTATATAAAATATAAAGTTATTAAATCACAAAATACAAATTGTTGTATACACTCCAATTATTTGTAGGCTTCCGGGATAGCGGAAAGTAAAGATATAGCCGTTTTACTATGAGACTTGTGACATTACAACACAATGACCTACGTTACTAAATCTGTTTTTATCTTTGTTTACAGCCATTATCACTTAATTGTGTTGTTAATAGCTGTTATAGTAATGTATACATTAATATTTATGTATTAAATTTGTAAATATTGTTGTAAACTCCGTAGTTTCAATGAATAAAAATTTAAAAACTAATATTCACTCTCACTTTCTAGAAACTTTTATTTACAGCAAATATACACAACAGCTGATTCGAATATCACAATAATAACACAACATAAGCTCTTCGCCGTCTAACTAACTCCTGCCATGATGGGCCTTTTAAAATCAGCATCGAATTCTCTCGCACAATCGAGTGTCAATTTTACAGTTGTCGAGTTATTTCTAGATAAGTTTTTTTTCCATCCGAACCTTCTAGCTATTCTTTTTTTCTATCCCAGCGATTGATGTCTCATCGGAATGAAACCAGGTACGGACTGTATAAATTTTTATAACACTGCCTTCCCTTTAATTCTGATGGTCCCCATCAGTCCTCTCCATGATAGGGAGCAAGTCGATCTAAATGGACCACCTTCAACTTAGCCCTGGTGTTTCGACGGATCCGGTAGACGACGTCATTAAGCCTCTTGACCACCTCATATGGACCATCCCAGGCGGGTGTAAGCTTTGGAGATTTAACCTTGCTCCCTTGGGGGTTATACAGCCAGACTTTGACCCTCTCTTGGAACCCGACTGAATTGGCCTTGAGGTCATATCGCGTCTTCATCTGGTCACTACTGGTCGTCAACATCTGCGTTCGGGCTAATTCGTGTATTGCCAGCATGTTATGTCGGAGCTGGTCGGCATAAGCCAAACGTCAAATCGCAGGGTAATCGCAGCTCTTTTCTGAATAGGACTCTGGCTGGAGTCAGACTTGTACTATTATGTACGGCTGAGCGATATGCCAACAGGAATAGGGGAACATGTTCATCCTAATCACGCTGGTTATAAACTAATAATTTTTAAAATACGATAAAAATATATTTGTATTCGTCAGAATGAACCCTTTTATTTGATGTATACATGATGCGTTTGAAGTTTTTTAAATTTTTCATTTAATTCAATAATTTGCACCCCAAAATTAATACTGATGGTTTCTCCTTATTTCTCCGGTAAAATTCAGATGAGGCCCTATATCTCTATTTTTTCTAATATTTTCGAAGATAAGGGCCGATTTTTTTAGTTTTCCCCTCAGAAGTACTCCTAAAATCAAATTTCCTTAATTTACGATATGTACTCCTGATCGAGTCACCAAACTATACACTGATACCAAATTTCAACCTTTTCCGTCCAGTAGTTTAGGAGAAAATTGCTGTGATGTGAAAGAGGGAGAAATCCGGAGTGAGATTATAAGGATAAGGGTATCCGTATATAGTATATACGGATCTCTATGACCCTATTCGCTCGTGCGAAGTCATGGTAGGGAGAGCCGAATCGACTACGCAATTGATAATAATTAATGTTGGCATCGACATTCACAGATCATACAAAGATCGACATTATAGGAGGCTGTTATCGTGAAGACAAATACCCGTAAAATCCGTCTTAATTTATAAAATAAGAACACAATGGGTCATCAGAGTTGTTGAGTTGAGAACCGTAAAAATAAATACAAAAATAAGTGTAAATAAGTGGCTAGCTGTTGTAAGAAGACAAAAGTAGTACCATGGCCTTAATGTTAGTAATACCAATACCTAACACTGAGAATAACAGACATCCCGAAAACAGTGAAATATTATTATTGCATGAATAACATTAAAAAAATCGTTTATAAATGCTTCAAAGGAAATAAAACTGTTAGATTCGGTCTTATAGTAAAATTATCTTTCCGCATGTTATAAAAAACAATTTATTAGTGCTTTTGTATTTTTTTATGTGTTGATGGATGACTATGCATTCCTAACCATATGATTCTATTTGCCTTTGTTTATTGTTTGTAATATGACGTCCTTGTCTTTTAAAGGATTTTATGACTGCTAAATATCAACGGTTGTTGAAAAATTGCTTTTAAATGGAGACTTTTTTGCAACTTTTATCGACTTTTTAGTTCGGTTGCAACTTGCTGACATGCACGTACATTTGTTCATGTATTTTTAGGATATTTAAAGTTTCCTTTATTGAAATTGTTTAAAATAATCCGCTTCAAGTGGTGTGAAAGTGAAATTTTTTGAACTATATCATAAACATTATTGATTGTCTTTGGATAAATATAGAATAAAGTAGCACGAAAAAATGCATAGAATTATATTGTCAAAAAAGCTGGTGTTACTTAATCTGATATGAAAAATATAATAATAATGAAAAATCTGAAAACATCAAAAATACCAAAAATGTCACCATAAATACTCCCTTATAGATGTCGATAATAAATGTCAAAAAATTCATAAGTGTTATGTTATGATGCAAAAATGACATACCTATGTCTTAAATATAAAAAATGTAAAATATTAATAATTTTAGAAACTGACAAAAATGTCATAAATGACAAAAATTAAAAATGGTAAAAATGTCAGGTATGTTACAAAAGTCAATTATGCCCAAAATGTCGAAGTAGAATAATTATCAAACGCTAAATATATAAAAAATTCAAAATTGTCAAAAAATAACTGCCATAATAAAATAATAAATGTTTTAATTGTTCTCAAACACACTTTGCTTTGTAAGAATAAAAGAGAATATGAAGAAAAGCACTTCCATCAGGATCGGTCAGTAACCATTGCTAGTTTTTATACATCTTGAGCTTTTGTGTTTAAATTTAATATTTTCTTGTAAAAAATAGATGTTATAGTAAGGAGTAAATGATTAACATTTAAATAAAAAATACCAAGGAGTATACATTTTTTTATTAATCAGTTTGTTAATAATGTGTTTGTCCACTGTGGTTACCTATATACTCCCCAATATGCCTTGGCATTGATTCAATAAGGTTGTTTATTTTTTCATGTCTTAGAACCTCCAAAGTCCATGGGGGCTGGAGTAAATTTCCGGGCCTTCTGCCCATCATATCCCAAACATGTTCGATCAGCGAAAGATCGCGGGATCTGGGCGCCCATGGCAACAGAATCACATGGATCTCTTCAAAAAGTTTAAACTAACGCGAGCAACATGAGGCCGAGCATTATCTTATTGAAATATGGGTTCCATGAGCTGATTAGGGTTATAGGATTCTCATGTTTGTTTAGATAGGTTTTGACACTTAGACACATAAGAACAGCTTAGCTGTTCATAAAATTGTAAACCCTACAGCCGGGTAACAGGATGGCTGAAATGTCTTTTATATATCGCTGTAAAATGTATACATTTTATTGAATTGCAATTTCAGGTGGATTGTTAAAGGGAATAAATAAAAGAGAGTATTACAAAGAATACGTTTTATTAAAATTATAAAAAATATCATACAATTTTTTTAAATCTATTCGAGCAACTACTCTAAGAGGAATTGTAATTTCATAATTATTGCTTTTATTTTTTTCAATAAATAAGTGGTTTTCCCCATTCTCTGCCCATATGGTGACCCGTAAATTGTTATCGTAATCTTCGGAAACCAGTACGTTGTTGTCGTCTCTGTATTCATTGATAAAATTTAGAAATCGTTCGAACCCTCGTGATGTAAAAGTGACAGAAGATATTTTGTCTTTTGGAAAGGGATTCGGTTGATGGCACTCATCTTGAAGAACAGCTTCATGATTATTTGAACTATTTTTTCATCAGTAAATATTATTTCCAGAAAATTTGCGAATTTTTAGTGGGCTACTAAGTAGTTGGGTGTAATTCTCGTGGTAGTTTTTCTGTTAGTAAAATTACAGCGATGGTTGTTTGACATAAGGTCACTGTAAGACATCTTACTCACTTCAAGAGATACTGAGGGGATACGTGTTTGCGTTGAAATGTATGTTTTTCACTACCACTACCACGAATGCGGTTGACTCTCCCACTAGAGATAAATTAAATATTAAAAAAAATTGCCCAGAAATGTTAGCCGAGAAATGGTATCGAACCGGGGACCTGTAATGGGGAATATACTTACCTTTGTGATTAACTGGGCGCTCTTTCTACTCAGCCATTTCTGGGTGAATACAAAACAGGGTGTAAAGGTATAAGTGTTGCATTATAAAATTGTTAACTGAAGAATAAAGACGTATACATCATTTTCAATAATGATATTAGTGAAAGCTACTATTACTACTGGTTTTGTGATATTGACTTTTATATCACAAAACATTCTATACACAAATATACCACAGGGGGTGGAAAATGTAGCAGTGTGCTTTTCTTTGAACTGCTCAAATAGATCTGATTATTCCCTAATGAGGGGAACATTGCTAAATGATGGACTACTACCAGCATATTTTGCACAATTTCCAAAAAATGGAACCATATTACGCTACAAACTTAAAATTTTCTTTTACAATGGCACTGTGGAGGATTTTGATGGATTAACAGCAAATTATGATTGTCAGCAGGAAGCCGAAGCAACAGCAACGACTAGTAGACAACAGAGGGAACTCAATAACTTATTAATATTATTATGCTTTGCTGTTATATTTTTGATATTATTGTTAGTTAAAGTTATGTTAAAATGCATAAGATCTATACACTTGATAATAAAATAATTTTTGGAAATAAAAATACGTGTAATATTTCATTCATTTATTAAGGTAAAATCTTATTGAGTAAGCAATAATAAATATCATTGCAATTTTTTATAGCACATTTGTATTCTGCGTATTCTTCATTAGAATCTTCATAGTGATAGCCGCAGACTATAGGATATTTACTTGTCTCACGGTCCTTCTTAGTTACATCTCTCAACTTTACGGCGTTGATGGTATGCTCCAAATTTACTACCTTCACATGATTGAGCCCAAGCTCATTCTTACACTTTCTAACTAGTAAGTCATATTTTTGGTGACCTCTGACGTAGACGTGAGTACATCTGGAGAGAAGAAAATTCAAAATCCTATTCAACTGGCTTACATCCCAGATTCCACCATTGTAGCTAAGACCATGATGAAAATTCTCACAATATCTCACGGTTCGTCGATCTTCCTTGCACAGCGTTTCAAAGGGCTGAAGAGGCTTAAACAGGTAATGTATGACACCCGTTGCATGTGTCTTGATAGCCAATTCTTTGGGAACAAATTCCCCGTTAAGAATGAAGCCTTGAATGTCAACGATTGCGATTTCCATGGTGAACTGAAGGTGTGATGTGCAGATGTGCTCTTTTATGATAGGTTACGAACAATTTCGCTGAGTGGGAGAAACTCCATCAAACAATCGTGGATGATTATACAGAAGGCACGTGTTTTGTCGGGAAACCCGGTTTGAGATTCAATATCCAGGCGTACATCCACAGTGGAGGATTTCATGCTGTCTTCACGTCGGGAACAATCGATTACGAAGAGAGTGCGATTCTTGAAGGTGAGATAGTCTAGGAGCGGGTGTCTTTTGTCGGCAAAACTGGGATAAAAGTCCCTGTAGCGTTTGTAGGCTTCTCCGTATTCATTCCTGGGGAAATCCAACTGCATTCTTTCGTTCGGCCAAAATTCTCCATTAAGAGTTAGACGAATATTAGATATGTGGATATGATCAAATTCCGTGGGATCAGCCGCTATGTTGCTGTGCTTATTGGTCTGGAAGGCAACGATGACGTATCGAGGACTCTCTATAGCAGCACAAGTTTTCACAGCCCAAATTTCTCGTGTGGCGCCTGTCTTCAGAGCAGGCAACTCATGAAGTTCCCATTTACGAAAGGGAATAATAATGCCGGTATCCTGTTTAACGGCTTGCAGCAGTTCAAGTTTCATATCATCGTTGGGGAAAATATGCTGGACTTTGAGTTCAATGCTGCCAATCGTCACGCTTGCTTTTGTAGATTTATCAGTAATAATAAGACAATCATCATCATTTCTTGCTCGCACTAAACGTATTGTTTGCTTTCCGCAGGTCACTCGCTGATAGTCGTTGAAGAAGGAAAACAAATGCATGAGCGGGATGTACATTCGAAAAGATCTGTCTGCTGCATTCACAATTGGTTTACCGGGAAAATTCCAGCCAGCAATAGCTAATTCTCTTGAACTGGTAGGATCATAGCACAGATAACCTGGTATGGTACTTACGCGACCGGAATCGCGAACCGATTCCATTTCTTTACCGCACTGTTCGTAAACCATATTATCGAAGAAAAATGCTCCTGCATTAGGGGATAGGGAAACTTCACCTGCACCTACCGTTACATTAATTTGACCCTTAACAGCGATATACGAGTCCGCCATGGATAACCAGGAATCAGCTTGGTTCACAGTAATCTCCACTATGTCGTTGTTCCCAAATGACTTTACATAGGGATAGTAGGTTCTGACTTCCATTCTGCGAATGCTGTCATCGAAACTGGGCTTTCGGAAGATATCGAATGCTTGAGTTGACATGATAGCCTAGCGATTGGAAAAATAGTTTATTGGAGAACGTAAGTGATCTCTTCAAAGGTTTCATTGATACTGACTTTGACTGTGGTATGTCTGTACTTTTATGAGGATGCTCAAATATGAGTAAGCGTCCCATTATTGCTGCAATAGCTGTTTCAGTTCCAGTCTCACAATGATTTCCTCCCCTCAGAAATTGACGAGTTCAGATTCCTGATTGAGAATTCTCAAAGTTATGTTGTGTATTTCTCTTCGGTTGATAGGTAGGTAGATAAGATGTTGAGGTGTTTCGTCAATAGCGAAACCAGGATCAACTCCAATGGCAAATTCGTATATTGTATGTGACGGTCTGTCGTTGTAGAATGCTCCCGATGTAATGTTACTATCAAGATGAATTGTTCGCACTTTAATGATATTCACTGGTAAATCAGAGCTGTGCACTTGAAGAGGTGTGAGCAGTCTCTTGGAAAAACCCAGTATTGGACCGATACTATTTTGCGGTTGAAAGTCTATTGCGTATTTACTGCTGTATATTTCACACTTGAGTGTATTATTGTTGGGCTTCAATGAGAAAATCTCATTTACATCCTTTGAATGCTGCACACCCAATACTTTTCTAATGTGCGTTTCGATATCACCAATCTCGTAGGAGCCTTCAGGTAATTCGATGCTGGTTGGTTTCTTTTTCGAGTCGATTAAATGCACTTTGCTACCCTTCTCAATGTTCGGGATGCTGTTGTAGGAGTGGAAACTCAGCAAGGCTAGGCCGTAATTGTAGTCAGGATGTAGTTGAACTGCGTCCTTTCAGCGTTAATATCAAAGACATGACTGAAGATTTCCCTCAATGTTAGATGTTATTATAGAGAAATTGCAGACACAAATGACAGCAATTAGATTGATTATAATTTTGGTAGGAGTCGTTGTTGTATAGTATCGATACATTACTTCCTAAATACTCAGCCAATTCACGAGGCGGTTTCAAATTACCAAAACTATCGAAATATTGCGCAACGTTTCCATTTTTAATGTAAGCTACCCAGTGTGTGCCTTTGTTGCGACTAGAATCCAAGTTGATGATTGCCGACTCGGTTCTTGATGGTTGTTTGTTTTTAGGTAAGGCATCACGCATAAATACACCTTTAAAATTTGGTATTTTCAATTTTTTGGCGTATTCAACAAGCTCACTGGTGTAAAGTGCTCGACTGGGTAGCTTTATCGGGAGTTTTTTTGTTGTTTCTTCAAATAGAGACCGAAGCCTCCTTTGCGGGACTTTTTCAGGTAGAGCCCGGACCCTTTCTTTCCATAGCTTGATTGTGTCTTCTGTCCTCTTCGAGTTTCGTTTTAGCATTTTTTGCGTCTATTAGTGTTTTACCCAAAGTTGCAGCTCCACCAGTAAGGGTTCCAAGAGCTGAGAGTCCACCGACTTTCGACTCGAAAGGTATCACACAAGGAACTCGAATTTTCTTACGACCGCCAGCTTTCTTAATTGCCATCCTAGCCGCTCTCAAAGCCATCAGCGATGACTGTCGTAGACTTTGTCCTTCAGGAGAGTTAGCGATAGCTTTATTCGTAGGTAGCATGACATGCTTTCGAAATGGTAAAATGGTTTTGCGTGTTGAAGATTTTCGCTTACGCGAAGATTTTTTCACACCTCTACTCCTCTTCCGCTTTTGAGATTTCATACCAAGACCGAGTTTCTGTTTGGTTTTCATAGTCGTTGTTATGAGCCGAGCAGCTGCTTTTTCACCGAGTGAAGCGTCCTTAGATTTGAATCTCTCCCAAGCCCTATTCTTCAACTCAAAATCTGCCTTATGACGGTCAGCTAGAGAAGTGCTTTTACTGTAAGCAATATCGTGATCCCGACAAGCTGCGTCAGTTTTGTTTATACCTCGCTGTCCTAGAGGTAAGCGTTTTTCCAGTTTCGTACCCGGTCCACAAAATTGATAGCCAGGAAGATGAATTTCAAAGGGTAACTTGTTGATTAGAGTGTTCAGTACACTTCCACTACCTTCAGCGGTTAACATAATACTGACTGACTGACGTTCAGAAAGTAAATTTTATATTTAAACGTCCACCCAAAACACATGTACATCAGTTTACTTTGAGATGCACATAAAGCAGCAAGATATTCAATTGCCTATAGAAAATCTAGATTTTGTGGCGGAAGGGGGTGGCAATGGTAGTGTGCCATCGAAAAATGGGAAACTATGGCCAAATTCCGTCCGGGCGGCGTTCTGCGGCCCCAGCGGCTGCGGGAAAACCAATGCGCTGCTTTCGCTTTTGTTCAATGAAAACGGATTGCGATTTAAAAATGTCTACGTGTACTCGAAATCTTTGTACCAACCAAAATACCAACTACTACAAGAGGTTCTCAAGAGCGTTAAAGGTATGTCATATTTCCCTTTCAGCGAAAACGAAAATGTAATTGATCCATCAGACGCCTGTGAGTATTCAGTATTTATTTTTGATGATGTGGCTGGTGATAAACAGAAAAAGATTCAAAATTTCTTTTCCATGGGACGACACCGACACATCGACTCAATTTATTTGTTGCAGACGTACAGCAAAATGCCTAAACAACTAATACGAGACAATTGTAATGTGATTGTGCTATTCAAACAAGATGAAATCAATTTAAAGCATGCCTATGATGAACACGTATCTCCAGATATGTCATTCGAACAGTTTAAAGACTTGTGTTCAAAGTGTTGGCAGGATCGCTACGGGTTCGTGGTTATTGTTAAAGACTTCAATTTAAATGAAGGGCGATATCGCCAAGGTTTCGATAAATATATAAGACTACAAAGGGAAAAATAATCAGTCAGTCAACAAAAATGTCTTCAGTGAGCAGCAACAGCATTGCAGAAAATCAAAAGTTCTAACCAAAATACTACCAGCGTCAACAAAATCACCTCCAGTGTTGCCATCTATCAAACGAAACAATTGTGAAAAAAGAAAAACTAGAGCCGTTAACACCAAAATCCAGTCTATTCCTCGAAGAAGAACCAGTCGCAGAGACTAGTTTTTATACCGATGCTGCAGCCGAGGAAACGGAACAAGAGGAAGATGATCCGACTAATTACTCTGACAAAAGTTTTGAGTCCTATATGGACCAGTATCCAGCAATGGTGCAAAAGTATGTGACCGAATATTTCCACAAGAGTGATAAAATTGACAACATTTATGGACCCTCATACAATTCGAAAACCTCCAAATGGTATCTCGGTAACAAAGAAATCAACTTTGATATGAGGACAGGACGTCTTACTGTTGGAGACGCTGCGTTTCGAGGATCACCTGGTCTTTACCAGCTGATATTCTACAAGGACCCCGCATACAATCCAGATGACAAAATCGTATACCAAAAAGTTTTGGAGCGGACATTAGTACACCGGAATGTAAAAGGACATTTGAAACCCTCAGGAATATCCAAATACAAGGATGTCATTAAACCTACGTTTATAAAACCAATTAAACCAAGCAGCAGCAGCGAAGGAAGAGGTATGAAGTTGAAATATAATACAAAGCCTATGGAATACGTCTACTGGGACGATCCCAATGAATTGGTAGATCGTTTAAGGTTACTTGTTGCATCGAAAGAGGCCGGCAACACATCCCACGACAACGAAATTGTAGCGATAATAAATGAGCTCAAAGAAGCCAATATTATACGTGACAAATAACCAAAGCAGTCATTAGTAAAATGTCTCTCGATAAATTTGGTCGAAGTGCTGTTCAACAACAGCAACCGAGTGATTATGAGCGCGCAAAAATACCCTTTTCCTTCACAGCCGATGGAAATATCGATGTAGAGAAAGTGATAATTTCAAATGTTGGAGATCCCAAAATGGATATGGATGCCGCCAATAAACTCTATGTCGATGACAGAGTACGCGACAAGTTGTCTCAAATTAAAAAGGACTTTCAAGTGGCATTCAATGATTTCAGCGATAAGGTTTACAGCAGTATGCGAAAACTTGAGAAAAATCAACATACTATTGATAGCAGCTTAAGGGTTAATCAACAGACCTTTCTGGAATTTCAGTCGAATACCAACGTCCAGCTTAACCAGCTTACGAAATTGCCACAGCAAATTGAAGATAATCTAAAACAGACTATAAATGATGAAATTTCGGAATTGAAAAATGATATTGATGAAGTGAAGGCCATCAAAGAGAAAATGCTGAAAGTTGTACCCGAAGTATATGTGGATATGCAAAAATTGCACGATGAAATGAGTGATAAAGTTAATAAGATGAACTTAGAGATGAAAAAATTATCTGATGACATCAAGAGCGAACTGCGATCTCACAAAAACGAAGTCTCTTCGCAAATCAACAATCAGCTAAAGATGATTAATCCAAAAATTGTAGCCATTCAACAGCAGCAGCAACAGCAATCTGCTCTAAAGACTAAATAAAAAGTCATCATCCATGTTAAATTATAGTAATCATGAATTATTCAAAGGAAAAAGTTCAAGTTGTAAAGGAGCTGCATCGACCTGTGAGAAAAAAATTTCCACGACGTCACACCGTCATTAAGGGTTTCGATGATTTATGGCAGTCTGATTTAGGACAATTAGATCTTTATGCGGGAACTAATAGATATTTTAAGTATCTCTTAGTGGTAATTGATTGTTTTTCCAAGTACGTTTGGACGAGGCCGCTGAAATCAAAATCAGGAGAGGAGGTGACAAAGGCTTTCGATAGTATTCTCACAGCTAATGGTGGGCGCCGCCCGAAAAACTTGCAAACAGACCATGGAAAAGAATACTACAATAGCCACTTTACGAAACTAATGCAAAAAATATTCAATTAACCACTATAGTACATTTAGTGGGATGAAAGCAGCTATATGTGAGCGCGTGATAAGGAGGCTAAAGGAGAAATTATTCAAATATTTCAGTTTAAATGGCAGTTACAAGTGGATTGACATTTTACCTGATATCGTTCAGTCTTATAACAATCAAAAACATCAGACGACGAAAATGCGCCCTAGCGACGTAACTGCTGCTAATGCTAAAGACATTAAAATATTCAATAGATTGAAAATCACCGGATCTAGGAAACTCAAGGTGGGTGATGTGCTACGAATAAGTAAAGTGAAACACGTCTTTGAAAAAGGACACACCAGGAATTGGACTACAGAGCTATTCAAGGCACGTCAATATCAGCTAACGAATCCCATTACCTACCTGTTGGAAGATATGAGTGGTAGACCAATTTAAGGGGGATTTTATGAGGAAGAATTGCAAAAAACCGCTAACCCTGACGTTTATCTCGTGGAAAACGTGTTGCAGAAAAAAGGCACAAAAGTCAAAGTTCGATGGTTGGGTTTTGATAAAAGTCACGACAGCTGGATTGATTCCAGCAACAGGCTATAACTTGTAAAACAGGAGTAGGAGGGAAGAAAACGACGGAGACGTTATAAAACCTTCTGATTTTCCCATTACCTTCAGTAAGAGCAGTTCAATTTGGTGAGCAGCAGTATGAGTGATACTAGTTTTGAAGAAATTGACTACAACGCCGACCTAGATAGAATCTTAAACATGTACGAAGAAGCAGTTAAAATAGAAGCGTTTTACCTGTTACACACCAAATTTCCTCTCATCAATTCTGAGTTGGAAATCCAATGTGCATTAAGTCCAGCTCGAACGTTTGCACCAGTAATTATTCTACAAAAAAATAATGTGAAAATTGTCTTGAACAGCTTCGAATGGGCGGATGTTTTGTGCGTTCTGAAGTTGATGAATCAGAATTATTTAGAAAACCCAAATATTGCTAGTCATGAGGTTGCAGCACCAATTTCCTGTGGAGAATTTCTACATATAACCCAAACAAGATCTGAGGATGACGAGAAACTAATCTTGTTGATGCAAAATATTATTGCGTTATATTTCCCTCATAGTGATGTAGTGGAACTTTTTAAAATTGAACATATAATTTCTAGTCGAGTAGAAGCATATTTAGAAATGAACTTTTGTAAATATTATTTCAAAGTTTTGAATGAAGTTTGTTCATGGAAACATTTAATTTGTTCGCAACCAGTTGAACGACTACTATCATCTTTTTGTTTTGATAGTACATCTCAACTGGGTATTGCTTTAAGAGAATACCTTTATTATTACAGAGAAAAAATTGTAGCCGACATTGTAGCGAGAAAACCTCAATAAAATGTATAAATTCATCCTGTTTTTTAATTTTCCCTCAGTTGATATATTACAACCATGGAGTGTAGAGATTGGTATCAAGTATACGAACACAGATTACGTACCTTTGAAAACTGGCCATCAGAATTCCCAGCTTCCAGGCTGGCAAGGGCTGGCTTTATTTATTTTGGTCAAAATGATCTAGTAAAATGTGCATTTTGTGGGACTGAAGGATTCAACTGGCAAATGACCGACGATCCTGTAGCTGACCATTTAGATTGGAATCCAAATTGTTCCTTCTTCGATACAGATAGCGTATACTTAATAAATAGAAAAAAAACCTGTTGTTCATAAAGATAAAATAAGTGTTGCCAGCAGATTTTCTACGTTTGGCAATTGGCCTATAGCTCTAAAGCAGAGACCTAATGATTTAGCAAAACTTGGATTCTTTTATAGTGGTTCAGGAGATAGAATCATATGTTATTGTTGTGGCATACAGATTTCAAACTTGCTGCCAAACGATGATGTTGCTGAACGACATTTGATGATATCCAACAACTGTCTAATGATTCAAAAAACAATAGAAGATTCAAAAGCCACTAACTTATCTTGCAAAATTTGTTTAACTAATGAAATATCTGTTGTACTTCTTCCATGTAGACATTTAGCCTGCTGCTCAAGTTGTTTTATAGATATTGATAAATGTTGTATCTGTAGATCTGAAGTTAGCGGGTATTTAAAGGTTTTTATTTCGTGAAATAAAGAGGCGTTTTTAGAACAATACAGTGTTTTATTTATTTATTTTTATATTATTACCAATACATAAGTCCTAACTATTACAAATATTAGTGTCTTAGCATCATTACTAATCTATACTAACTGTAAGTCCTCAATATTGCTACAACAAATACTATTAGAATTTCATCATCTTATGAAAGTGTAAATCTTCAAAACATTCAACCCGATTTTTTAACTCGAATAAGAGGTCCCAGCAATGAGAGCACCATGAACTCCTGTCCTCGTAAATAGTATGTAACTCGCAAGGCTTATACCGCACGTAACATTTCGATATTTTATAGGGAACTTTTGTTTTCCCTTTTAAATCAAAAACTGTTTTCAGTTGTCGAAAACATAATCTACATACTACGAGACCATATTCAATAATTTCGTAGTATATGTACCATGCGCAATAGTCATCATGCTCGACGTAGGGTGCTAGATAGTGACAATTTAAAAGGACAAGTCGAAGTTCTGAGGTCATGTCTATGTAATACTCAAATCCCTCAAGAATGGATTCTCGATTTAGATTAGAATTTGAGTATTCAGACATGAACTGTTCATACTTATACTTTGGATAACTCCTAATAACTTCCTCGGTTAAGCACCAAGGAAATGGAGACCGGGAAATGAATATACTTAGGCTCTGAATGTTCTGACAGATACTTTTAATACATTCCTGGTGTAGTGTTGTAGCCATTTTTATGATGTCTATAAGAGAAAGAAATGAATTCATATTAGTATTGCCTAATCTTATAATGACCCCATGGTAAAGTATCATAACTATTGGGTATTAGAAAGCGTTTATCATCAAATGGATTTAAAGCGATTTTTGTCTGCTCAACGCTGTAAACTTCATGAAGCTTGGATTGAATACAACGTTGAGTTTTATTTAGTATACAATTTTGAGTAGAGTCCTTCGTAAAATTTTGTAAGCACTCCAGATAATCATCAAATGTGAAAAGAATTTTGCCGTTTGCCTCATCTTTCATGAGTCCTGGTATTTTTTTATTCAGTAAAGGAATCAAAACGGTGAATGTCAGTTTTGATAACCTCTTCATAGAGATCAGCACATTGAATCTCATAGATGAGACTGTCGGTGTCTGTGTACAGTAATTTGCATTTATCTACAGGAAATTTATTTAACATATAATCATAATGAAATTCATAGATACAGAGTTTTGAAATGTCTAGAATACACATACCAATGTATAAAGGTTTATCAAACAGTATACTGTGCTTTTTCAATTCAACCGCTATTAGATCTTCTTCAAATATAGTCCGACTATGAAAATTCGGACTTGAAATTAAATTCCTTGCTCCTGACTTTCTAACTAATTTCACCTGTCGATGTTTTCGAACATTCTGCATTGTTTTTCCAAACACGGCATTTTCCATGAGCTTATAGAGGTTCTTTTCAAACTCATTTTTGGCTCGACTTCTCATTTGTGTGTTCAGGTCGATGTAGGGTTTGAGCCAAGCAGACTGGTGAAATTCCAAAACTCTGAGAACTTTTTTCAATATCAATCCATGCTTCAGGGCTTGTTTTAAATTTCTGTAATGAATGATGTATTTTTCCTTGTTGTCTAAAGTGGTTAAAAGTTTTTCCATTTTCGAATTGTTTGGTACTTTGTGTTCAGGACAGAAGGGTAAGTCTTTATGTAGATCGTGGAGGCTCTCGGGATATTCCAAATCCACTTCCAAGATATATCCCATAGGCGGATCATCAGGTATGCTGGTAATGTTAATATTTGTGTCAGCCCATTTAAACCCTCCGTAGGGGAGCGGCTGACTCATTGGCCCGTACTACCCGTACATGTTATTCACGTCACAATAAAACAGGAATTTGGAGGGTGTACTGGGATCGTAACCTTCTACATACTTGTTGTTAGCCTCTCCATAGCGGTTGCAGCACATCGATATACCTCCTCGTATTCCGCGTTCCATAAATATTAGCATATCTACATCTTGCACTGTTTCGAGTTTGCATTGTGTATATTTAAGCATACCGTCCCATGTGTAACCGGGAATGGTATAATAATGCGCGGGGTCTAAGCCATATGTCTTGTGGCAGGTGTTGCGGAAAGTCTCAAAAACACATGCTAATAACAAGATATCAGTTTTCATGTATAAATCACTATAGTCTCCTAAAGTTTTCATACCAAACTGATTCCAGATTAATTTAGCATGTTTATAATCGTTTTCATCTATATGTTCATCTAAGAGTCTGTTGTAAAATTTTTTAATTTTAGGTAATTCCGTTTCTTGTAATCGATCTATTTTATCTAGGTAGTCATAAAAAAACACACCCTTTCGTTGTAACAACTTTAGCTTTTCGTTTGTTAAATCCTTGAATTCGCTGTGTAAAATTTGGAAATTATCCTCATTGAGGGTCGAAACCAAAGCGTCCAATGAACACCCCATAAACCTAAAGGAGTCGATGTATCTAAATTTTATTTTAGTTTCATTATCGTGTACAGTGAACTTATATATTTTTCCTTATTCACAGGCAACAATGTTATATGATTTCTTTTAGCTAAATCTTTAATAATAAAATGACTGTCATAGCCGCTTAAATTATGGAAGACAATGGGAATTACAAATGATTTACGATATAAAATATTGCATTTATTATGTGAAAAGCCTCTAAAGTCCCCGGAAAGATGATCATGGTCTCTAACTATTTTATCTGAGGGAGTAAAGGGTTTTCGACAAATATGGCAAACCCCAGTATCATCCTTTAAGTTTACCTCGGTATTCATTGGCTGAATATTAACAAATTTAGATTCAACAAACTTGCCGACCTTCTCCATTTCTTCTGCAAATCAAGACATGCAATCTAGACCCCTATTACTTTTATATAATGAATAATCATTATTATAATTGCATTTAAAATAGTACCCGGCACTGTATGCCCTATGTTTTTGATATTTTACGCTATTGCTTTTAGTATGTCTATCGTCGAATGGTTCCAAAAGAGACTCGAAATCAGCGTATACGACGAAAGGAACTTTTTCTTGAAACATGAAATTTTTAAACTCGACATGTGAAAATTGCGGAAACTCGATTCTGCAGTCATTTAACTTTACGCAGTCGACGGTATGCTTTTTCAGTTTTTCCTCTGAATTGAAATAATTTAAACATCTATCACACACATGTTTCTTCCCATTATGTTTAGAAACTTGTTTATGTAAAAGCCGGGAAAGATCTTTTATCCAGCAGTAATGATACTGAATATCATGATCATCGTCATCATTTTCACTGCCTCGACCTTCCTCATAAACATTTTCTAAATGGCTTTTCTTTGGAAAATATTTGTCTTGAATTATTAATAAATTTACATGTTCCTCACGCTTCTCTTTGCATAAACGAACTGGAACGACGGTAAAATTGGAATGTGTATCCATTTCTAAACCAAAGACGTTAACAGAAATTTTTTGGTTATTTTTCTCAAACACGGAAATTTGATTTAGGGTTATTGGAAAGGATAAACCTTTCAAATTGAGAACGTTTCTATAATGAGGGTAGGAACTGGTTCGGTCAGAATGATTCAATGTGGGATATAATGCGGACATTACTGCCCACAGAAAACAAGCTTCATCAAATCTGTTTTTAACATTGACGCAAGATTTGGTTAACTTAATTTTTTAGGCAAGTCAATGAAAGATGTGGCACCCACCCCAGCCCCCACGGCATACTTATTTATGTTCACTTCTAAAGAAATTATTTGCTGTAAACACCATCCAGACCCCTCGGTAGCAAACTCAGAAAGCTCATTTAAAATACGATCTTTAACGAAAACTTCAAACCAATATCCTAAATCTGTTCCTAAATCTATTACTTCGTTTTTCGTGGAAAAGTACTTTTTATCCAAAATCTCGGTATCTCCGGACATTTTGGAGAACTCTCCACAGAAAGCGACATTTACCTTAATCATAGCTATTTTCTTTAAAATATTTTTTATTCTAACTTGAAAAAGTTTACTGCAATCTTTAAAAAACCCTATAATATCTTTATGATTTTTAATTATTATAACGCCAGTCCTAAGTCTACTTTTAAATGCTGAAATAACATCATCCCACTTGACCCTCTTTGATAAATTATTCTTATTTACAAGCCCCATACCAACTGTATTTAAATTTTGTAGAAACAACTTGAATTTCTTAAGGTGACCTATATTGGTTTGTAGTTTCCGCAACGTTCCCATACTTAAATCTGCTTTCCGAATAGCTCTATTGCAAAGAAAAATGTGAATCTTAACATGTTTCAGCAAGAACTCAATTTCCCTTTGCGATAGCGGTTTTGTCTTTTTCGATAAAACTCTTTCTAAGTCCCTAATTTTTATGATAATGTCACTGCTAAGAGAGGCAATTTGTTCTGAATTCATTTTATTTCTTTACAAATAACGACAACAGAAAGTTAAAGACTTACAGTTAGTTGATCTGCAATGATGTTAAGCGATCTGCTGATATTCGGCCTCTAGGAGCTGGTTGGCGTTGCGTTCTCCTCCTCAATGGTGAAAAGGGTCCTCGGTTGAAAACCAGCTATCTGTTGCAACCCTTTAAACGACAGATAGTACTGTCCACCTTCGAATTTTGTGATGTGCGCTTTGAAGGTATCTGTTACCCTCTTGGGAAGGAATGCTACCTTGTCTTCCAGCTCCACCAGTATGCTTTCCCCGTACTTCGAGTTTATGAGCTTTGCACGCAGAATCCGGTGTTTTGAATTCACCTCCAAATCTCGCACCCTAATTTTCGGCTTTTGTGTGGCTTCTGAAGAGCAAAGTTTATTGATTTCATTAAGGAAACTCATCTGCGAAATTATAAATAAGTATAAGTGAATGTAGACAAAAAATTACTTACTTTGTACTCTTTTATCGCTGCTTCTAAAACTTGACTGGTAGCAGGTTGGCTGGTAGTAGGGTATTTCAATAGAAATAACTGGTAGCAAGTTGACTGGTAGCAGGTTGACTGGTAGCAGGTTGTTTTTTTGAACGGCTGCGTATTTCAACAGAAATAACTGATAGCAAGTTTTTTGGAGATCGCGAAGGTACTGTTTTTAACTGTAACAACAATGAAATATTTTAGTAATCCATCAGATATATTCAAGTAAGTGAATTAGATAAAACACCTACAATGTAAAATGAAATTTTACACTTTCTATAACAGAAGACACGACATAACAAAACATATCTAAAGCTAATGAGACTTCAAAACGAAAAATATACTTAAATATTTTCCACTGGCCTATTACTGATAAACCATAAACTTTACGAGAAACAAAAGTATTTTTCAATAATCTTTACTGCATATAAAATCGAAATAGACGCTTTCCAGGGAAACAAAAAAACAACAAAGAAACTAAATAATGGGTAAAACAAATCCCCAGCAAAATAAAATTTTACAGAAGGCACGGTATAAGAAACATAGCTTTAGTTAATAAGACTTCAAAATGAAAATATATTTAAAAATATATATATTTAAATATTTCCACAGACATCTTACTGTAACGATAAACGTTACGAGCAAGAAGAGAATTTTTTCAACATATAAAATCGAAATAGTATTAGACCGCTAACCAAACAAACAACAAAAGAAAAAATATTTAAAATAATATTAACCAAAAAGTACTTACCTTATAATTCACTGCAACAATATACAACTAGTATTCACAAGAAAGGCACATTTGCAATTGACTATTTTTCGCAATTGCGTCTGCTTTTATACAATTTCGCTCGCCACATCGAGTGTACACAAGCCTGCAGACATTCCTGTTACCTTACGAAAGATTTTTTTCCTATTGCATCACCCAGACAAGGTAATTAATTCCTACGTGAATTTGCTTTGGCGAACGCTTGGCGAATCTGAAAACTTGTTTCGTGTGGGTAGATCCGTGAACATTCCTCCGATATATTTTTATGGTTTGGTTATACCGAGAGATTTTAACATAAAGTTAAGTTGTGTGTTATAGCTTAAAGAATTTTACAGGGTGAAAATAAGTAAGTAATATAAATGATTTTTGGATTTTAAGAAATTCTGCCATAATGTTAACATTTCCCTTATTTTCAGAGAGGAATTATATTCAAACATGTATATAAATTAAAACACATCCAGATATCAGCGATTTCAGGATATGCTTTGACGCCAACCATATTTTCAAACCAATTGTTTTCTGTTGTTCTTCTTTTCACCGTACTACCCTGTTAAATTTTTATTCCTTGTTCTCGCCTGTGGTTTGAGTTTTTTGCAGGTTCATACTCTCATTTCTTCGTTTGATTGGAATTGCTAGTGGTAAAAAAAATCAACAAGCAGTTATCTTCCTCTCTCTCATACGTACTCGATAAATACTAAAACTGGTCTCATGCAAGTGCTGTGAAATTAGTTTCCACAGACTCATCTTGGAATAAGTTAAAAATAATACTCACAGAGTAATTTGTTATTAATTTATATTTTCTCTAGCTAAAATTCTAGTCAACAATTCCTTCAGTTGTTCGAACAATGTCAAATCGGGACATTTAATATTAAACAAATCTAATGTTAACTTATTAGTTTCTACAAGAATATTTGAAAATTCATTATACTCAAAATACCTATCCTTTTCAAAAAAATAGATTCTTCCATTGGTATACCGAAATGCACCTCTAATATTTTCTGGTATATCGCTAAAGTCTCTGCTTATATAACCATAATTTTTCCCTTCAAGAGAACATTCATTGATTTCGGCGTACATATTATTTGAAAAGAAAAAAATAGTTTGTCCTGTATAACTTGTAACAGTGGCAATAATTTCATTAGCTGGTATTGAGAGCTTGAAATCATTAATGTTTAGACTTTTCATTAGTTTAAAATTCTCATCAGATATGTAGAATAATCTTTTCTTATCTCCAATCATAACTATTTCACCAGAAGGTCTTTGATATATTGAAGTTATTTCATCGACATCCGCTGGTAGAAAATGTAGGACCTTGCGTAGATCTACGTTTTTTGATGTTATGTTCCTGCTCTCTATATCCATGATCCACAGCCTGTCTTTATAAATAATATACAGATTGCTTCGTAATACTAAAAACTGTAAGCTCGAAACATCTACTTGACATAAGTCTATTGCTTTCTCTTGTGTACCTTTTACAGTGGTATTAGTGGTAGTTGTGGAAATAATAATTTTTTGTGTACTCGAAGGAATCTCATGAGTATATTTCTGTGTTGTCTTTGGGGTGCTTTTTACCGTCACAGTTTCGAGGATTTTTTTCGTCGTCTTTGGAATGCTTTTTACGGTCGTACTTTCAGGATTTTTTTTCGCTCCATATAAAAATTGTATTGCTCGGATATCATCTTCATCGAGTAAACGGCCATAATATGGATAGATTATTGAATTCCAAAAAGGGGAATGTTCCATTCCAACGCTGTGACCGATTTCATGAATCAAAACAGAAAGCAAACTTGTCTGCTTTGCTGGAATATCTTCGATTTTATCCAGCCCTAAATACCACATCTCACGACATGTATCATTATTTGGGAGATATGCATGTCCCAATGCACCAGAAGGTCCATCAAATAGATAATAACAATTCCTCGCATCTTGACACCTTCTGTTGTTTGAGTGCCGGAACTGTCCGTCGGCATAGGAAATTACTATGTCCGGCATGGTAGCTGAATAGGTGAATTGTAAATTTAACACATTTTGCCATACTTCAAAAGCTTTTTCTGCCACTAATTTCCTTTCAGAATCAGCAAATACAAAGTACCACTTTAATTTAGTTTTTTTCCATTTTTGGGAAGCTGTACGAAAACTCAAAGGGAAATCAGGTAAACCGCAACGTGGTTTATTCATTAAATTTAAAGGTTCTTCATTTGCAGTACCGTCGACTTTCAAATTATATAGTTCTTGAAAATTAATTAATCATCATTTTCAAAATTCAAAATTTTCATTTTACAATCTACATCAATAAATATAAAGCCATTTACTACGAAGTCAGAATACACTTTTAAACGTTTGGTATTCCTACAATATACGTCGTTTTATTTCTATTGTGGTGTTATTGCCAAAAAAAACATAAAAGTAATCAAGAATATGCCACAAACAACGTTTAGAAGACAATTCGTTTATTTAGTTCTAAATCGGTTCACTTTCAGTAATTTTGTTCCGCGAACGGCGTTTTCAGAAAATTACGGTAATATTACCGTTGAACCGATTTAGAACTGCTTCCGCGAAAACCCCTAATATTACCATTTATACACATATAAACAACAATATTTATGACATGAAATTTGGGAAAAATCCATGAAGGTATTATTTTATTACATTGTAAAAAGGTTATTAAACTTTACAACAAACGGTAAAAGTTATATTTATATCCCAATTTAACCTTTACTGTGTAAACCGAAACTGACACTAAAATTAACTTTCTAGACTTAACCTTAACACGCCATAATAATACCACAGTAGTCAACATCTACAGGAAACCCACTTTTACGGATACCACAGTTCCATTCTCATCCTTCACCCCTTACAGTCAAAAACTATCAGCGTCTAGATTCATGATTCACAGAGCTTACACATTGCCTCTCTCTGAGCATAATTTAAAAATTGAATTGAACTGAAAAATATTAAATTAATAGCAAGTAACAATTGCTATGACTAAAAGTTGATTAATAAACTAATGTACAAAAAAAGAACAAAAACTATTACTATTAACTTATCCCACTGTATCGGCTGGAGACAAGCCATCAAAATACGTCTCACTTACATATTTTGGAAACGTGAGCGACAAAATTGCCAAATTTTGTCTAAACACAACATTCAAGTCAGTTTTAAATCATAATACAAACTTAGTCATCTGTATTCAGTGCCAAAGACAGAACAGTTAACAAATATCTAAATTCTGGAGTTTATAGGCTTTCATGTTCGGAATGCTACAGTATTTACATTGGTATGACATGCAGAAATTTCACCACCCGCTACGATGAACATTTTCGATCATTTAGATATAACAAAACAAACTCAACATTTGCAAATCACTGCTTACAAACAGGCCATTCCTTCTCAAAATCAAAAGACACAGACATTATTTACGTACACAGTTTTAAACCGATAATCACCATTTTAGAATCAGTTGAAATTTTTAAGAGTATAAGGCCTGGAATACTAGCAGATGCTAGTTAGTAGCAAAAAAATAGCATGTGTATACAGAAAAAGTATGCTTATGAATGAGTATGCTACTTAATCGCAAGCCGGTTTATTTTTTCGTGCTTATTAGCGAGCGGGGTAAGGTGGGGGTGAAAAGAGGTTTGCTTAAAAGCAAATCTGAACGTGTTCACTAGTCACTAGTCGCATGCTAGCTTTGAAATCGTGCTCACAGGTCAATCGTGCTCATAAACTGGCCGCGATGTCTCCATAGGGCGACGAAAAAACTGTTAATTTTGTATTTCTTTACCGGGAACACGAATGTTTATGAAATGTACGCTCCCCAATGTATAAAAACAAAATATCAAGAGAAAATGCATACCAAAGTATTCTTGATGCGTTAAATGATAATAATTTAACGGTTAAAAGTGTGAAAACCAAAATAAAAAATTTAAGGTCAATTTATCATAGTGAGCTGAAAAAAGTAAAGGAATCCAAACATTCTGGTACTGATGGCTCAGTTTATAAACCTAGCCTGGCGTGGTTTGATGAAATGCATTCATTTCTTGATGATTCAGCGGAATATCTTCAGACCATCTCCAGTAAAATAGTAAGTACATTGTTTAAAACTAAATCGGTTTTTTATTATTTTCTGCATCTAGGAAATTCAATCGCAATGCGATCTTGGATATTCCATGGAAATTACGCAGTCTGAAACTGTCGAGGAGGTATTGTCTCCTTCCTCGAATGACTCATCCATGGCCAGAAAACCTATTCCTCAAAGATTAACTTGGAACAGCACAGCCCCAACAAGAGTTCGAAAAAGGGCAAGTAGCACAGAGAGGGCTTTGCAAGGGCTACAGGAAATTGTAAAAAAACTAGACGAACAGTCCACTATAGAAGTGGACAGTGAGTATGAATGTTTTGGGAAATCGGTGGCATGTTCGTTGAAGAAGCTAACGGAGAACGTTGCTTTAGAATCGATTGCGTACATACAATCATATCTTATACAGCAACGGTTAACATCCAATGATGAGCAAATAACGCGACCTACATCTTCTGCTTCATCAACTAGTTGTGAACAACCTCAAGAACCGTCAGATATAATTTCAGAAACAGTTTATATTTATGACGAATTGTGAGAAATTATTTTGTTTGATATTATTAAAATAAAGCCTATAATTACAAAATTTGAACATTTATCTATATTTATTTGCCTACCGTTATAAAGTGTATTAATGTATATAACTTTGAAATTATAATTTTTGGAACAATGTAAATATTGCAATGAATAGAAAGAATCCAGTACAAGAAATAAGTTCCAACCTGTCGTTTGAAAAAGTAGGTACATAAGTATACTTCCTAATGAAACAATAGTCCATTTCTGACGATCCATAATATAATGATGTACTTAAAACGAGTTAGTAGTAAAATTTCATTTTATTATGTAGATGTATACATTGTACAGATTTCATTTTGTTAATTAAATATTAATCAGCATATCTTGCCACTGTACTGCCTCTGTGTTAATAAATAGTTGAGCATAGGTGTTCCTTATTTCTAAGGCCTCTTTAGATGCTCGATTGGATTGTGTGGTAGGCAAATTATTTAAATTTCTGTTCATATGTTGTCTCCAAGATCCTGGAACCACCTGACCTAATTGTGTATCTTCAAAATCAGTACATCTTTGGGTAATATACATATCTGAAGTTTTTTTAAGCCAGTTATGTAAAGAGCAGGCTGCCATTATAATAAGGTCCACTTTATGTGGTGCCAGAGCGATAGTGGTTTGAAAAATTCGAAACCTAGATACAAGAATGCCAAATGCACTTTCTACAATGCATCTAGCTCTCGATAAACGGTAGTTAAAAACTTTTGCTTTGTGTGTTGGTGTTGTGGCATAAGGTTTCATTAGATCTGGCTTCAAAGGGAAAGCGGCGTCTCCAACTATTACAGAATATTCTGGCAGATCTAAGAACTTGTTTTTTAAAACTTGCCCTAAGCTTGATTGTGGGAATATGCCACCGTCTGATGCTCTTCCATTACACCCAATGTTCACATAAGAAAAACAATAATCATCATCAACTAATGCCATAAGTACAACTGGAATGTCTTCGATGCACATTCCATAGAGAATATTCAAAAAAAAATTTATGAATTAGATGTTGCGGTTTTAGTTCAATGCTGGTTCAATGCAAGTATATAATTGACGAAGGACCTTTAGCGGAACATTCAATAAACACGTGCCGTCACATAAACGAATCACCAAATAAAAGTTATCACTAACCTTTAAGTCGAAGCTCTGGTGTTTTCTTGGTTCTTCTTTCTTGAGGCCAGCCCCGTAACAGCAGGAACAGTTTCTTAGAGCTTCGTCTGGACAACACGTTACACAAAAAATAGCGACGTAATGTTCATTGATTGAGCATACAAAAAAATGCGGGTTTAACAACAAATGATGCGCTTTTGAAAACACAAAAGAAACAAAATGAAAGCGGTTTAGCGGTCGTTACGAACGAAGCTACTAACTCGCGAAATAGTAACGCAAAAAACAACAATAAGCGTCGTCTCTTCAGACGGAATCAAAGCGACCGAAAAGTTCGGAGAACAAACACGAAACACCCAAGCGTCCTAACAGCTAGGGATCCGAACCACGAAAGTCAATACTGTCTATATTTTACACGCAAAAAAACCCTTACAATTAGCATTAGCGCGACGGAATGTTTTAGAAAAGGTGCAGAAGTTTAAAAATCAATGAAGTAATTCAATCAAATTGAACACAATACACTAAACAAATTGCGGGAACGCACCATTCCGCCAGCCTTGAATTACTTATTTCAAAACTAAGGGTCCACTGGCAGTGGACAAAGCTTTACAAGAGGTCGCTTCAAAGTACCACTTGCAGTTCTAACTGCAGCAACGCGTACAACACCATCACCACCAGAATGTACGTCAATAATGCGCCCTAATAGCCAATTCAAAGGAGGGGAAGTGTCTTGCTTCAAAATAACAAGAGTACCTGGCTTAACCTCCGAGGGATCAGTCCATTTACTCCGTTGATGAAGAGTATATAAATATTCTTGCGACCAACGTTTCCAGAATGCCTGATGCAAACGAATCAGTAACTGCCATCTGTTGAGACGATTAGATGGGACAGATAAGAAATCAGATTCAGGAGGTGCTGTTAAAGGTTCCATGGCAAGAAACATACCAGGACTCAAGGCGGTAAGATCCGATGGATCGTTGCTACAAGGAGTTATAGGTCGCGAGTTTAAAACTGCTTCGACCTGTGCAAAAACAGTAGAAAGTTCTTCGTAGGTTAAGATTTGATCTCCAACGACACGTCTTAAGTGAGCTTTAACGGATTTAATTCCGCTTTCCCATAGTCCTCCAAAGTGAGGAGCCGAAGGGGGATTGAAATGCCAAGAAATGGTTTCTCGTGCAGCAGTAGCTCTAAAAGCTTTCAAGATCTGCTTGTGAGCACACACAAAATTAGTACCACAATCACTATATATATGGCTACCTCGACCACGACATGCAATGAATCGTCGCAAAGCTGCCAAGAATGCATCAGCAGACAAATCTGATACGAGTTCTAGATGAACAGCTTTCGTTGCAAAGCACTTAAACAGGCACAGATAAGCCTTTAAAGTTTTCTACCCTCTAGTTTTAGCCATGGTTATAGTGAAGGGACCAGCAAAATCTACTCCAACATGAGAAAAGGGTTTCAATTGTGAAACGCGGGAAATGGGCAAATTTCCCATGAAGGGTTGGTAAGGAGAAGGATTAAGCTTCCAACAAGAAACACATTTAGAAATGACACTACGAATTACTTTCTTTGCAGATAGAATCCAAAATCGTTGCTGCAAAAGAAATTGAACGGTTTGGATTCCTGCGTGAAGATTGGTGACATGACAATCTTCGACAATTAGATTAGTCAAACGACTTTTACTTGGTAGCAGTGCGGGAAATTTAGTGTCAAACGGCAATGGTGCATTAGCCAATCTACTACCAACTCTAAGAGTTCCCTGTTCATCAAGAAACGGCGAAAGTTTACGAAGCGATTTGGGCAAAAGTTTTCGTTCTCGAAGAAGGGAAATCTCTTTAGAAAAATATTGATCTTGAACATATCGAACAATGCGAAGCTGAGCCTGATATAACTCAGCAGCCAAAAATGATCCAGAGCCCCTACGGTCTGGATTGCGGGCGTTATCAACAAAGCGACAAATATGAGCTATAATGCGGGTAATGCGATTAATAGAAGAATGTTCTTCTAACAAATTACCAAATAAATTTGGTGAAGCGGTGACTTGAAGCGCCACTATACGGGCTTCAGTCATAACTAGCGGTGACATGCTTGAGTCTGAGCAAGCATGTGGTAAACAAGCGGTAATCAACAATTGTGGGCCTTTCCACCAAAGTGTATTGCCTAACAACTCTGATGGCAAAGTGCCGCGGGAACCCAAGTCAGCGGGGTTATCACAAGATTGGATGTAAAACCAATGCGAAGAAGGAAATTTTTCCTGAATGTAAGCTACTCGATTACTGACAAATGTCTTCCAACGGTGCGGGGAAGAACTAAGCCATGAAAGGACTACCGTGGAATCTGACCAGCAACGAATCACCTTGAACAACACTATTGAATTGCTCATAAACATAATGAGCCAACTTAGCGGTAAGAACTGAAGCACACAGTTCCAATCTGGGAAGTGACAAAGTTTTCAAAGGGGCAACTTTCGATTTAGACAACACAAAAAAACTTTGACGAAATCCAGATGCGGTTTCGAACACAAAATAAACAACAGCGCCATAACCTTTCTCAGAAGCATCACCAAATGCGTGAAGTTCACAACTAGAAAAGTTTTCTATAGCAAGCAGGTGAGCCAAAACTAAATTCTGTAAGGTCAACAAAATAGCGATACTGTCTTGCTGCAATTTGGGACCGATAAACAAACAATCATTCAACGATAATCGATGAGGTATCTTAGCGGATGCATTAAACACTACACGAAGTTTGGTTGTTCTGCTACCAGGTTTCCAAACACAATGATGCGGTATGTAGTAACAATCAGAAGAAGTAGATGATAGATCTGGAACCAGCTCCATATGTTCAAGCTCCAAATACTCTTTAAGAATATCACAATAGTGTTTGTAGAGATCTGGTTGCTGTAGAAGACGTCTTTCTAAGTAGTAGAAACGTCGTACGGCGGGATTATACATTCCATCAAAAGCAGGAAGTGTATTTCGAAAAGGAAGGGGCGCAACGAATCTACCTGAATCCAATCTCCTGCATCCCTCGGAAAATATTTTTTCGCAGATAAGATCATCAGGGGACTGAACCAGTGCGGTAGGAACATCTTCAATTGTCCAGAACCTTTGAAGTGAATCATCTAATGATACTACATCTTCAATTTTACAAAAAAGCGAAGTTGGATTTATGGCCGACTGAGAGTGAGAGTTAAGAGAACTCGAAGACACTCTACCCATAAGGATGTAACCAAACACAGTGTTAATAGCATCAGGAACACCTTCCTTTCCCAGAAGACGTCCATCCAACAAAATTTGAGAGAATATATCGGCACCTAACAAAAGGTCAATAGCGCCTGGGCTATTGAAACCAGGATCAGCAACTTTCAAATTGGTTAGATATGCCATATTAGCCATGTTAATGGGCGCAACAGGCATATCATTGCAAATGCGGGGTAAAACAATAGTATCAACAACAAAATTGCACTCACGCTTTACTATAGAGCGAAGAGAAAGGGTAAGAGAGCCCTCAGCAGAGGGACTCTGCACAGAACCTAGCCCGTTGAGTTAAATCGAAGCGGGCATAGGTCGGAAGCCAAGGCGTTTCACAGCCTTGCTCGCAATGAATGATGTCATGCTACCAGAATCTAGCAGACATCGCAAAGTTTGATAAGAACCGTGCTTATCTAATACCTCAACTAAAGCGGTAGATAACAACACATTTGAATTGTATGACAAAAGTGAACTATGACAAGAAGTCTGCGGTAGAGAAGTTTCGGGACTTTCAACAGTATTAATGGTACTGGATCCACCAGATGTGGAAGCCAGGTTTGCGGGGGGAGCACTAGATTCAGACCGAATGCCTAAATCAGCACGATTTACAAAATGAAGCAATGTGTGATGGCGTTGTTTGCAGTTGAGACAAGTGGATAAAGATTTACAGCGATTCGACTGATGAGAATCGCTCAAGCAATTAAAACAAAGTCTAAAATCTTTAACAAACTTAAACCGCGCGGATACTGATTTGTTCAAGAATTCAGAACATTTGTAAATCGCATGATAGGATTTACAAACTAAACAATTTCTATTCTTAGTGACAAACAAAGATGTAGTGAACCGGGAAGAATGTTGCTTTGAATTCAATGGTAACTTTTTGTCAACACTTCGCTTTGCCTTGCGGGATAATTCAACATGTTCAAAGGCATCGCAATGCTTCGACAAAAAATCAACAACTTCCGAGCGGATCGGAAAGTCATCTTGAGCGGTCACACTACCATGGTAAAGTTCAAACTTAGCGGCTAAATTCTTTGGGACTCGTTTCAACATCATCTGAACGATACAAAAATCTCACTGATTTACTGGTAAATCCAAATTCTTCAGTGCTTCCAAATTATCACTGAAGTCATCCAATAACTTCCGAATCTCTGAAGGGCTATCTGAAGTTAGTTCGGGGAATTGTTCTAAAGCTGACCAATGAGACTCATAAGCACTCACGTAATTGTTTTGTGTTAGTTTAAAATTCCTAATAGCCTCAAAAGCAGGCCCTTTTAAAGCTAACTGCAAATATTTGAACTTCTGCATAGCACTGAGTTTTTCATTATTGTGAATTAATGAATCAAACAAATCAATAAAAGTACCAAATTCCAATATGTCTCCACTAAATGAAGGCAAATCAATTCGCGGCAAAGCAACACTTTCCTGTTCCCGAGCTATATTTTGTGGCGTAGAATTCTGAACAAATTTCAGTTTAGCAAAAATAGACCTAATTGAATAAAACAATTTTTCAAATTTATTGCGAATGTCATCCTCAAAGTCAAACTCATCATTTGCATCTGAAATTAATCCAACAATGGAATTGTGATGTTTAAAAAATTCGGAATGGATTGAATCAATCATATCAATCATGCTAAAAAACAATTCAACGTCGTCACCTCTTAAGGCTTTCTCGGCAGCAAAATAAATATCTTCTAATCTTTTAAACTCCGATTGTCGATGATTTTTAAATTTACGTAAATTTTCAGTGGTTTTTGACATCTTAACAATAAATTAAAATCACTGTAACGCCACTGAACAAATCTAACACGATAGAACGAAACAAAATACTATTCCAAAAATGTACAATTTTTTACTGTTGAAGTAGTAAAATATCTGACCAAATGTCAAATAAATTCAAAACAATTTAGCAAATAACCAAAACAAACAAAACGAGTTTTTAAGGCGGCAAAAAAATTGTGTTTTATTTCCAACGGAATTAGTGAATATCCCGAACTTGCGCTCTCTTCTAACAAATAAAGAAACTAAAATTCAATGCGGTTTTCAACAATAATTGCACGAAAAATCAATGGTTTTTTTGATCGTTAAACTTTGCACGAAATTAACTCAAATGTACCGGCCCGGAGTTGGACCAAATTATGTAATTTATTCGATAATCTTTGCACGAAATTAACTCAAATTGCATCCGGCTCGGAGTTGGACTAAATTATGTAATTTATTCGATAATCTTTGCACGAAATTAATTCCAATTGCATCCGGCTCGAAGGACCAAATTATGGAATGTCTTCGATGCACATTCCATAGAGAATATTCAAAAAAATGTATGAATTAGATGTTGCGGTTTTAGTTCAATGCTGGTTCAATGCTAGTATATAATTGACGAAGGACCTTTAGCGGAACATTCAATAAACACGTGCCGTCACATAAACGAATCACCAAATAAAAGTTATCACTAACCTTTAAGTCGAAGCTCTGGTGTTTTCTTGGTTCTTCTTTCTTGAGGCTAGCCCCGTAACAGCAGGAACAGTTTCTTAGAGCTTCGTCTGGACAACACGTTACACAAAAAATAGCGACGTAATGTTCATTGATTGAGCATACAAAAAATGCGGGTTTAACAACAAATGATGCGCTTTTGTAAACACAAAAGAAACAAAATGAAAGCGGTTTAGCGGTCGTTACGAACGAAGCTACTAACTCGCGAAATCGTAACGCAAAAAACAACAATAAGCGTCGTCTCTTCAGACGGAATCAAAGCGACCGAAAAGTTCGGAGAACAAACACGAAACACCCAAGCGTCCTAACAGCTAGGGATCCGAACCACGAAAGTCAATACTGTCTATATTTTACACGCAAAAAAAACACTTACAATTAGCATTAGCGCGACGGAATGTTTTAGAAAAGGTGCAGAAGTTTAAAAATCAATGAAGTAATTCAATCAAATTGAACACAATACACTAAACAAGTTGCGGGAACGCAACAACAACACTGTAGCTTCCTTTATAATTAAAGTAATTTGATGTATCATCAGGAACTATGGCCCCTATACAACCTGGGAAATTCGATTTGGTGTTGAAACCTTTTTCAATTTGTATCCACTCATCTCTTCAAGGAATCTTCAATATCATAAAAATTAAAGCTTACTTGTTTTTGGTACAGAAAACACAAATTTAATAGTAATGGGTAATTTTGAACATAAAACTTACCTTTATACAATTTTTTAAGCTTGAAGCTATAGCAGCACAAACAAATTGCGTTATTGTGGATTTTCCTACTCTTTATAATGCTTCTAAGGAAGCATACGAGTCACCAGAAGCTAAATATCTTAAGGTGATTTCCAGCTTGGTTTTGGCTGGAATAGCATCTCATGTGTGTATCACGTTTCTGTATATGTGGTTCAATCATAATTAAAAGTTCATCAAATTTTGCTGGTTGCATTCGCAAATGGTTCCTGTAACCGCCAGTGTCTTCTGGTCGCATTTCATCCAGTAAACAATCACTTGCCCCTAGGTATTTTCTTCTGCTAATCCAGTTGCGAACCCATTTTCTACATTTCCGTCTTCTAGTGATTCGCTTCAAAATCAGTTTCATTACGAAATGTGCTCCTAACAGTGTTAAAATAGAATTTATTTGATATCTCAAAGTCACATTCATGTTGAATACTAGTTAATAAAAAGCATGGGTATCTCATGCTTGCTAGAAAGAAGTATGGTCATTGTATGAATGCTTATAAAGTCTGTGCTCTCACTAGCAAATGTATACGCTTACATAGCATACTACTAATGAGCATTCTACCTATTAGCAAACAAGCATGCATTTTTAAAAGCATGTTTATCCCAGGCCTTAACGACCCTTTATCATGAAATTTAATCTTAAATGACCAGGTAGAGTTGCAAAAAAGTGTCCTCTTCGAGGTATTCAAATAATACATTTGTGGATTTTTTCCCAAAATTTCAGGCTGTCATACTTTTATCCACTGATGTTTTTAACTAATAGCTATAGTATGTCTGTGTTGTAAAGTTTAATAACCTTTTTACAATGTAATCGTCATGGGTTTTTCCCAAATTTCATGTCATAAATATAATCCATCATTATACTTAAGTAATAACTATTGTATATTTGTGTATAAATTGTAACATCATAATAATCTATAATCATTCATCAGTTCGCTCTTGTTTGATAATGACATAAAAACTAAGTTAAATTTTGTTTTTCTTTCATTATGAATATGATCGAGTATCATAAAGTAACGGTTTCGTCAATCTATTTTCAATTTGATATAACTTACTAATTATAACGAAATAAGTATAGGATTATTATAAAACTTAAATAGGAATTTTTTCATTTATTACAATTTTTTTCAAAAACTTAATTTGCCGTTAACATGACCTTAATGTTCATTAATTTGGCGACTGTTCAGACTATTAAGAGCCTCCATTAGTTTGGGCGCTATAGTCACGCACACAGCGAATAGTTAACGACGAATTGATAACCTCCTCTTTTTGGAAGTCGGTAAAAAAATTATAGAAACAGTCGCCCATAAAATGTGATTATTCAAGGTATAACAAATAGAAAATTTTGAATTACTGAATTCGTACTTATAACATTTAGTTTATATTCACGACTTAGAAATACACGTTTACGGTTTACTTGGATCTGACATGCTAGACCACTATGAATCAACGCGTCATGAATCAAATCTCCAACCAAGGGTAGAACAAGCAGTAAAATTAAAAAGTTTAGTAAGAATAGTTAGTGCACACAAATCCAGTTACTATGTGCATATTTGTAAACAGCATTTGAGCAAATGTAATTTTTGCTCAAAAGTTCTATACTGCGTGTCCCAACGAAAACTATCCACCTTGATTATTTCCCAAAATACTCATTATTTTGAAAATCGCAATAACACGTCCAAAGATTTACGAAGGTCGACATATTTAGCCATATTAACCGTTAATTAAATTGCACCCTCATCAATTTTGTTTAATGGAACCCGACCACAAGTGACACCTCGTTTTAGAGTCTGTTTAAAATAGCATTCAACGGTGTGTTGTTTTTGATATTCTATCCATATTTAAAGAATTTGCGAATTAAAATGTGATTCCTGGATATTTTTCTGATCTCTGATGTTATATTGAGAATTAATATTTAAATAGATAATTCGCTTGTTATAATAGTCTTGCTCAAAAACAATTTCGCCTTCTACTAGGCGATAATCTGCCTACAAAATTTCAGTTATTCTTGGTCTATAGCGTGTGCAAGTAAGTCTAAATACTTATCTCCATTTAAAGTTCCATCTATGAAAAAGGGTCCAACGATATGATTACCTGAGATTCCTGCTCACACATTTAGCTTTAGAGGGCCCTGCGTATGAGTGTGTCTAAATAACTGTGGATTAATGTTTCTCCCGTATCTGCAGTTATGACGATTTACCTCACCCTTTAAATAAAAAGAGGATTCGTCAGAGAATCAAGAATTGTATAAAAAATTGGGATTGTTGTTTATATGACCGGATAATGTTTCACAGAATTCTATTCTTCTGTCAAAGTCGTCTTCTTTTAATTTTTAAACTAGTCTGATTTTGTAGGGATGGAACTTATTACGTTTCAGTATTCTGTGAGCACTACTTCATTACAACATGTCCTAATACTGCTACTTCAACGTTATAAATTCTACTTGGTACGCGTTTCTTGTTAACCACGGATCCTGTTTCGTTGAATTTGCTCCGCAGTTCAGTAATGTATTTATGACTTACGAGTATTTCTGGATGCCTCTCATTTGAAATACGTGCAGTTTCTAGCACCATTATTACTCTGAACATAAAGAACAGTAATTTAATTTTTTTCCGCTACTGTGTAAATCATTTGGTCGAGTAAGAAAAATAATTAGATTGAACCGACTATGGAAAGAAACTAAAACATTAACTAGGATTTTTTTGAACGAAAGAAATCATGTCGAAATAGTACTGTAATGTTTTTATTTTCACACACGGATTCAGTTCAGTACTTGGATTAATTTAACAACACAGTTCAACTCACTATAATTTATTTCCACTACTTTAACACAATTTATATTCACAGAACTATTTACAATTTATCTTTACTAAACGACCATCGAATACTGAATGATGAATGAATTTATATATTGCTTCTCAGAATTCTTCAGAACGTCAAAGAGCCGTCGGGAGATTTCCTCCATTGCCTAGATTCTTCGAGAACTTCAAACATAATAATTTCGCTTTCCACAAAAAATCGCATGAAGGCGATTGCACGAATTATCGGAGGAATTCCTGTCACATTACACCCTCCTTAAGACCATTTCGTCCCGGAATGTCCCAGAATCCTTCCTGGTGTAGCGATATCTGCAGCACCCGCCACTTCGACAACTGGAAGTTTGGTGGAAGTAACAGTCAACGTCTTTGAATCTGGGCTGCGAATATTGAGACAGCATACAAGGATGTCGATGCCAATGAATCGAAAGATAGTTTCCATCATACTTCTCACCACCCTCCTTCTTCATCATCACAGTCCTCAGTTCTACCAGAGTCTTCCAAAGATCGCTATTATGTTGGTTGTTTGTTTTCGAGATGAAGGACACTCCCCACCACAGTAGCTTGCTTCTCGAACTGGCCGTACTTCTTTGCAAACAGCTTAGCGATTCCTCTGCACATCCGGAGATCTCGAGTCACACAATGAGCCAGGGCACCTCAAAAAAAGGTTTCGGGGTTTCTCTCTAGTCAGATGTGCTGCACTATAGGGCCATCAGAGAACAGTGCCATAAACTTTTCGAATGTCATCTCTTCATCGGGTGGTTGGATTCTGCGAACTTCGCCGTCATGACTTCAGGTATAAGGGGCTAACCTGTTGAAATGTACCACCTTTGGTTTTTCTCTGGGTAGCTTCCTTATCCTGTAGACAACGTCGTTGATTCTCTTTAGAATTTGGTAAGACCCTACCCAAGATCTCTGTAGCTTGGCCGAATATCCACGAAGACGTTGCGGGTTATACAACCAAACAAAATCATCAACTTGCAATTCCCCGCTTTCAGCTTTGATGTGATATGCTTCCTTCATACGGGCGCTACCATTCTCGATATTTAACCGGACTTGTTGGTGGATATCGTTCATCATGGCAGTCGTAACTCTCGTCCCATAATAAGACTGGCTGGGGTCTGACCCGTTGACTCGTCCACAGACACAGACGAACGATATGCCATTAGAAAAAAGTGCAGATTCTGGTCCCAGTCCCTTTGATGGTCAGAGACTACCTTTGACAAAAGGCGGTTAATGGTTTTATTTATTCGTTCTACCATTCCATCGGATTGCGGGTGTAATGCTGTCGTCCGTGTTTTATTGATCTTCATTCCTTGACAAGGACATCAGCAACGATGAAGGCTTCTGGAGTCGGCAAGGCATAAGCTTCTGCCCATTTAATGAAATAGTCCATCACCACCACGATGTACATATTCCCGGAGGCAGATTCAGGAAATGGACCGGCAACATAAATAGCTAGTCTTTCGAATGGACTGCCCACGTTATATTGCTCATGGGAGCTTTTGCTCGCTTCTGAGGCCCATTACTTGCTGCGCAAACCGTACATTTCCGGCAACAATCGTTAACATCTGCTTGGCAGTTTACCCAATAGAAGCGTTCTCTCAACTTCCCTAGAGTTTTTGTCACTCCCGGATGTCCTCCAGTTGTACCATCATGTAGTTCTCGCAAAACCTCTGGTCCAGGATGAGGGAGTTTCACTGAGCCCAGTATGACTTTATTGTGGGTGAGTATCGGCAAATCTCCTGCCAGCTAGGTTTGCGGTCTTCTTCCTTCCACCGGATAACCTCTTTTAACTCCGGATCTAGTTTCTGGCCTTTCTGGATCTGCTCAGACTGCCAATGGTCATTGACGGCCGTAGTTTTACAGAGAAAAGCCCCTTTTTCTTCAGCTTACTGACAATGTTTGCAAACATCACGGTTGGTCTCCTCGATAAGGCATCAGCATTCTTATCACTTGTTCCAGGTTCCAGGGCGATGTTCAGTCTCAAAGTCGAACTCTTCCAACCGCCCAATACACCTGAGCAGTTTTCCTTCGGGGTTTTTGAACTCAAGGAGCCACTTCAGTTCTGCGTGATCAGTCCTCAGGAGGAATCTTTTACCATAGAGGTACTTGTAGAAATTACCAGTTCCCTGTGAGTAATGCAGTAATTTTGTTCTGGGTTGCTCAAGGTCTTGCTGAAATATCCGATGACTTTCTGCATCTGTATCCAAAATGAAGTTTCCATCTGGTAACAGATGACTTAAAATGGGAGCACTGGTCAATGCTCTTTTCAGTGTCTCGAATGACCGCTGGCATTCCTCGTCCCACTAGTACCACACTTTCTCCTCTGTGAGTCTAGAAAGTGGCTTGACGATATTGGCAAATCCTGCTACATACCGACGATAGTACGTGCATAACCCCAGGAAACTTCTTAACTGGTGGATATCTTTAGGTAGCGGTCATTCCTTGACAGTTTTGATTTTCTGTGTATCAACAGCTACTCCTTCTGCGGAAATCACATGTTCACGGTATTGCACCTTTTCTTGGAACGGTTGATACTTCTTCGGGCTTAACCTAAGTCCGGAACTTCGAAGTCGCCTAAATACCTCCACCAGGTTCCTCACGTGGTCTTCAAACGATTTTCCAACCACGATAATGTCCTCAAGTTACACCAGGCACGTTTTCCATGAAAGCTCTTTCAACACTGTTTCCGTCAATCTTTCAAACGTCGCTGGAGCATTACACAACCAACTGGCATCACCGTGAATTGGTAAAGCCCTAAGCCGATGGTAAAAGCAGTCTTTTCTCGGTATTCTTTAGCAAGTTTCACCTGCAAATAACCGCTCTTCAAGTCCAGGGTAGAAAACATCTTCGATCCAGCCAACGTATCTAGGGTATCGTCTATTCTTGGAATCTTTCTTTTTAACCAAGACAACTGGAGAAGCCGAAGGGCTATTGGATGGTTCAATAACACCTTCTTCCTTCATCTCGTGGACTATCCTGTCGGCTTCTTCTCTTTAACTAGGGGTAGTCTTCTCGCCGAGTGACGAATAGGTTGAGCATCCCCGGTATTAATTTTGTTTCACCAGATTAGTCCGTCCTCTCTTTTTCCCTACGTCGAAAATATCGTGGTAGTTTCTGACGATGTCCCTCAAGTTTGCTTTCTGGATTGGTTTAAACTTCCTGGAAGAATCTGTTATGAGTTTCTCCAGTTCTTCCGATAGTATGCCTTGTGGAAATTTTTTATATTGTGTGCGTCTGACTACAGAGGAAACTGTTAAACAGTGGCCCAAAGTTGTTCCCTTCTTTAACTCAACCGAGTAAGAATTCGTGTTCATTACTCTTACTGGCACAATCTCCTTGGCGCGATTCTTTCCCAATGCGATTCCTCTGCCTACATTTCCGTCGGTAAGTTCGCGATCAAACATCATTACTGTTCCAACTTTAGCCCTCTAGGCAAACATCTACATTAATTTCAGCTCTTTCGGGAACATTTACATTTTCTGCTAAGACTGCTCGAAGCATTATGCAGTATTTCCCATGGAGCACCACTTCTTCGTCATACACTCGCAGAATTCCATCTTTAAAGTTTAACTCGAATCCCTTGGAGCTCATAACATCCATTCTGATGATGACTTGGTCTTCGATGTCCGCCACTAATGCCCGATGATGGAATGTTGTAATTCACGAGACCATTTCAACCTCTATTTCACCATGGACTTTCGCTGCTTCTCCTGTCGCTGTTCGCAGTTGCCAATTTGTTGGTTTTATTATTGTCTCTAAAACGATATTGGGCCTAATAAATGTTTTTGTCGCACCAGTATCCAGCAGCATTGCACATTGCTTCTTATTAATAAAGCCATCTACAAAGACACTGTTAACGTGGTTGCGTAGCGAAGAGACATATGTGTTGATAGTTGGGGCTTGTTGGCTACCGGTTGACGATGGCCCCTTCACATCGATCTTCTTTAGTTTTCCGACGAGGAAGTCGGGCCTCCGCTGCTCTAATTGCAACGACTTCGTATGTGCCCTACCTTACCACACTTCCAACATCTCACTTTTCGGTAAGAACTTTCTTTACTATCTTTCTTACAGAGGCTTCATCGTTTCCGGCATCTTCTAATTCACCGGCAATGATTCGGACTCTGGTTTGACCGCTGCGGGTCGAGCTAATTGTGTGGGTTGAGCTAGTGTCAATGCTTGTTTGGCTTCGTGGTCTCGAAGTCAGTCCATGCAAAAACGCTTGCACTGCTAATCTTTCTATTACATTTTCCGTTGTGGCTGGGTAGGCAAGGCGAACCAGACGGGCAATATCGGCTTTCAAACTTTCGTAGGGATTCATTCGATTTCTGGTGGCGATTTTTGATGTTTGGCCAGTTGTTCGTAGTCTTCTTGCTCAGATGCATTCAAGGTGTGTAAAATATCTGTAGCAACTCCTTTTAAGGCGAGGGTTAGTGCTATTACCTTCTCCTCTGTCGACCATCCGTTTAACTTTTATGCAGTCTCAAATTGAAGCCTATAATTAGCCCATGACGATTTTCTATCAAACTGGGGAGGTTTCATTTTGTGTCTTGTCCCCTCGAGGCCACTTTTCGATTCCACTACTTTTGGACTATTTTTGCTTTCGATTTTTGATTGTGTTTCTCCCCTTTGTATTATGACTACCTGTTCTCTTATTTTGCTGATCACACCCTTCATTGAGTGCTTTAGCTCTTCTATCCGCTTTTCACTTTCGACTCTATTCTCTGCTTTAGCTCTTCTACCCGCATTCCATTTTTGACTGTCGTCTGCTTTAGCTCTTCGACCATGGTCTGCTTTAGCTTTTCCATCCGAGCTCTTTTTTCAACTATTTTCTCTTCGAGCATTTCTGAATTTTTCTGTACCATGCTTTTCATTTTTGACTGTCGTCTGCTTTAGCTCTTCGATTATTGCCTGCTTTAGCTTTTCCATCCGAGCTTCATTTTCGACTATTTTCTCTTCGAGCATTTCTGAATTTTTCTGTACCATGCTTTTCAAATTTTCTTCTAAGGATTTAGAATTTTCTAGTAATTGGGCTTCTAAGGATTCTTTCAAGGTTTTAGAATTTTCTGCCAATTTATCTTCTAATGCCTTTTCAGGATTTTGGAATTTTCCACCAACTTGTCTTCTAAGCCTCTTTCATGATTTTAGAATTATCTTGTAATGTTTGTAGCTTATCCTTTAAAGACACAGACTTTTCTAGCAATTTATCTTCTATGATTTTAGAATTTTCTTGTAATGTTGCTAGGGTTTTAGAATTTTCTGCTAATTTATCTTGTAAAGCCTTAGAATTTTCTTCCATTTTTTTTAATTAGCATACCATGCCCCCATTACCAGAAACTTCAAACAAATAAGTATCGGGATCGTTACCTGCATTTATTAGGGCATCTCGTAGCCGTTGTATTAGTTCACTTTTCTTCCCACTAATTTCTAAATCCCTTTCCTCAAGTCCTTTTTTTAAATCCTTCCTTTCTACTGGTCCAAATTCACCGCTTTAAACATTGTTAGTCTATTTTTTCCAACTTCCACAAATACACCTACACCTGTCACCACTGTAATGTTTTTATTTTCACACTCGGGTTAAGTTCAGCACTTGGATTTATTTAACAACACTGTCCCACTCACTATAATTTATTCCACTACTTTAACACAATTTATATTCACAGAACTATTTAAAATTTATCTTTCCTATACGACTATGGAATATAGAATGAATGCGTCACAGTGTCACCGAGAGATAGACTAGATTCTTCGGGAGCCTCATGAATGTCTGTTAGAGCCAGCCGCCGGCCTCGGGTCGACATTTCGAGTTCCACGAAATCTCGGATAAAGGCCGATTGCACCAGCTATCAGATGAATTCTTGTAATAATAGAAATATTTTAGGCCGCTATTACATTGTCAAGTATTTTATCAAATATCTTTGATAAAATATCTTTGTCAAAAATAATTGATAGTGTAATACCTAATCTTTGATAAAATATTTCTTTGACATATTTTATTTATTTGATAAAAGATTTTTGACGTTAATTGTCAGTGAAAATGAGAATTTGCACCCCTGAAGTTTATTGTAGAATTGTACAGCAAAAAATTTATTATTTGGGTATGAAGAAAGTTGATTCTGTTTAATGTTATATATAAAAGAGAAACAGAATGTTGCCTACAATGAAAATTGTTAGTATTGTGTGGATGTACAAAGACTGTTAAAGAAAACTCAACGGACTGAAAAGTTAATAAATATACCGAAAAAATTAAAGTCATTTTGTGTGTTGTTAAATAGTGTTGTACTCGACTAAAATGATGGACCCTTTAGTCTATACTAATACAATTTCTTCATTTGTATATTTCTTTAGTAATTAAAATAGACAATTATAGTATCGATATCTATAATATGTGGCCTCATCCATTCAAAAATACTTCTTTTGCTATTTTTGCCTTCTGCCTCAGCTTTTTCAATAAGTTCAGGTGTAGGGTAGTTGCTTTTACTACGTCAGTTTCTACGAAGGATCACCTACGCTCGTTTGGAAAAATTCCAACAGTTGATCCAATAACAATCTTAGTATTACCATTTTGGTTAAACTACTAATAAGAAGTTTAAGGCTTGATCCACATTATAGTGCCGGTAACAGTCCGTTCCCGGTCTGATCTCGATCTCGGTCTGATCTCGGTCTAGTCGATTCACCGTATTCACAGTTCGTTTTCTGTCATCCTGACGTCTTAAACTGTCAATAGTCGAAGTTGGATGTGTGTGCCTCGTAATTGATAATAAAATTAATTCAAGTAAAGTATTTTATTGTTTCTAATATTTACGGGCGGAAAATGTCATTGAATTATTCGATTGAAGAATTATGTATTATTTATAGCTCTGGTTCTTTATGAAGAAGATAATTGTAGCAACCCACGAAAACAAAATGAACCAAAGAGAAGAATGTGGTTGCATCCGAGTTTATTGCAACGAGGAGGGAAAATACCTCACTCTCTATGTTCATTTAATTAAAGAAGGAGAAAAATTTTACAATACTGTCGAATGCATCTGGATACATTCGAAATGATTTTAAAGAAAATTACGTTAAAAATACAAAAAGGAAACACAACATTTCATTTCAGTTTACATCATATACAACAATAAAATAGGTCAGTTATTTCTTTTGTAAAACTGTATTTTGAATTTATAATTTTTTTCACGAATTTGAAGCCACCTTTTACACAAATGATAATTTAGTTATGTTAAATATATACAATAACTATCAACTAGGGATTTCAAGTATCTGATTTTCACTGATAATAACTGACTGCCAGGCAATAAATACTCTCTAACATCAAAATGCCAAAGTTGTAGGCCTCTTCACTAATATCTGTATTTTTCTACCAAAATCCATATGAAAAATTATTGACTGTTGTCAATTGAAGAATTGTGTACCAAATCACAAAACACAATTTTAGTTATGGGCGTTAACAAAATAATTACTCAAACAGGTATATTAAAGGGAAATATTCGAAAAACGTTTATTCTTCTACTGACAACAAGGGGGGTGGGAGTACCAAATCACAAAACAGATTTTTAGTTATGGGCGTTAACAAAATAATTACTGAAACAGGTATATTCAAATATTTAGACAACTAGAAAATTAAAAAGAAATATTCGACAAAGGTTTAACCTGGAATTCCGAGCTAATACAATTTTGCCATAATTACAGGTACCCAAAAAGGGGCGACGAATGCTCAGCGTTATATACGTCATAGAACTGGAATTTCCAGAATTTTTTGCATTCAATATCTTAACAAATGAAATCTGTTTAAAACCTAAAGAGATTATCATGGGTAAATCCAAAGGGCTTTTATATTACAGATTTCAATTTTACTGAGACTAGACAATATTTAAGTATACCCTTGTTTAGGAATGCATATATATATATATATATATATATATATATATATATATATATATATATATATATATATATATATATATATATATATATATATATATATATATATCACTCCTGATTTCTCGGACTATCACATCACAGCAATTTTCTCCGAAACTACTTGAGGGGAAATGTTGAAATTTAGTATCAATATGGAGTTTGGTGACCCGACCAGGAAAATATCGTAAACGAAGAAATTTTGATTTATTAGGGGAAAATTAAAAAAAAATCCATCACTTCCCAGTTATCCCCGAAACTATTGAGCCTAAAATTAAAAAAAAAATGAAGATAGGACGTTGCTCAAAGTTTACAGGAAAAATAAGGAGAAACCCCTAATTTTAATTTTAGGGTGCAATTTATAGAATTAAATGAAAAATTAAAAAATTTTCAAACCAGTATATAAGCTATGCCGATTCGAGCGCAAAATCGACCAAAAATACATGTAATTTCCCATAAGAGATTCTAAGGTTAAATTTGCCGAAAATTTACCAAGATGACCTGGAAATCGTCAACGTGAGCGAGCATGATTTTGTGGTTTATAGGCGAGAGACGGCATAATTAGCGCCATTTTGGGGTGTAAACGTCATATTTAGGGGTGTTTTCATCATATTTAAGGCCTTTTTGCCATTAGGCGGGGATGAAATTCAATTGAGGGTGTCATTTGTTCTGCGAACGTGGGGGCCGCGTTCTCGGACCGTAGAGGACTGCGTGGACTCTGACTAGGTCAGTCGGGGCTGAAGGGGGGCCGCGATTTAGGTTATGTTAGTGATGGTTGTCAACGGAGGGGGCCGCGATTTATGTTATGTTAGAAGAGTGACGGTAGTTGGGGAGCCGCGATTTAGGTTATGTTAGAGGTTCGCAGGGTTTGCTTGACAGGTTAGACAGGGGAGTGTTGGATGCGGGGCCATCTTGCAGCGTTGGTGTGTTGCGGGTTGCAGGGCGCGCGCCATCTGTTGTCGCTTGTGGTAGTTAGAAAGAAAAAAAGCTGGGACAGGATTTCAATCTCGGAACCTTCGCATGGGAGTCATCGTTCCGAGCATCTGAGCTATATGGCTATCATTATAAGAGTTTCTTTGGGTGAATATGTATCTGGATGTTGAAGGTTTTTAATATCTCGAAATTCAAACAGTAGAATTAGCTGTATGCTGTTAGGTTGCCTGCCTGATTGACATGGACACTGAGATCGTGAGAGCGATAGACATGCAAAAGGTTAAAAAATTATATATGAAAACGTATACAAATAAGTTATCGTCCCATAAAATGAACAGAAATTATGACGGGAAGCTTAAAAATATGTACGAAAACGGTGTTTAGATGAAGGTTATCAGAGTGGTGGTTTAACAGATTCAACTATCGAAAAAGACAGTTGACATCTTATGGAAGGAATGTAAGTATATAGATATGCTAGAAATGGGATAGTGGGAAACGAGATTGCCAGCAACGAGATTGCTAGAACAGGATAGCGGAGAAAGGTTGACAGAACGCTGGAAAGGGAAATGGTAGGAAAGATATAGCGGAGCGGGATATTTGTAGTTGGTTGACTGAACGCTGGAAACGGGGATGGTATGAACGACCTAGTGGGAATGGGAACAAAACAGCTGGAACAGGATAGTGGAAAGGAGCGTGCTGGATGGTTGGAATATGGTGTTGACTAAATAGGCATATGTTCGAGGTTGATTGAAAGGGGGACGCAGGAAACGGGAATGGTGGGAACGGGAATGCTGGAATCAGAAATGTTAGAAACGGTAAGGTTGGAAGTGAGAATTATGGAAAAGGGAATGTTAGGAACAGGAATGATAGAACAAAGAATGTCAGAAATGGTAGGATGACGAAACAAATAGGAACGCTAGAAATGGTGGATGGCTAGAACAGGATCGTTAGAAATGATAGAAATAGCGAGAAGTTAGGTGATTGGATACGGCTCGTTAGAAAGGGGATAGCAGGAAGTTGGATGGTTGAAACGGGCGTTACAAATACTAGAAATGGTTGAAGCAGAAACGTTGCAAAGGGTAGAAATGACAGGAAGTTGAATGGTTGGAATACGTTGAAAGTTGGTTGATGTACTCGAAGAAACGGTAGGAAGCTGGTTGGTTGAAGCAGGATCCTTAGAAATGATATAGTAGAAAGTCGGATGGTTGGAACAGAACCGTTATAAATGCTTAAAATGGTAGGAAGTTGGTTGGTTGGAACAGGATCCTTAGAAATGATATAGCAGGAAGTCGGATGGTTGAAGCAAGGACGTTTCAACTGGTAGGATGGCTGAAACAAGACATGGTAGAAATGGTTGAATGGTTGGAACAGAACCTTTACAAATGTTTGAAATGGTAGGAAGTTGGTCAGTTGAAACAGGATCCTTAGAAATGGTAGGAAGTTGTATGGTTGATGCTAGAGCCGAGAGTGCTGCTAGCGGGATAGCTTGAACAAGCTGACTGGAGGGTAGACGGCAGCATTGTTGGAATGACAAAAAGTTTGAATGTTGAGAAAATTGCTGGGAATGGGACTCGTATTAGCCTAAAACTTGGGTAGAGTTTCTAGTTAAAAAGGTATTCAATTGCTTGCTTTGACACCGAGAATTTGTCACTAGACAAGGTTACTAATTGTTTTCTAAACGTTGTTTTTGGCATGTTCTTGATTATTTTTATGTTTCTTTGGGGAATAACACCACAATAGAAATAAAACTACGTATATTGCAGGAATACCAAACGTTTCAAAGTCTATTCTGACTTCGTTGTCAATGGTTTTATATTTTCATTTTGCAATTTACATCAATAAATATAAAACCATTGACAACGAAGTCAGAATAGACTTTGAAACGTTTGGTATTCCTGCAATATACGTAGTTTTATTTCTATTGTGGTGTTATTCCCCAAAGAAACATAAAAATAAACAAGGTTACTAGACGCAATTGTGACGGATCAGATTATAACCAAATCAGCGCATCAGCGCTAACGAAATGACTGACTTGTCTCAGGGTTCATAGAGATGAAAAGCGTCCTGGGATAGGATCATTACAAGATGATAGAATTATTGTAGATACTGGACGGTTGTAATATTCTGAATTTTATTTGAAACCAATTATTTCTTTGGAAATAAACATAAATGCATTTGAAATGGGTGCTAGTATATCATAATATATTATATGTTGCTTGTTTGAAATAAAATTTTAAATACAAGACTTCGTTTTACTACCATAAATAGATAAGTACTTGATATTTACTTCCGATTAGAATGAATGGGTATAGCCAACTTTGGTATCTCTCCAGCTTCAACGTACGGTACGCAGTGCCTCCCATTACTTCACCATGACTTTACAAGCTGCAGGCTCATCGGCTGGTTTATTAGCAGACTTCCTGCTAACCATCAGTATGTTTATCTTATATGTTTATAAAGAGTAGATATGTCTCCATTTAAAAGTTTTCTTAGCAGAATTTTATATTTAACAAGTGTCTTTTTAATAACTATAAAAACAATGATAGATAAAAGGAACAACTCACCCACGTAGAAATTTTCAGAAATATGCCAATGTCCCCGCAAACAGAATCTGATCCCCTTTTTCCAGAACGTTGTAAGCTGCACTCTCATAGGCTGGTATATCAGTGAACCACCTGCTAACCATTAGTATATGTAATTTATGTTTATAAAAAATAAAGAAAAAATAATATCTTACATATGATGGATTAGATGCCAAAGAAAATCACTCGACCAAAGAGAAAACAATTAATATGTGTGACTAACATTTTATAATACTCACCTTAAAGAGTTCTATTCCACACCGCCCAGGAGGCTGAATTCAAGGCGCGTTTGTTTTTTTATAGTGAAACATCCCCTATAGGCCTATATAACCACTATTTGGCTTCAGGAACAATGAGAGTGAACATAAACATCGTATTTATTTTTATTTTACTATGTAGAAGCACATTAATATTTCGTATGTGTGGTGACTAAATCTATATTTCATATGAGGTAACTTAATCTATATTATTGAATAATGGCCCCAAGGTCTCAAGTCTGCTCTCAAACGTCACTTTGCTTTTATGTCTGATAGGTCTGGTGATGTAGTAAGTATCATCTATATCAAAGAAGTGACCATACATGCATTTACCGGGTGATTGAAATAAATGGTACAGTAGAATTATAGTCATAAAGTGTAGCTCTAAAAGGTGAATTTTGGTTTATATAGCAGTTGCATAAATGGAATACTAGACATATGGGGCGAAATAAAATCATAGGCATACAGTAATAATTTAAACAATAGAAAAATAGAAAGAGTCAATGGTGTGGAGGCCACTTCAGACGCGGTTCTCACCCGGAACCTAGCTTAGTTCATATATATATATATATATATATATATATATATATATATATATATATATTACAACATATAAAAAAGTTAAAATACATTTGGAAAATATACAGAAAGAATACAAATTAGAGAGGGAGAAAGAGAAAGGATGCAAAAGAGAGAGATATAAGAATACGCTAAAATTTTCAATTGAATTGTAAAATCTATTACCGCTATATGTTTCACGTATCCTAAATAGGGAACACCCTGTAGAATTAGGCTAGGTATATCAGTTGACTTTTTTTTCATCGAAACAGGTTACATTGGCATTTTCCAAATTTTGAATAAAAGCTAAAATAGTGCCAGTATCTAATATTTGGATCGTGCGGTGGTACATATACATATATATACATATATATATATATATATATATATATATATATATATATATATACATATATATGAACTCAGCTAGGTTCCGGGTGAGAACCGCGTCTGAATTTATTGAATACTCGACGTTTCGACTCCTGCTTTGGAGCCATTATCAAGAGACAAAAGTGAAAAAGAGTTTCAGAGTCTAGATAGAACTCGGGGCCTCAATCTGCCTACTCCCCAAGAGTCACTAGGTAACTGAACTGAATTTGAGTCTGCTCTGCTTCTTTTATTTATAGTTAGCGCTGGGGTAGAAGAAGATGTCACGTGATGAGGCTGTGTTGTGATTGGTTGGGTATTGGTGGGCGTGTCTGCTTTGTTTAATCTGGCAATTACGGAGGTCCAAGCTGTGGGAAGGCGAGTGCTGTCATCATCAAAAACAACTCTGAGACAAAACGGATTTACAGACCGAAATATTCAAAGAGCCTTAAAGTCAAAACCGAGACGAACAGACGAGGAACATGAGACACCAATAACCAAGGCTTATTTACCGTATGTCAAGGACAGTATTGCAAGAATTCTATGGAGACACAATATCGATACTATTTTCAATACAGACAGAAAAATAAGCACGGTGTTGAGGACTCCGAAGACGAGGATCCCTTTAGAACAACAGGGAGTGTACGAGATTCCATGTGCAGACTGTCATAAAACCTATGTGGGGCAAACTAACAGAAGAATTCAAGCTAGACGTGATGAACAACAGAATGCTATAAGAAAGCAGGAAAAAACAACATCCATTGCGGAACACGCCACCACGACGTCACACCGAATAGACTTTGAGAACACCAGAGTACTGGCAAATATAGAACATCCGAAATCAAGACTCGTAAGAGAGGCAATTGAAATAGCGAAGAGGCCTCACAGTCTAAACGCACGCAATGAAATCCAGAACTTATGGAATTGTTGGAAAATTCTATTAAACACCGTACCGACCCGGGCCCGTCCAATAACAACTCAACCGGAAATAACAAATCAGCAGGCGGGAGGCGTGCCCACTGAGCGCCCAGGGCCAATCACACGCAGCCGTTCACGGTGCCATCCAATAGGCGCCGAGCCGCGACTATATAACTCCGTGCGCGCTCCTGAAAATATCAGTATTCGAGTAACTAGAAGCGAAAGCAGAAGGCTACGAGAATTAAGCGAACCGACCTGAAGAGGGCAGATGTGACTCTGCCGAAACGTCGTCATTTTACCATCGATCCCGGCAGGGATTAGTTATCAACTACGCGGATGAATTCCCGGAAACCGTCTAATACATTTAGTGCCCGCGAAAACTTAAAAACAATATATATATATATATACACCGTTTCTGTCAATGTAGGGAGATAAAATGAATACCAGATTTTAAGTCAAACTACATATAGGCTTTGGAACAAAACGAGTTCCAGTAAAATCAGTTTATAATAGTATAGATAGAAGATACCCCTTCATAAAGTTCAATAATCAAAGAAATAAATATATTTCTTTTCATACACATAAAAGTAGTTTTCTGGAATCATATTTTCAAATTGCTAAATTTGCTCTTGGTAACAGTTTATTATTTCAGTTTTCATTTTGCACTCCTTCCTCAAAAAAATCCCTGTTCCAGCCCTGTGTTCAATCTTGGTTCGTTCAAAATATCTTTGAAGGATATTTTTACCGGAGCGGGACTCGACCGGACCTTGACTGGCATGGAAGTGTGAATACAAACATTGTTTCTCATTTGCGAATATTTTACCAGACCGAGAACGGACCGGGAATGAACTGTAACCGGCACTGCAATGTGTGGATGTGGACCCTTACTTATCAGACCCACAACTGATAACCTATACCTTTCTAGACGCGTATTACTTTTTTTAAATGCCATAAAAACACACCACCGTAGCACAAAAGAAGCATAAAATTACATTCATTTCCCATTTTGAATAGAAAATATTTGATGTAGTGTAATATGCAGGGGCGGATCCAGACACAAGCTTCCGGGGGGCGATTTCATGCTTCAGGGAGGCGATCCTGTACTAAATTTACCTAGTTATAATTTTAAACTCAAATTATTTGGACTATTACATTAAATATACTTGTTCTGAGGTTTAAACCCATAGAAAGGTCCTTCTTCTAGGCTCTTGGATTTAAAGTTACCTCGTTTTAATAGTAAAATTACTAATTTTGAGGCTCTCGGAGGGGGCGATTGTCCTCATGGTAATATGTCATTGAATGAAATTTGTTCTGGCATTCATATCAAATATTTGATCAAATGCACGATACACTTATAACGGTATGCTGATTTCTCAACTCAAATTCGAACGGTTGCGCGCATTACGTCACGTTGGAGTCAAAACATTATTAGTTTTATTAATGTTACTAAGAAAAATGCCGAGTTGTGCTATAGCAACATGTAAAAATACAAACCGGAATACTAAAGGTACGAATAATAAATATTTTGAATTTCCCAAAAATGAGGATTTAGCGAAACAATGGATAAATGCTTGTTGTCGAAAAGATAAAATCAATTTAAAAAATGGTACGTAAAGAGTTCACTGTTACTGTTTTAATACAAATGCTAACCTTATAGTTTTTTATCGTTGCTGTTTTTTTTTTAATTTTAGGCCGTACGTATATGTTTTTTCATTAATTTTGATTCCAACGTGACGTGATACCAGATGCGCATCGGCATACCGTTATAAGTGTATCGTGATCAAAAGTTTTATAAAAGATTTTATCAAAGACCTTTGGGAAGAGAGATTATCACCAGTTTGCACAGTATCAGAAAACGTATATATCTAAATGCAAGAAAACAAGAAAATGCATAAAATTGTCGATTAAAGTAAAGAATTTTTGTTAATATGGAGAAATAATTTATTTCATTTTCTTATTATTGCGGTCGTCATGTATGACGTCATCGGTGACGTTTTCATCGTGATTGTCTAGTGAAATTGTGAAATGACTTTTGATCTTACTCCATACGAGCCACGGTGTAATACACCACCGTCATACGAACATTGTATGATCTGTGATATGGCTCACGATAGTCACGATACACTTATATTATAAGTGTATCGTGACTGATACAATCTTTACCGAGCGATTACAAGCTATTATCAAATGGAACGGGCGCTTAGCCGGTATGTTCCGTAATTGGATTTGGTTATTGCAGTTAACGATTTAGGGTTGGTACTTCTGCTTCCTTAACTAACGGGCGATCGTTCCAGCACCCAAAAACGATGGTTAACGTTCAATTAGAGTCAGCTGTTTGTTTGCATATTATCAGATTATTACTGATTAAATATGTTTCTGCGGACTGATTAAATGTATGTATAGGAAATATTAAAATAAATGAAACAAAAGACTAAGAAATACGAGTACATACCGTGTATTTATTGAGTATAATTACGTAATACGTATTTTGCATTAGTGATGGCCTGATTAAATTTTTGTCCTACTATTAATCATCGATTAAATTGTCTGTACAACAATGACTATCAGATCATAACATGTCTATAATTATTCTAAAAATCTCTGCAATACAGATTTAAATAAATACTGTTAAATTGAAAATATTACTCCAGATCATTTTATTGACACATTTCGCTGAATGACCTTGAATGGGGTTAACCGTAACCAGTGTTGTTCTTGATCTAAAAATATTTGTACTAGAAATATCGGGTAAATAGTAATAGATTTACAAATGACTGTAATAGCTCCTATTTCTCTCCATTACGTATAGATGGCGCGGTAACAGTAGAGGTTTTCCCGGGCTTTTGAGCCAAGTAATAGGCAACTTTGTTAGTTCTGTATATAAAAAATGTAGGAAATAATAATAACCCTATTCTTTGATTTTAGTTTACATTTTAGAGATTATTTACCAACTTATGTAGAATTTCATACAGAATAACCTAATTTTATCAGAAAAGACTGTTTACACTGTAACTTCGACACCCTTGCTTTTAATACCAGACATTACTAGCCTGCAGAAATAATCTACTTTGGAGCGACTTATGACAAATTTATTTTGTGTGACATTAACCAAAGGGATTTAAATAATTTCAGAGCATGATGCCTGGATTTTTACTTTGAGATGACAATACAAACAAGAGATAACCTCAATTTTGACGACAAAGCTCTAAAACTTTCTAGATGTTTCGATGTAGAAATAGTGTTTTTTGATGTTTCTCAGTTGCTTCTGTTCAGTGCTGCCGTTTCTACCGATTTTTCGGTAGTTTACCGGTTTTTGACGATTTTCAAATTGTTCTACCGATTTTCGAAATATGAAATTCGGTAGATTTCATATGAAATTTTACGATTTTTTAGAGTAACCACCAAACTGTCAATTAAATACCTATTTTGTCAATAAATTCTTTCATACTATTTATTTTCCTAGCAAATATGTATCTTGATTTTCTGTATAACACAGTTAAACCAACATGTAATTATACTAACTTTCCGATGGCTACCGAAATCTACCGAAATTTATCCTTAAAAGCTACCGATATCTGTACTCTCGCTAGTGTGCAGCACTGCTTCTGTTGTACAGAGATTGCTCGTTGGTTGCTTAGAGCATGTACTTTCTAGAGATAGCCTGCAGTGCACAAATGTCGTGGTAAGACTAAGGAGAGAGAGGGCAAGAGGCTATTTCACTTGGTTGGGAGCTGCTTCCAATGAAATACGTTCAGCATGTTGTTCATTGGCTGCTTTCACCCACTAAGTGCAATAGTCTCTTACTGTCTCTATTGCCCTCTCTTTCTAGCGTTGGCACTATTTTATGCTCGACAGGCTATATCTAGATGGTAAATGATCTAAGGTTGTTTGTCGATCTTCATATTTTAAAAAAGCGAAAGCAGTTTTGTGAAACTCAGGTTGATTTTTATATTTGAAATCATTTTTAATATATGATTTAAAGGAAATTAATGAAAGGGCTTGAAAGTAATAGAATATAAGGGTAGTGTAATAGAGTAACAGAATTATGTCAAAAGTAATAGATCTATTACTATGGTAATGACGGGAACAACACTGACCGTAACCGGTGTTACTGGAACGTTCGTCCGTTAGTATGGAGTGTAGAGTGAAAGGAGGACAAACTTATATGGGAATGAAACTGAAAAAGGTTCCAGCGGACGGTTTCAAATAAGAAGTTCAAGAAATGACAAGAATGGCGCAAGTGTGACCACAGGGTATGTTATGAAGTTAATTGTCAACGGATTAAAATACGAAATACACAAATCCTACATTTAGAAGTGAAGCGGCAGAAAAAGTGAGAATGATGTAAAATTATTAGTAAAAATCGTAAATAAAACGTAGAAAATCTGTTATGTGAACTTCTCTTTGTAAATGGTTGTCTCTGTTTTTTGTAATCTCTGCAAGTGATGAGTTTTTAGTGTGTTAATTGTGATATAAATTAATAAGCGTGTGCCCCAGTTTTGACTTTTTATAAAACGGAGTGATTTTATAATTGTTATTTTCTTATAAAACTTTTTGAAACAGTTAAACATTGGGAAAAATTTGTATATTTGTAATATTTTTATACTTATTAACAAATAGATGTTGGTGAATTAGATGTAAATAAAAATTATTTATTTTTACATTCTTGTGTTCATATTACATATTTATTTTGAAAAGTTGGTGGTTCTAGTTCCTTGTTCACCTTTCTCTGGATAAAAGGTAATTAACAATTTTTTCATCACTGAATAAACTGCTATAATGAAGTTATCTCTTCTGTTATCATTATGGAACAAATTTCACTTGCATTTTATGCTAGAATAGTTTCTTTTTCAATGATTCTAACATTTTCACACACTGGTTTTCCGCATATTTTTTCTTGTCTCCATTAACTACAATTAAATGACTATTTTTGGCATCTTTATGCTGTAGGTCTATTTTAAATATTTCCAAAGGTACGCCTGGTGAATGGACCTGGAAAAATATCTTCAGAAGTTTATTGAAGTTCTCGATGGACAATGCCATAATCAGTTTAGTAATTATATAATAATGGGTTCTTCAGAGTTTAATTTGTGTAGGATATTTATCTTGACTCCTAATAAAATGTACAAATAAAATTTTGCTTGCAAGTCATTTTTATCTATGTACAATGTATTTCATTGACTGAATACATTTATTAATATTAAATACAAATTTTACCAATCATTTTAAATCTGGTTGTTTAACTATGATGTTTAAATTTGCAATTTTTGGATGTGTACTTTACAACACATTTTCAAAAAAAAATTCTTGATAGGCTCTGTTCTAACTGCATAAACTCTTCTTTCCTATTAATAATTAACCAATCTTAAGCGTCAGTTGTTGGTTTTAATGTTAGCTCTCAGGCATGTAACAAAACCATCTTTTCTTATTTACCCACACATTTTTGGTTGGTTTATTTCGCAGATCATATGGAGAGAATATTTTGTGGGAATATAACTAACTGAAAATAATTTTCAATTTAATCATGTCAATAATACTACATTTATAACAAGTAAATAAAAACTTTACAGCATTTATTTTTAGAAATACTTATTTTTCATTATTATACATTATACATATTATAATCTGCTGTTGTAATTTGTAAAATGTATAGGTTAGAATTGTCAATTGTCTTTTAAATGTTATTTTACGAACAAATTACCCCGTCGTCCCAGTGGCGTCCCCAAATTGATACCCTTTTGTGGAGACTTTTTGATACACAGAGTGTGTCCTCCTTTTACTCAACACTCCATATCCGTTAGTTAAGAAAGCAGAACTGCCAACCTGAAATTGTTACTTACGAAAACCGATGCTAATTACGGAACACAGGGCCGGTGTCAGTACTATAAATACATATATAAATCTCTTATCTATGGTCAGTACCTTTTAAAAATTATTAACCTTAAAAGTAAGATGAGCATTAAAAATTGTGATAACATTTAACACAAATGTTTGCTATTTTTTAAATATAGATAAAGTTCATTTATGTAATCATCCTACAAATACATTTAACTGCTCTAACCCGAAGATGTACCACGGGATCGACTTATTAAAATTGAATAAATCTGAAGTAAAGAAGATTTTGGATTCTGTTGATACAGTATTATCAGATTGTGATGGTGTATTATGGTTAGAAAATGAGGCCATTGAAGGTTCTGTGGAGGTAATTAATAAGCTCAAAGATTTGGGAAAAAAAATAATATTTGTAACTAACAATTCTACAAAAATTAGAGATGAGTTTGCTACTAAAGCAAAAAGAATGGGATATAATATAGAAAAGGTAAATTTTAATTTAAATGACACAACAAGTTCATTTATATATTTCTAGGATGATATAATTTCAACTGCATTTTTAGCAGTTAATTATTTAAAAAACATGGGTTTTAACAAAAAAGTGTATTTAATTGGTTCTAGAGGCATTACACAAGAATTGGATGCTGCTGGTTTAAAATATACAGGTTTTGGTGTAAATGAAACTAGTAATATGTTCAATTACAATGAATTTATAAATTTAATTTTAGCCTGATGTTCTGCAACATAGTCTCATTCAAACAATAGAACAGTTTCGACCAGATCCAGAAATTGGTGCTGTTATTGTGGGCTTTGATGAACATTTTTCTTTTAACAAAATGTTAAAGGCAGCATCTTATCTTAATAAACCATCTTGCATTTTTGTAGCAACAAATACTGATGAACGATTTCCAATGAATACTGACTTGGTTGTACCAGGAACTGGTTCAATTGTTAGGTGTGTTGAGACAGTTGCTCAAAGAGAAGCAGTAGTTGTTGGAAAACCAAATTCCTATATAGCTGAAGCACTCCTAAGGGAACATGGAATTGATCCAAAACGCACACTTATGATTGGAGATAGGTAAATTTTGCTTTAATTTGTACATTTAGTTAAAAATATTGGAGTACTTTTTACTTTTTTAATCATCATGAGGAAATTATCAGCAAATTCAATTTATTTCAGTGATTTTTATGATTGATACAGTGCTGAAAAGTGGATTCATGTTTGCTTTGGTGTTTTTGGAAAAAGTTTGAGACATCTGACTGATTATAAACATATGTATATATATATATATATATATATATATATATATATATATATATGTTTATAATTATAATATTTTAGGTGGTTTCCAGGAATTCATCCGCATAGTTGATAACTGATTCCTGCCGGGATCGATGGTAAAATGACGACGTTTTGGCAGAGTCACATCTGCCCTCTTCAGGTCGGTTCGCATAATTCTTGTAGCCTTCTGCTTTCACTTCTAGTTACTCAAACTTACTTCTCTACTTACTTGTCTACGCGGATGAATTCCCGGAAAGTACCTAAAACATTTAGTGCCCCCGAAAACTTAAACAAATATATATATATATATATATATATATATACATCTATATATATATATATATATATATATATATATATATATCTATATATATATATAATATATATATATATATATATATATATATATATATATATATATATGTACAGTGTTGTGCATGTCTATCAGTCTAAAAGTCATCTTGCTTTGGAACAGTTTATAAATTTTTACTTATGTCACAATTATTTTATTTTGAAAAACAAATCAAAGATTAACATGGAGTATTTACTTAAATTTTGTTTATATTGTCATGCAACTTAAAGTTTCAATTTTGAAAAAGTCGTTTTAAAATTTAAAACATTAATTTTATTCAAGCGAAACATACAAGTTTAATGTAATTGCAATAAAAGCTAACATCAGACTTACTAAATTATCTGAATTGAAACAAAGAACGTTAAAAGCGCTGATTAAGAAAATGCGTCGAGTCTATTGTGGGTTATAATGCTGTCGGATGAAGTCAAACGTGGTTCGTAACTTGCACCTATTTCATGGGCTCAGTCAAAATTGTTAAACTTACAAAAAAACTTCTTATTTACTCACATATCATATGTTAAAATACATATAACAATGCACCAAATCACAACTAAATACCTCAATATTCTACTGTTACTTCTCACTTTTTAAATAGACAACATTAACAAATTTTGTGGAAAATTTTCTAGAAACAGTGTTCCACTTTGATTCTGAATATCATATTCTAACCATGATAACAGGTCAATCAGTCTAAATGGATGACCTTCATCTTGATCCTCATATTCTGGAAATTGTGATAAAAGACATCATAATCACTTCATATGGCCCATTCCAACCTGGTATATGCTTTGACACCATGCATTTACTCCTTTGCAGGTTGTATAAGCAGACTGTACCACCTTGTTAGAACCCAAGTGAATTCATCTTCTGGTCATCTGATTGCTGGTTGCCAACATGTGCATGTGTATTAATTTGTGTGTGGCCAGAATGACCCCTATGACACCCCCCTTTCGGCCCTCTTTATAGGGGACAGATGTATAAATTTTGCATTTTCCAAGTTGAACTTGGTATACCTGACTCAGTGATTGGTTGTCCTATGTTTTATCAAGGAACAAAATTAACCTGTCAAAGTTATCTTGTTTGTCTACAGAAATGATTTGGAGAAGTTCTGAACCTCTCAAAGAAATTTCAAATGTAGTAGACTTTTCTTGGTTATCACATTCATTTGTTGCAACCATTGCTTCAAATTGTCATTTGTACATAGGCCAGGAGAATTGCCATTAAAAGTGGGTATTTTTATAAAGGTTTGCTATTTACATTGCTCTGATATTTGTAGTAGTGTTATATTTTTTAAATCTCTACTACTACTTTATTTTAATTTTAATTCATATCCTTGCTCTGAATAGAATAAATATCTACTTTGTTTAAAAGAGATATCATTGAACTGTATAGTACATTTTTTCATCACTTATTTTCTTTATATCTTATTCTATAATCTGTATTTTTTGGTTAACTACTTCGTTACTCTGCGTCACTAATCATATTTGTTTTCATGGTCCTGGCAAGAACTTGCTCATTTTTCATAATCAAGGCTGCTATCCATAGTGGTTGCAAAAATTTTTAATTTCCCATCAAAAGTTTGTAGCCATTCTTGATTCTTGAAGAATCCGCGATCCTTTTTTATCTCGTTTTTCCAAGTTTTTGTTGAGTTTCCCAGCGAGCTTATCGGTAGCCATTTTGAAAATCTCTTTACTGGTATCGGCTTCTTCACTTCTTGTTGTACATATAATTAAATTTAATTTTCACATATCCCACTTCCTGGTGAATCAAAATGTTACATATTTGGTGGGCTCATACACAATCATTAAATCTCCCCACAAAAGTATTTATTTACTTACATGCTCACAGGACTAAATACTTCAAATACTTCTTCTCACTTGAAACTATCTTCACTACAACTCATAAACCAATTGGATTTCAACTAATTCTTTCTCACTACTCCCTTTTTCGAGAAAATGTTTTGCGCCCTCTGCTATTGTTTGTGACGTGGGTTTTTGCCAAATACTTAATACAAATATACTGCTGTTGCCTATAAGGGGGCATCCATTAATTCTGTGAGTTCTTTTTCAGTCAGTTTAGACTCCCCCCCTTTGGTGACTTTTAGTGAGATTTGCCTGGACCCCTCCTCCCGTACGTGAGATTGACGCTAAATTTAAATTATTTAATTTAAATTTATTTTTATTATTCGGGTAAATAAATTGTTCAGGTATACTATACTTAATTTATTTAAATTAAACAAAATTCATAGTAAAAACAGATAAAAACAACACTGCCCCAAGTCTTACAACATTTATTATCAATAGTTTTATCATTTTCTAAGAGCGGTAGACAGTAATAATCATATGGCATCTGCGCATAGTCTTCATGTTTGGAATACCACCGAAAGGACAGTGGCATTTCGTAATTTTTTAATTTCTTGATTAATGTATTCACTTAAACTTTTTTATCATCATACTCGGCACTTCTCGTAATTCGGAGAATAAGTGCGCAGGGAATAATCGATCCGTTGCCTATACTTCTTTTAAATACCCGAACCATTTTTTAAAAATTACTCTCATACTAAATGACATTTATAGCCATAATATTTATTTTAGCGGGCAAAATGAACATTCAAAATATATTTTTTTATATTTTCTGTAATATTTTATATTTATTTAATTAAATGAGATTTGGAGAGATTTCATAAGCGACAGCAGATTATATCATTTTACTCATATACTTAATACTTCTCTTTGTATGATTTGTGCTTAATACTACTATAATGCTAGCAGAGTCTAGAGGAAGGTGCAAACATCACAATGCATATATACATTATATGTCTATAACATAGTTTTACTGTACTTCGGGCCTTATGCGCATGCTCGAAAATCCCTCACTTATGTTTCCTCTCTGTTTTATTCATGTCAACGCTTGCCAAAACGGTTTAGTTACAGTAACACGGTATAATCTTCTGTCTCTCTTAGTCGGTAACCCTTCCGCTTACGGGCCATAACAGTATCATCATCATCATCATCATGTTCAGCTAATTTATGCCTGCTATTTTCTTGATGTCTTAGTCCATTGCGTGATTTTTCTTGACCACTTATTATCTTGTCTTCTTGCCAAATGTCCTGCCATTTCAGAGATTTTACTCTGTGGATGACATCTATTACCTGTGTTTTGTTCCTTATCCACTCTATTCTCTTCCGATCTCTTCTCGTTATTCCGATCATTCATCTTTCCATAGACCTTTGTGCTTGAAGTTTTCTTGTAAGTTCGGTTTTCAGAATCCAGGTTTCACAATATGTCAGTACTGGTAGAACACACTGATCAAATACTTTCTTCTTAAGGCGGAATGCCATTCGTGACTTTAAGATTATGGAGTTTCTTCCAAAGGTCATCCATGCAAGTTTGATCCTTCTGTTTTTTTCTGGTAGTAGCGAACCTGATATGTGTATTAATTGACCCAGGTATATATATTGTTCTACTATTTCCAGAATTGTGTTATCTATTGTGACGTCTTGTGTGTCTACTAGTTCGTTGTACATTTTCTTTGTTTTCCGATATTTATTTTTAGGCCTATTTCCTTACTTACTCTGCTAAGTTCATTGATTTGATTTTGTAGTTCTTTTGCGTTATTGGCAATTAGGACAATGTTATCGGCGAATCTCAGATGGTTTAGATATTCTCCATCTAGGTTCAGTCCTTTGTGGTCCCAGTTTAATCGTCGAAAGATACTCTCTAATGCCGCTGTGAATAGCTTCGGTGATATTGCGTCACCTTGTCTGACTCCTCTGTTAGTAGGAAATTCAGGGCTGCCTTCGTATATTCTGATTTTGGCTTTGGCTTCCTTGTATATATTGGCCAACGTTTCTATGTATGGCTTATCTACACCTTGTTCACTCAGGGCGTTGATTTCTGTCTTCGGATATATAGTGTCGAACGCGTTTTCGAAGTCAATGAAGGCCAAGGCAAGTGGTATTTGATATTCTCTAGTTCGACTGATAACTTCCCTTATAGTGTGTATGTGATCGATTGTGCTGAAGCCACTACGACCTCCGGCTTGCTCTCGGGGTTGACCGGAATCTAGTGTACTCTGTATTCTGTTTTGTATGATTTTAGTGAATATTTTGTACATTACGGACAGGAGACTTATCGGTCTGTAGTTCCGAATATCTTCTTTATTGCCTTTCTTATGGATTAATACTAAGAGGTATGTGTCTCGTTCTTAGGCAATTCGTATATATTTTGACTAGGCGTTTCCATGTATCTCTACCAGCGTATTTTAATAGTTCAGCCGTTACTGCGTCGTTACCTGCTGTCTTGCCATTTTTCATTTTCTTGACTGCTAATTCCACTTCCTCCACGAGTATTTCAGGTATTTCTTCTTTCGTCAACTGTATGTCCAGAGATTCGGGGGCTTTGTATAGATCCTTGTAGAATTTCGTGACATGCTCCATTATTTTGTGTCTATCCGTTATTCTGATATTTTCTTCTGTCAATGCTTTCCCAATTATCAATGCTTTCTTAGAGTTTTTATAACTTTTCCGATTTTCATTGCAGTTTCTACCAATTTTTCGTTGTATTTTTTGATGTCCTCTGCAATTCTCTATCTTTATTGTCTTGCATAATTCTATCCGTTGGATGTCTTTTGTCCTTTTTAGTTCTCCTTTTTTCTGAAGCAACGCCTTTGTTTCCGAACTAAGCTTCTTGTGTTCGTTTCGTTGTTGGGTTCCGCCTATTTCTTTAGCACAGGTCAGTATTGTGTTCATTAGTTGTGTGTTGTCTTGTTGTTCCCGTAGCTTCTCTTCTATCAGCGTCTGATATTTTTCCGAATTTTCTTTCAAGTTGTTAATGTCTATGCTATTGGCGGGCGTCTTTCTAGTAAGTTTACATCTCTCCAGTTTCGTATTAAGGACAATTCTTGTTCTGACAAGTCTATGATCGCTTCCTGTCCTAAATTTATTTAGCGTGCTTACATCTTTGATGGTATTGATCTTGTCTGTCAATACAAAGTCAATTTCATTTTTAACTGACGCATTTGGAACTTCCCAAGTCCACTTCCTATTAGAATTTTTCGTGAAGAAGGAGTTTGATATGTACATGTTCTGATAGTGTGCGAACTGTACTAATCTCTCACCCCTTTCGTTTCGTTCACCAAACCTGAAGTTCCCCACTGATCCTTCTTGGTCTTGTCTTTTCCCTAATTTAGCGTTGAAGTCACCGATAATGTATTTGAAATGGCTGTTGTTGGTATCTAATGCCGCTTTGATTTCGCTGTATAGTTGTTCGACTTCTTCGTCAGAATGGCTAATTGTTGGGGCGTAAACTTGTATTATTTGAATGGAGTATCTTTTCGAAAGCGACAATGTTAGACTAGCGACTCTGTCTGATGTTCCGGACACGCCTATAATTTTATCGGTCCATCTCTTATGGATGAGGAATCCAACACCACTAGTTCTTCCAGTTGGTGTTCGTCGGTGGTATAGGAGGTTGCCTGACTCAAGTGTTATTAGCTCTTCGTTTTTCCTCCTAACTTCACTTATGCCAATGATATCCCACTTGATTTTTACTGCCTCTTTTCTAATTCTACAATTCTAGCTTGGTTCGAGAGTGTTAGGCAGTTATATGTTGTTAGATGTAGTGTAGTTGAATGTTTGCCTCCCCCAGAATCCTTGAGGCAGACCGGTTTCCCGGTGTGGTATTGCTTCTGAGGCATACCTTACCACGGTGCCTCAATGCGGGTTGGTAAGTAGCAATGATTCTCTTTCTCATGGATTTTGCCAGTTACCAGAGACGACCTTACCACCGAGATGACGTCACGAATTTTTTGTTTAATTAAAAACCGTGACATGGCTGGGATTCGAACCCGGGTACGAAACTCGGTTTCAGCCTCCGAATTGGTGAAATTTTTGGAGGTTCGAGCACATTCCCTCTGCGCAGTATAGTATTAAGTATATGGTTTTACTGTACTTGACCCATTGTGCGCAAGCGTTACGACTCTGTTGCGGAGAATGTGAATGTGGTGGGAAACCAGTAACCTCATATCAAACAGAGAGAAAACATAACCCCAATGACAGAAGTGAAAAATATCGCATTTTCGAACATGGGCATAAGATTCGAAATACAGTAAAACGATATAAACATATATATGTTTGCACCCAGATGTTGACGTTTTTCTCTAGACTCCGCTAGGAGTATATTAGCATATACTTATTAGTATTAAGTACCTTAGTATTGTAATGTTTTTATTTTCACACACGGGTTCTGTTCAGTTCTTGGATTTATTTAAAAACACAGTCCAACTCACTCTAATTTATTTCCACTACTTTAACACAATTTATATTCACAGAAACTATTTACAATTTATATTTACTTAAGTATACGACCGTCGAAAACTGAATGAATCCCATCGCCAGCTGTCCGCATTTATATATTTCTCTTGGAATTATTCTGGCAAGTCAACGAACTATCGGGAAACTTCTTTCATGTGTTCTGGAAACTTCAAGGGAATTCCCAGTAACGCCAGCGGTCGGCCTGTTGAGAGGCAAAACATTTCGGATTCCCAGAAGTATCGGCATAACGTCCCTTTCACGAATTGGTTGATGGCCGATTGCACCAGCTGTCGGATGAATTCTCGTAACAATATTAAGTATATGGGTTTTTTGCATTGAATGACATTCTAGATCGTTCAGCTTCAGTGGCGTAACGTAGAACAATAAATAGCCAACGTTAAATATGAAACTTTTTAAGAATATAATCAATTTTTTCAGAAATATTACTTGTAAAATAGTACAGTTATATATATTTTTAGATGTAACACTGATATACTGCTAGGCACAAGATGTGGCTTTCAAACGTTGTTAGTACTTACAGGAGTAACAACCCTAGAAGAAGTACAAAAATGGAAGAAGTCTTCTAAAAAAGAAGAAAAAGATCTTGTTCCTGATTTATATATAGAGAAATTGGGAGATTTATTACAGTTTATTGTTTGATAAATTCAGTATGAGGCAGACACATCAATGAAACGGTAAACGTGAAACTTAAAACATTAATTGTAAAACGTGATATAATAAATTACCAAAATTTAAACGTTTTTTTTTTTCTAAAATGAACATTAAGGAAATGAAAATAAAGAAGTTCATGGTCGTTGTAGCAGACTTTGTAGAGGCAATGGAAACTGGAAACGATGACCTTATTATTGGTGAGGTGGCAACTCTTTTATTATTGTGAAACGGCAAACAAGGAGGTTAATAAATGTATTATACAGCGCTATAAATCTTAAACTTATTTGGTTACAAGGGAATGAAACATTTGTCTCTCCAAATTTAAATCATTTTATAAACTTAGAATGTGACTTATTTAGTCATTATTTATATATTTTCGATTTAGCAAACGGTGTAACAGAAACATAAATATTTTTGTTAGACTCAATTTTCATAAAACGTTTTTCAAGTATAAAACTTTTTAAGTATATGCTTTCGAGTTTCATATTTTGTTTCACGTTTCGTGTTTCTTTGGTGTGCCTAATGTCATATTATTAATGTAGTTCAATGTATAGTTCTAGACCACAGAATATTCGATAAACTATGATTATAACACAACTTCATTTGTAAATAAAACCACTTCGAAAAAATGCCGGTTTCGTTCTTGGGAACAGTAAATTTAATTTCAAGTGTTGAACATTCTGTGTCTAAGACTCACTACTATAGAAATATACAGCATATAGGGGCAGACGAGGGGGACGATCGCCTGCCCCCTCCATCGACTTTCAAGTTAGTGCTTATATAAATAAAACGAGGGAATCTTAACTCCAGAGCTTGGTAGAAACTATCTTATATGAGCTTAAACCTCAGATGAACTATATTTAATGTACTAAACCGGCAAATACTGTATCTTCAAAACAACATCCCACTATTTGGGAAAATTTAACACAATATCATCTCATAAAGCTTCAGATCCCCCCATGCTCTTGTCTGGATATTCCCCTGAAAACATGTATGTTTTCCTCTTGAAATTGCACAAAAAATGTTTATATATTTCAATTTATTATTCATTATAGTTTTCATATTGCAGCTGAAATTTGAATTCCAGCAAATATAGTTTAACTTGTTAAATTGTATGTAGCATGTTATAAATATTTGGGTATTTAAACAAATATAATATTCTGCTAATATACAATTTTTGCTGTTATTCCCACTAAAACTAAATGTTTGTACAAAATTAAAGGAAATTGAAACGTGTATAGTAATTAAAATAGCTTTAATTTGAAAGTTCATAGCTTAACTATTATATTTCCTGTTACAATATTGTGTTGAATAAATTATTGTTCGGATTACCAGTGCAGTATTGCGTAATTAGAACTTTTTAAATAATTTTTTTTGTGAAATCCAGTAAGCTTTCGGTTCATAAGATAACGACTTAGCGGAACATCCGATCGAACTGTGATAATTTTTTTGAAGGTGAATCTATGGGGATTTATTTCGGTGATAATAATTGTTTTGAAAACACGGAGTCCGTAATATTTTGTGCTGGAAGTGGAATTAAGTGAACTTTAAAATCTCAGTTTATTTATGGCAAGAACTAGTAGCATGAAATTGACTATGGGCCAGACTAGCGAACGAATTTGCAAAAGGGTTGCCGAGAAACCGACTAAGATCCGGAATGCGAGATAAAAAGGAAACTTGGCCGGAAATTCAATAGAGGTTAGTAGCAACTTTTGATGATAAATTAGAGAATTTTGTACCCACCATGAATGAAAAAGCTTGTGTCATTGCAATGAAAAGGAAAACAAACTTTAATTGAAAGGTTATTTTCTAAATTGCAAGGTGAGCACAAAATTCAACAAGAACAAATTGAATTAAAAAGATGAACTTAAAATATTTGAACTAAAAATGTACTATGAATTAAAAATGCGAAGGGAAAAATTTGAGCAACTATTGCAATTAATAATACGAGGTAACGAAGCAGTTAATCGTAAATACAGAGTGTGAAACCAGACATGAAGGCAATAAATGATGAAATTGCGATTCTAAAAAGTTCAATGGATAGTCACGAAAACAAGAGCAATTGTAACATCAATTCAAAGTACAATGTCAACTTGGCTCTATCTAAAATTAAGTGGAAACGGCGATTAAATACATATAACTAAACTTCTAAAGAGAAAGATGTCACCCATTTTTGATGGTAGTTCATCCTATGTACAAAGAACAATTTGAAGCTGTTGTCGAAATTAACAGTTGGGATAGCAGAGAAAAGCATACATTTTTAGTAATTTCTTTAAGAGGAACCGGCATTACAACTTCTGCTGTGCATTCCAGTGAACAAGATACCTTCGAGAACAATATTGCAGTCCTAGATAACAGATATGACAGCCAATCACTGTGTCAACTATATCAGGAGTATCAGGAGTGGAAAAACAAAAACTGAAAGTTTACGAGAATTCGGAGTAGATATAAGCCGTTTAACACAGCGTACCCAGACCTATCAGACGACGTTAAACACCTACTGGCTATACAAAGTTTTATAAACGGTATTAGAGATAATATATAAGGAATCCTAGTTAAGTTCTGCGGGTGATGCCGCGTTGTCAGTAATGGCACTAAAACTCGGACCAAAGGCAGGATGCAGCAGTACAATGTGGGCAGTGGGGATCTCCTACAAAAGAACAGCTATAGATGTCGCCAGTCCATTCCCCGAGTCGGAAAGAGATGACCAGTACACTCTGGTTGCTATAGGCTATTTTAATAAATGACGAAGTATATGTCATACCCAAGCAGCGGACACACCATGACAATTACGCTGGTGGAACATATATTCAGCAGGTCTGCTGTACGGTTAGAATAACATTCGGACTAAGAGCGGAACTTTGAATCAAACATATTCTAGAAGGTCTACGATGTTGAGTATTAAGAAAACGAGAACCATGCCCTTGCATCCACAATCGAAGAAGGATACAACAGGACCTTGGAACAACATCTATCCAAGGTCGTCAGCAACAACCAGCGTGATAGTGATGAGTATTTCCATCGTTCATACTAGCCTAACATCCCGAGTATGTTTACAAGAATTCATAATGCATTTTTTTTATTCTTTTATCGGATATATGTTATTTAATATTTCTTCACGTAAGTAAACTAAAAACCTTTTGCGTCGTATAGAAAAATTTCGCTCGTATTGCAGAATATGAAACATTTCGCTAAAATTGTGAAATTTCACACAATGTATACCACTTTGCATATGTATTGCATATATGTTGCGAAACTTAACCCATTTTCCATGTTATAATAATTTTATTTAAACAATGAATAGTTTATACATATCGTTCCGTTTTGTGTTTTGTCGATTCAGGGTTAGCAGACAGTTGAAATCTTGTACGTGCTAAAAACCAGGTAGAAACAAATTGTGTTGCAACATTTTAAACAAAAACCAAAGATGGCTGATTTTACGCAGCTAGAGAAAAATTGCTGATTTTGCCGTACTTAATTAAAAGTTTGTTCTAGAATTTTAAAATTCCGAAGAAAGACACGTGCGTAGAACACGTCGTTTAATGGAGAAAGATACAGCCAATAGAACAATGAAAAACTCATGAGGTAGGGGGTTTTGTTGTTAACTTATTCACGAAGATAGTACCCATATGGGAGGGGCTAAAGTTCACGAGGAACAAGTCCAGAGAATTTCCAAAATTAGTTCGGGGCCGGAACTCAAGAAAAGGAGCCGTTCGTGACGCGACGGATTTAGAGGACAAAAAAAGGTGGAAACCTGACTCCTAAGAGAGGAACGTTTCACCTGTCCAAATAGGGCGCTAGGAAGTAAATTAAAGAGTTATTATAAAATTTATCGCCGAGGGGCGGGAAACGCGAGAGTCGCGAGTGTATTTTGATTAGTTTAGCTAGCTAGAAAGTTAGTGAGGTATAATTTCCTTTTATTCACAGGTAAACCTTTTGGGATTAAAGGATAATTCGCATTCGGTGAGTACCTTTACATTTTCCTAACCGAGGAGTGTTAGTGCCAAAACCTGTGAGTTTGTCCGTAGAGTTGTAGGTTCAGATTCTGAACCCAGAGACCTCGTGATAGGGACGAAGTAGCGTCGGAGTACGCAAAGCTAGATCGTAAACTGATAAAACTTTTCATCTGACTCCCTGAGTCGGCAAAAGGAACGAGCGGCACAAATTTTGTTTTCTTGTGTTATGATATCTTGTTTAAATTTGATTTTGTTTTAGTTTGTTTTTTTATCTATATTATATATTCCTGAGGATATACTCATATATTCGTTGGATAAACTGGCTTACGAACGTTTGCTGATATAAGGGAAGACCTATTGTAGTAGGCACCGATAGGGCTTAAATAGGGTGGAATTGTACCTGTCATTCCCAGGATTAGTGGGTATAAGTAATATTGTGTTCCATAAAGTTATTATCGTATTTTCTTGGGTTAATTAAAAACCATAATCCTGTGGAGTTACAGTTGTTTTGTCAGATTGTGCAACTAACAATATTTAAAGTTTTTTGTTCCCTTTTGTCTTAGTTACATTGTGCGTTGGTTTTATTGTTTCTAATTTTTTTCATTTAATTTTTTTTTCAGTATATGTATCATTTTTTTGGTTGTTTACTTTTAGCTCCTTTCTTCTTCGCATACACCACCAGCATTTGCGAAGCCTGGGACTTACCCTCTTAGAGGAGGCTAGGTGACGAAAACCAGAAGCTACCAAGGACTGAGAGTCAAGGCAGATAAGGGAGAGTAAAGTTCCTTTTTATATTATTTATTTTCAGCTAACATTTACAGAGAAGGGTTCCCGGAGTCTTTCTCTCCAACCCAAATTTTCTTCGGGTGGTGGCAGCATTCCCCTTTTCTCAGGTTCTATATAATATATTAAATATTTTTCCCCATTATACAATAGGTGAGGACCAAACTGTTACACTGGTGGCAGGCCGAGTTGTTACACTGGTGGCAGCGGGGTGGGATCTGGTTATATTTTAGGAAGTTAGGTGGTGAGGTTAGGGACTTTAGAGAGGAAAACAAACACAGGGTTGGCACTAACTGTTGAACAATAACAGGGTTGAAAAATCTAGCAAGAAAGAAGCGATAGAAGGTTGAATTTAATGTGGAAATATAAATTATGCACTATCAGTTTTCTGATTCTGTTTATGATTGTTTATAATTTGTGAAGAAAGATTGGACAATTTTATTTTGATATTCATACAGGGAGTTTCTAAAATTTAATTACCAAGACTTTTTTTTTAATTGTTGTTCTGTTCACTGATTTGTTATTAAGAACATTTCAATAATGAAATAAAGACATCAGATAATTACATACCGGGTGATCCAAGCTGAAGGATCAACGAATTGAGGGTCAGTGTGTAAGAACAGAAAGTATTTTGTTTTACTTTTGAGCTGTTGGTATAAAGTAATAAAGCCAATTATTCTTGATATTGCTTGCTTTATAGATTTTTAATTCAATTTTAAAAAATGATAGTAAAGGGTATGGTTTGAGTTTTATTATATATATAAAGTAACTTTTGATCGCCTTTTTGTGTTTGAATTGTAGTGTTTTACCATTTGATATATTGAGATATTTTATTATTGTTGATTGCATTTGATTTACCATTGATTGGAAGTTGTTTTATTTGATATAATTGAAATAATTTTATTAGTTTTCGTGCTATTAGTTTACTCTTGATTGGAAATGTTTTATTTGATGTATTGAAAGACATTTATTATTTTTCATTGCTTTTATTTAAACATTGAGTGCAGATAATATATTTATATATACTTTATTATTGATTGTTATTAATTACTGCATTTTATTTGAAATATCATATTGAAGTAGGAAAGGTTTCCAAGATATAGATACCGCGAAATCCTATAGATTTTTTTTATAATAGAGACAATTAGTATATTTTACTGGATAGAACTTGATAGAGAGGCGTTAAAGAAATGCCTACGCTTTTGGTGTATAGGAATGGTCACCTGCGAAGGTCCAGACGAACTGGGAAACCACCCTTGCGTTGTCATTATTGAGTAATGGCATCGCCGTGCGAAAAACGGTTGAGAATATTTTTCGCAGTTTTAATGTATTGGCTAGCTGTAAAACCCAAGCAAAATAAATACATGCCCGGATGAGGGATGTAAAAATCCTGATTCCCACTCCTCTGGAAGTCTATACCAAATAGACTTATTTTTTTTCTCCCCCATGAAAGGTTATCATAACCATTCATTAATTTCCTAGACAAGTCGTTAAATGCAAGAAGGGTAAATCTTACGTAGAATTTTCTATTCTAAAATACAAAGATATATTTTTGTCCAAATGTGTAATTAAATTTTTTTTTGTTGTATTACGGAGATAATTTTGTTCTCCACCCGTAAGATTTTCCTATATGACATAAAGGCGTTAAGCGTAAACCAATTGTATTTTTGAAAATAAATAAAAAAAATTAATTCCGAGAAACATAGATAACTCAAGCGAAATGCTAACTAACGTTATATAATCGCCGCAGAAATAAAAAGATAATATGGTATCCTACACATTGTAGCATAAATGCAATGTTAATTCTGGTAAAATTATGAAATATTTTATTAAATGTAATGAGATAAGTATTCAGCTGACTTAGAGTATTTTGAAAGTAGATGAAGAGATATTTTTTAAGAGAAGAAATTATTTCCATGAATAAAAATAATTAATTCAATACCGGATATGAAAAAATAGTGTAAACTATATAAATAATAAAAGGTAAACGGAGTATTGTTTGCTAAAGGAATGTACGCTGTCAACAACTTTGAAGTGTCAAGAATACGGCCTCAGCATAAGCTGTATTATATTTGAACGAAGAGCGAATAATTATAGCAAAGATTTTAATGCTACGAGGCATGATTATAAAGAGTATGACATTTTGAAGTGCTAATTTTGACTAGGTAAAAGATTTATCACAGGGGCTGTACTGTGGATATACAAGTAAAAATAAAGATAGTTGGAAGGGTCTTTAATGAGTAGTAAAGAGGAAGGTTGTATTCAGCTCTTGATACCAATATATGAGTAAGCTTTAGAGAAATTTGATTTTGTTTTGTTTTGGAAAATGGATCAGTAATTGAGTCAGTCTTTTGATTTTTTAAATAAAGTAAGATGGAGACATGCTCACCAGTAGTGAGCTGAGACAATTTTTTTAATAGATTTTTTTTTAATTTTGATTCACGAACTATAGGAGTCAGTGATGGACTCACAGACCCAATATCCGTCAGATATTAGATGAATATTACTCACAAATGGTTGCTATGAGCCAGGGCAATCATTTGGAAGAAATTAGTTGGGATTTAAGTTTGGTATATTATAAACTGTTAGAGATAAATATTTTGATTTGTTTATTTGGGATATAAATGAAACTTAACAGATCAAGTTCAGACATTTGAGATGTTGATAAATATCCTTTTTGAGATATATATTTATATATTGTTATTGATTTGGGCTAATTATTTTGAATTTTGATTTTGATATTTATATAAATAAGTTTATTTATTTTTTTGATTTTTAATAATATTATTGGGAATATGTGCTTAGAAAATGTTTAATAACATTGTTAGTTTTGATTTTTATTTTGATTTTATATTTTTGGTACCTTAGAGATGTGTTTGTATGTTTAGAAATAACTTTGGGTTTTTTTTTTGGTCTTGTGTATGGCTTCAAGAAACAAGTCCTCAGTTTCATCGTCATGGTCATGGAGATGGAGAGATCCTGATGCAGATCTCCTACTAGCGCTTAGCTAAAATACTACGATACATGTCATGTACAGGGTATGGTCAAAAAGTTGGTAACCCGCACTTAATAGTACGGTAATAGAGGTACGCGTAGTGCCCATGAACAGATTCACGTCAGTGCGTGCAAGGACAATCGTGCATTTCGAAATGCAAAGTAAAGCGTTAAAGGTCGCGAAAGAACTTAATGGTTCGGTTTCTTTCAAGTTTGAAAGAAAACGCGGCGGTAAAATGTCGCGAATGTCATCGCGTCAGAATCCAGTCAATCTTGGAAATGGACATCGTAATTTTGGACAGAAGATGAAGCTTTTGGAACCAGAAGTGGCTTAAGAAATATCAGTACTATTCAGTCAAACGTGTGCAAGTTAACACCGATCAAGATTATCTAGGAGAAAAAAAGGTTTTATTTAATTTTAGTAAATAAGACGACAGGCTGTAGAAAAACAATATCGTCCAGATGTAATATTGGTGTGGATACACACAGTTAAAGTGTATCTACACACGGAGTCGAAATGGATAGAGAGAATCCAGATGAAAATTAATTGTTTGGATACCAGAGTTAGGTATCCACGATGTTCACTTCCAGAGTGGAAATCAGGACTTTTGGGAAAAGTCCAGGAGAATTTTGTTTAGTGTGGCTACCGAGTCCAGGTAGGGCTACACCGGTTCCAATGATGGTGCAATGGAGCGTTGTTATAAAAGATGGCAGAAGCCATGAAGAATTTTTGGTTCCCGGACATAGGAAATGTCCTAGGAATCGGTTTGCCTGAGAAAAGGTATTTGCGTTGAGAAACGCAGACGATATAGCGAATTGAGATAAAAATGATAAAATATTGATGCGAGAAGAGCCAATAACCGGACGATAGACAGCCAGATTTACCAGGGAATAAGTTCCAGAAAAGATAACTAGCCAAGGGAGAAGCAGACAACGAATTATAAGTTCCAGATATCAGAGAGGCCATAGTGATCCAAAATAGTATGAGTTCCAGAGCCAACCGAAGTTCAAATATATGCGGTACCAGCAAGCCAAATTAATGCCGTTTGATCCAAAACAGGTCGACCGATTCGTTCACTAACGTCAGTTTCGTGAAACCGTCCGCCCCTCATTGGACTGATATTTTAGACATTTCCGCGGACGAGTGAAAGAACTTTTAAAAACCATAACAAACTTTTACTTGTGGCGTAAAATGTATAATTTGTAAAGACTCTCAAAAGTAGTGCGCAATTTGGACTTCAACCATGTTGTCTCCAACCTTGTGTTGCGCAAAGACTAATTGTTCGCAAGTGACCCACTGAACTTATCTTGACCTACCTCATCTCAGCTAATATGATTTAGCGGCGTTTAGTAGTGGAGATAGGGGGAAAATGCAGCGTCTACAAAAGCTTCGTGTGTGTGTGGAGTGCGTTCAATTAAATTTTGTAACGCGAAAGTGCAACTTTGTCAATAGACTTAAGTATAAATGCGACAACATAAATTGTTATGAAAATTTCGCTTTACGAGGGGAGATCGAAAAGTTTTGGAATTTTTCAGGAAAATTCAAGGCTACTGAGCCTTAAATTTTTCGAAGGGGGGAATAATGTAACATCCCGAGTATGTTTACAAGAATTCATAATGCATTTTTTTATTCTTTTATCGGATATATGTTATTTAATATTTCTTCACGTAAGTAAACTAAAAACCTTTTGCGTCGTATAGAAAAATGTCGCTCATATTGCAGAATATGAAACATGTCGCTAAAATTGTGAAATTTCACACAATGTATACCACTTGCATATGTATTGCATATATGTTGCGAAACTTAACCCATTTTCCATGTTATAATAATTTTATTTAAACAATGAATAGTTTATACATATCGTTCCGTTTTGGGTTTGGCGATTCAGGGTTAGCAGAAAGTTGAAATCCTGTACGTGCTAAAAACCAGGTAGACACAAATTGTGTTGCAACATTTTAAACAAAAACCAAAGATGGCCTATTTTACGCAGTTAGAGAAAAATTGCTGATTTTGCCGTACTTAATTAAAAGTTTGTTCTAGAATTTTAAAATTCCGAAAAAAGACACGTGCGTAGAACACGTCGGTTAATGGCGAAAGATACAGCCAATAGAACAATGAAAAACTCATGAGGTAGGGGGTTTTGTTGTTAACTTATTCGCGAAGATAGTACCCATATGGGAGGGACTAAATTTCACGAGGAACAAGTCCAGAGAATTTCCAAAATTAGTTCGGGGCCGGAACTCAAGTCAAGCCGTACTTGACGCGACGGATTTAGAGGACAAAAAAGGTGGAAACCTGACTCCTAAGAGAGGAACGTTTCACCTGTCCAAATAGGGCGCTAGCAAGTAAATTAAAGAGTTATTATAAAATTTATCGCCGAGGGACGGGAAACGCGAGAGTCGCGAGTGTATTTTGATTAGTGTTTAGCTAGCTAGAAAGTTAGTGAGGTATAATTTCCTTTTATTCATAGGTAAACCTTTTGGTATTAAAGGATAATTCGCATTCGGTGAGTACCTTTACATTTCCTAACCGAGGAGTGTTAGTGCCAAAACCTGTGAGTTTGTCCGTAGAGTTGTAGGTTCAGATTCTGAACCCAGGGTAGAGGTTTCTTAGACCAGCAAACGGTTGAGAAGAGACCTCGTGATAGGGACGAAGTAGCGTCGGAGTACGCAAAGCTAGTTCGTAAACTGGTAAACATTTCATCTGACTCCCTGAGTCGGCAAAAGGAACGAGCGGCAAAAATTTTGTTTTCTTGTCTTATGATATCTTGTTTAAATTTGGTTTTGTTTTAGTTTGGTATTTTATATATATTATATATTTCTGGGGATATACTCATATATTCGTTGGATAAACTGGCTCACCAACGTTTGCTGATATAAGGGAAGGCCTATTGTAGTAGGCACCGATAGGGCTTAAATAGGGTGGAATTGTACCTGTCATTCCCAGGATTATTGGGTATAAGTAATGTTGTGTTCCATAAAGTTATTATCGTATTTTCTTGGGTTAATTAAAAACCATATTCCTGTGGAGTTTCAGTTGTTTTGTTAGATTGTGCAACTAACAATATTTAAAGTTTTTTTTCCCTTTTGTCTTTTAGATTCATTGTGAGTTGGTTTTATTGTTTCTAATTTTTTTCATTTAATTTTTTTTTCAATATATGTATCTTTTTTAACTTTGTTTACTTTTAACTCCTTCCTTCTTCCCATACAACCACCAGCATTTGCGAAGCCTGGGGACTTACCCTCTTAGAGGAGGCTGGGTGACGAAAACCAGAAGCTACCAAGGACTGAGAGTCCACAACAGCACTGGAGCCAGGGTAGTCTTCGGAAGGGAACTGAGACTACCGTGGGATTTGGCCTTTGGCTCACTAGGAGAATCGCTGAATGATCTCCAAGACAAATTCAGTCAGGTTCCAAAAGAGAAATAAGGCCTGGCTATACAACCCCCAGATGAGTAAGGGCAAGGTTCCAAAGCTCACACCAGTTTGGGATTGGACACATGAAGTAGTTAAAAGGACCAACGCTGTGGTCTATCGCATTCGCCGGATCCTAAGGCCAATATGAAGGTGGTTCATTTAGATCAATTGGCTCTCTATTGTTTAATTTTACGTTACTAATAGATGGAATCTATTCCAAATGTACGATTGCGGGCATAAAAAAGGACCGAAATATACAGTATTATACTAGAGCGAAGGGGAGTACTCGAGAGTAACTGAGATGAATTATTAATGTCGCCGTACTGCAGCAGAAAGCAATAGTGGATCAGCTAATGTGCGATTGAGTGTTGGTCCAAGAAAAAAAGGGTAATATTTATTGTGAATTTTTGCTCTAGAAATAAAGAAACTCTTCTTTATTTGGTGTAAAAATTAAAGATTACGCTACTAAAAACACGAAGTACACTAAAATTTATTGTGACGGGAAATCATCCAATATTTGGAGAAATCCAAAAACTTGGTGGCCGGCGGCTAGCGCTAACGCATTTCCTCGAGTGTTCAAAAATTCATCTAGAGCCCTCTGAGAAGAAATATATAAATACTGGAAGCCGACGAAAGGATTTATTCAATATTCGGTTGCCACCTAGTAGGTGTTTAAGGTAAATTGTATATAGTTTAAAGCGGTGAGTTTAGACCAATTGAAAGGGGCGGGCGAAAGAGTGAATTAATACAACGGCTACGAGAAGCCGTAATAAATGAAGGTAACAATTCCGATGCTATTAAAAAGTCTTTAGAAGACAAAATGTTAGAAAAATCTAAAAAGAGGCGTGACAAGATAAATTACTGGTAAGTTCTAAAACCCTAAAAATATTACAAGAAAATTCCAAAACCCTAGAACACAACTAGAAAATTCTGAAACCTTACAACACAAATTACTAGAAAACGTACATTGAAAGAATCCTTATAGAAAAAATCAGAGAAAATAGTTGAGAATGAAGCTCGGGTGGAAGAGCTAAAGCAGACAATGATCGAAGAGCTGAAGCAGACGACAGTCAAAATTGAAACGTGAATAGAAGAGCTAAAGCAGATAATAGAGGGTGAGATCAGCAAAATAATCTACATCTAAAAGCGAAAAATGCAAAGTAGTGATCACTACTATTGTAGTGATGGGTCGTTCACGCTTTTACAGTCAACGAAACGAGACCGTTTATCGTCGACGAAAGACTAGTATATAACCCGGAGCATGAAATATCTGAAGAAATATTTCACTGAAATATTTCTGCAATATTCCTATGTTCACGACAAAACATCTACTGAAATATTTCATGAAATCTTAGAGAAACATGTCGAGAAATATTACACCAATATTTCATGAAATTTTCAGGAGAATTTTAGTCTTGAATATAGTAATATTTTGGAAAAAATTTCAAACGATACTTTAGACATCAAATATTTTAGCACTATTTTAAAGTATTTGACTCTAATATTTCGCCTACTTTATCGGTAGACTATAGGCTTGTTCATAGTAGCCAGTTGCCAACGATTCCAACAGTTTGAGAAATTCTACTCCAATCGAGCGTTCGATAAATTAACCTTTGTAGAGCACTTATCTGTAAAAACATCTGAAGCATTAAAGTCCTATGGATTTATATTGAGAAACTGCCGAGACCTTCTTAATATTTCCGCATTGGAGACAATATATTGTTATATACTCCGTGGGTTCAACCGGGATTTAAAAAACTAATATTCACTACCACACTCTAGAACATTTATTTACATCAAATATATACAACAGCTGATTCGAATCTCACAATAATAATTCTACATATAAGCTCTTCGCTGCACTAACTAACTGCCGCGATTATGGGTCCCTCCTTTTAAAACCAGCATCGAAAAGTCTCGTACAATCTTTTATCAATTCTACAGCTGCCGAGCCATTTCGAGATCAATTTTTTGTCCTAAAAGCGATCGATGTCGTACTGGAATGAAACAGGGCCGGCTTAGGTAAATTTCGCTACCATATGCAAGTATTATTTGGCATCCATATTATGATATTCACAGCAAATGGGTTGAAAAGGTCCAAAGAAAATTCCTGAAATATTTGGTTCTCAAAAGTGATGGATTATATCCAGAAAGGAATATACCTAATAATGAGTTATGTGAACGTTTTCAAATGCCTTCTTTGCAATTAAGTAGAAATTGTGCATCTGTTGTATACTTGTTTAAATTAGTAAATAATATGGTAGAACAGAACAAACATTTTTGAAATCACCAGTTTATGTTATGTGCAATAATTTTAATAATATATGCAATTATTGTGATATTTTTACATGTACCTTGAATCAAATAGTTAGTACCGCAATGTTGTATCTTTAAATTGTCCTGTAAATGGGAGACTGTTGGATTAGAAAGCAATTATTTATTTATTTATAAAATAAAAGAGCAGATAGTCACAATACAAAGGGGAGGAACTCCACCAAAGACCGAAAGCAGAAACAGTCCGAAAGTAGTGGATTCGGAAATTGGTCTCGGGGAAGAAGACACAAAATGAAACCTCTATAATTTGATGGAAAATCATGATGGACTAATTATCGGCACCAATTCGAGGCTGCAGCAAAGCTAATCATATGGTCGGCAGAGGAGAACGCAGTATCATTAACCCTCGCCCGAAGAGGGGATGCTACAGATATTTTGCAAACGGTGAATACCTCGGAGCAGGAAGACTACGAACAGCTGGTCACATTTAGAACTGAGTTATGGGCAGACCCATTTGGAGCACGTTTACCACTCCCAACTGAAAAATCATCATCAGAAGTCACATGAAGAGTTTGAAGCTGATATTGCCCTTCTGTTTCGCCTCGCCTATCCAGCCCAACCGGAAATGTGATAGAACGGTTAACAGTGCAAGCGTTTTTGGTTGAACTACTGGACCGCGAAGCCAGACATGCATTGACACCAACTCAATTGACTCAATTAGTGACTGCACTGGCTCGAACTCTACAATTCGAGGCTGCGAAAAATACTTGTATAGGTCAGGGCAGAGAAAGAAGATGGCGGAAATGATAAAACCACTGAGATGTTAGAAAGGTGGTAAGGTAGGACATATACTGAGTCGTTGCAAGAGGAGCAACTGAGTACCTTCTTCCTGGTCACAATATCGTGCTGGAACAAGCCATAAGAATCATAATGCCTTATCAAGGAGACAATGCCCTGATGATTACAAACATTGTCAGCGAGCTGAAGAAAAAGGGGCTGTTCTCTGTTGAACTACCGCCGTCAATGACCATGGGCAATTTGAGGAGATCCAAAAAGAACAGAAACTAGATCCGGAATTAAAAGTGGTTTTGATGGAAGGAAGAATACCGCAAACCTATGTAGCTTGAGATTTCGCGATACTCACGTGCCATAAAGTCATACTGAGCTCAGTGAAACTCCCTACTCCTGGAGAACGGATTTCCAAAGCGCGTGAGGGAAATTCCAGAGGAGGGAAAGGACATAAAACAAATCGTAATCCCCAGTTGAGCAAGCCTAAGTCCGCATCATCCAATCACCCAATGAAGAGATGACCTTCGAACAGTTTATGGCACTGTACTCGGATGGGTAGAAAGTATAGCACAACATGACCAGAGAGGAACCATGAGACCTGTTTGAAATGCCCACAGAATATTTCCTGGCTCATTGCGTGGCTCGAGATCTTCGGATGTATAGAAGGATAGCCAAGGTGTTCGCAAAGAAGTACGGTCAGTACCAGAAGCTGACGGAGCGACGTCAAGTAGTGAGGAAGGTCCTTTAATCGAAGATAAACAACCAGTGGGTATCAGAGACATCTTTTATTTGACATCAAAAACATTCTCACAGGACAAACCAACATATAACGATCTTTGGAAGACTTTGATAAAATTGAGGTCTATGATGGTGGATAAGAACCTGATGAAATTGACGGTCCCAAAAATAGCCTGTGGGTTGGATGGACTAAATTGGAGGATGGTGGGAAGTATGCTGGAAACTATCTTCTGATTTTTACAATACACTCCCGAATTTGACAAAGTCAATCGAGTGCTTGTGAATTCCAGTGTTCCTCAGAAAAGTTAAAAACACAATTGTTTACACAAGCTGCGTTTAATGATTTAGTGAAAGATTTGGGTTTGACTATAGAAAAAGCAGATTCCTTGGGTTCTAGACTGAAAGTAAAACATTTATTGGAATCTAACATTTATTTGAATGAGTGTTGAGAACTCGTCGCAAACCTGACACACGTTTAAATTGCTCTGTGAGAACATACGAGTTTCATAAACAGTCTATAAAATGCTAAAATTTCCAGTGAAGAAAGTGTCTGTGAACTTTTAATTAAATATCTTAATTATAAAAAGTGTTTTTGAACCGAAATAGAAAGTAAATATATAAATGATATAAAATTAAATTCTGGTGGTAAAGAAACATAATAAAAAGAAGCTGAACAAAAACAATCAGCAAGTGAAACACCAAATGTATTTTGCCGCGCTTATATGAACAGGTCAGTACTTGGCCCAAACTAAAGCAAATTGGAAGGATATGTAGAAAATAATAAATATTACAAGTGTGAAAATTAAATCGATGATGATCAATATTACAGATGTGACTCCTGCTTGAAAAATGTTCATAAAAACTGTGCTAATTTATCAGCGTCTGAACTGAAATGTATGCTGCTACAAAAAATAATTGTACTCTTCTTATGTAATGATTGTCGCTTTATATTGGCAATCAGTATCATATTCCTAACTATAATATATTCTATAATCATGCTGACTTTAAGCCACATATTAATGTTGAATTTGTCAAGCATAAATTATTAACGTCTAAAGCTACGGTTGGTAGAACATTATTCCAGATAAATAATATAAGTTATAGAATCACAGCAGCATATAAATCACCACCCATTTCAAAGCGAGACTTTATAAATGACATTCGTTATATACTATCTCCAATTAAATACAAACAAAAATCTTGAAATATTTATTGGTGATAGGAATATTAACACATTAGACACAAACAATGATGATGTAAATTGGATATAGCTCGTATATAACATCTATTAGTCGTACTGAGACAAATACATGCCTTGATCATATATTTGAAAATTAACGATTGAAACTAAATTAACTACAAATAAAATTATGTATATTGGAAACACAAATCACTGACCATAATCCAATTATGCTCATATTAGTCAGGAACAAAACCGTAGAACCAAAACTAAAAATAGTCAAAATCCCCTAATAAACACAAAAATAAAAACTCAAGACTGGTCATCGGTATTAAACATAACTGACACAGAAACAGCTAGTAAAATTTTTATTGACAAGTATCTTAATAATTTAACTGAATCAAAAATTGAATATTCAGTCTCACTCTTTGCTCGCAAAATTATCAAAAATGGGAACTTCTATTAAGCACAGTGACAAACTGAAAAGAAAACTACGTAATAAACATAGTAGAGAGTGAGGAGGAATACAAAACATATCGTAACTATATGTAAACAAATTAATACATATCAGAAGGAATGAATATTATGGAACCCAAATTAACCCTTAACTACTACCAACTGAAAAATATTTCGTAATCACTACGACTGCAATGGGTCACAGAGATCTACAAAAAAATAGGAAAAAAAATGTTTTTTCTATGTATTATTTGTAAACACATGTGTAAAAACATATCTAAAGTTCAAATGCAGTTTGGACATACATATTTTGCATATTCCATACACACTGGATTATATGACATATTTCACAATAGGTGCTGTTTTTTCTGTCTTTTTTGGCAGGACAAATTGCTCATCTTTTCTTTTTTGACAACCCTAGTCGTTTTTGAGATGCTGGGAGTGGTGGAAGTGTATCTCCAATCATATTGAAAATCAAAGCTTTCAAATTGCGTAGCAACGAAGTTTGATATAGTTTTTGCACATGTGGTATACATAAATCTCGTCCAAGCTGTTTTAAAAAATTGTACCTTGACATTTCCTTACCATTTCTGGCGAATTGATAAATTACTCTACTATTAACTCCAATATTCAGAATAACATAAAAAATAGTCATTGGCCATTTTCGACTTCTACGTGAAGTGGTATAACTGGCACATTTTTGATCAAGCGCATCCACTCCCGATTTAGTGCTGTTATAAAATAGTATTATATCAGATTTTTTGGTCTTTTCGTTCACACTATCATCATGGTACTTGAAATGAGAATAAAAGATGTATTTTTTTGGGTACGTATGGACACTATTGTTTCCTGAGCAGAAAACCCAAAAATGGAAGACGACTCTTCTTTCTCTTGGAACATGGCATAAATTCCAAAGGAATAATTTTTTATTCTACTTGGCAGTCTCAACAAATGTCAAGATTTCGCTAATTCTCTCAGTAATTCAGTAGGTGAGTACCTACCAGTTATCGGCCGTTACGTTTCGACCTGTATTCTTTATAGGTTCCACCAAACGAAGAATTACTTGGGTTGTATTAGAAAAGTTTTTTGCTTTCTTATCTATAAAATCTTTGCCGGAGTAAATTTAAGCGTTTACAATATAATGTGATTGAGAATCTGCAAGAATTTGTGCCTTTATCCCATACTGCGGGTTTGTTCGGTGTGAACCAGGGGTATAGTCGTTTTTTTGTTTGTAACAAATTTATCAAACAGTTCAGAAATAGCTGCTAGTTTATTTTCTTTTCTTCTATCTGCTCGAGTAGTCTCGCCATCGAAACGAAAACAACATAATATAAATGAAAATCTTTCTAGTGGCATAGTAGCTCTAAATATATCCCTCCCGGTACCATCTGTGGCCTAGAGACTTCCCAAGTCCTCGTGACCTGACATGACCTTGAAGAAACAGCAGACCAATGAACGCTTCAATTTCCAACTTATCTGTATGTTTGACAAAAGTTGGAGAATTCATTGGTGGGTGAATTGTACAATGCTTTCTGACATTGAATGATCAAATAAGAGTAATCTCCATCTTTCTAGAGTTGTAGGCGGATATTTTCGTGCTAAACCTTTGACGGCTGCTAAAAATTTAATCAAATTATTTGCAGTTGTCTTACTTCTTTTTGGTGTTGTGTTAGACCATTTTATTTTGTCTTTTTTTACCACACCAATAATTTGTGCTTGTTTCTTTATTTTCTGGTGCATTTTGGGACACTTCAACTTGTTCATTACTTTCCACCACCGTATCATCCTCAACAGATCCATCACTATATATTCCTTCGTTACTGTCAGCTTCCCATTCTTCTTCACTGTCTGTGTAATGTTTGCTAATTATAGTACTTTAGAATCCTCTTCTTTATCGATTTCTACAAGCCTCTAGTTTATCGTCTGTGAGAGGTTCATTTTCGATATTTTCTTCAGGGCTCTCATCCTCTCTTCACAATTCGTCACTTTCCGCCAATTCCAAAAGTTCCTTGTCAGTAAGAGGACGGGTACCCATTGTACTAAAAATATAAGTAGTTTGTTAGAAAATATTTATAAAATAATAACCCATTTTGAGTAGAAAACAAATACCTACCTTACTAAAATATCACCACTTGTACTAGAACTGGGTCACTCCGACTCAATATGATTATTCTTACGGACTTGCGATAATCAGTTTCACCTAACAAGGCTTTTTCGCTGTCTAGAGAATACTGAAAAGGCCAAGCACTAGAAGCACTGGCAAACTCTCAATTGCGTATAGGTCACTGTCACTCGGTGGTAGTAGTTAAGGGTTAAAAACAATAAGAACAATATAAAAAAGGTATATGGAATAATTAAAGAAGCAACATATGAAAATTCAAAAAAAACTCAGAAACTTAACATAAATGATGAAAATGACCAAAAAATTTACACTATTTTGTGAATATAGGTATCGAAATGGGAAAGAAAATTCCAACTCAAGAATATGATTATGGGTCTGCTGTACATGTTTCGATGTTTCTTACACCGCTTACAAAAAACGAGTTAATTAACCACATACAAAAAATTACAGACCTATAAGCCTCATTTGACCCTTTACCAAACTATTTGAAAAGAGTTTGAAAGACAGGTTATATGTTTTTTTTAACATCTAACTCTATCCTCTCTAATAAACAATATGGTTTCATTGAGAATTGTAGCACCAGTAATCTTGCTAGGTCTGGTGTCTGAAATTGGAAAAAACCTAAATAATGGTAACAAGGGTTTGAGTGTTTTTATCGACTATTTGAAAAGATTTATTTTATCGCGAAACGTATTACGACATCCAGGAGTTTCAGAAAAATCTAGCTCACAGAGACTCTAAATCGGGAGTCGTACTGTGTGTAACGCCGTTTCCCTGTGATTGCTACGCTAGAATCACACGAAAAAGTTTGTAGGTTTACTAAAAGCTGTCAAAGAAATTACGATACTAACTTTTCGAGATTTTTCAATCCATTGAACGCAAGACAATATATTGTTTCTAGTCGAGAGCATTCATCAGTTGCGCTCTCCTAAACTGACCTGCTTCATTCTGAAGACATTTTAGATATTAAATGGATTTATATTCTAAATGTTTGTTCATATGTGCATAAAGCAAAAAATATATTGTTGTAAAGTCCGTGGGTTCAATTTTAAAATTATAAAACTAATATTCACTTTAACTTTTCTAGAACTTTATTTACATTAAAACAAATACAATAACAATCCCATATACGCTAGTCGTCGCGGTATCACTGAACTGGCGATCGTGGCGTGCTTCCTTTATAACACCAGCGTCGAATTCTCCAGTAAAAATCATCATCACTCCTCCCGCTGCCAAGTCTTTTCGAGAATCGTTTTTTTTTATCTTAAAGCGTTTGTTGTCGGACTGAAATGAAACAGGGTCGGCTTTGGGTAAATTTCGTAACAATATGTAATTATGTTGAACATATACACAATACACGTAGTAGAGCAAACAGAAATATTTAAATACCTATTAACCATAATAATATTAATCTAATGTTGGCAACGTACTTGGGTCCAAAATTTTATAAAATGCTACCTAATGATATAAGAAATACTCGAAATAGTAAAGTTTTCATCAAAGTATGTAGGAAATTTATGTTTACTAACTATAATATAATAAAACATTTAAGCCAATGACTACTAATATAAATGGAGCTGCCTGCTTACATTAAAAATGGGTTGAAAGATGTTTGCCGGAAAATAGTAAACAGCCGCTTACCGATGCCAAAATTGTAACCACTAAAACGTAAATCTAGGCAGGTACGCCTGAACGGCGGTACTTTACGCCGTTTATGTCCAGCAGACAACAGCGCAAGTTTGCTTATTTACATTTTGAATTGAGGTTAACTCCATAATTTATATTTTTTAAAGTGTTTTAGGGTTGAAACTTGTTTGAAATCAGTGATTATTTTGTTTAAGTGTAAAAAACAATAATAAAGTGTTATTTCAGTGTTTTACATGCAGGAAAACGGCATATTCGTTTGCCGAATTATTTTCTCACCGGTAAGTGAGAGATCCTAAACGTGTTTACTGAGTTTACAAAAGGTCATTTAATCAATAAATAAAACTACATTTTACGTGAATAGGTAAATGTTTTGATAATTACTGTTACATAATAGTAAATAAGCTGCTAATTGTTTTTGTTATTGTGCACCTCTTTTAATGGATTTTAATATATTTATATTTGTGGATTAGGACGTAGTTCTATTATTTTGAATCTGAATAACATGACCTTTAATTTACTGTAGTTGGACGCTACTGATGGAGCCGGAATATTTGTAAACAAATATATCTGTGTCTCTTTCTATTTTTGTCTCATGTTTCAACCCATTTTTCGTTTAGTCGTATATGAGAGTGCCAGGTCCATTTATATTAGTAGTCATTGATTTAAGCAGATTGAAGTACAAAAAAAGGAATCCGGACAAGGTCGATAGTACTGGAAATTTCGGAAAGACTCCACGAACTGGGAGATGACCGTCGAAATTTGCTAGAGTTCGATGTGGATTATAAGACGAACGGCTGGACATTGCACAGTAAGTATAGCTTAGATGCGTCGTGTTATTATTTTTGATGGGAATTCATCCGGTATTTTGTATTGAAAATCAGCTGTTGTAAATATTGGATTTTTAAGTGAATAAAGTTCTAGAAAGTCAAGTGAATATTAGTTTTTAAAAATTTGATTTGAACCCATGAAGTTTACTGCAATTTGGTATTGAAGTGTGGAATTTATTGAAGTTAACATCGTAATTTGATTTATGACAACAACTCGTAGAATGGAAAAAATGGACGAGACTGCAAAAAAAAAAATTCAAACAGGTTATGGATGGACTAGGCGAAAAAAATACTCAGATCCTGAAAAAACGTGACAAGAAGGAGAAACAACATTAGGAAGCAATCCAACAAAGGTTAGTGAAATCTTTTGATGAAAAACGTAAAATTGAATTAGAGAATCTGCTAACTAATATAGATGAAAAGCAACAAAGCCTTGTTCCTACGATGAAAAGTGAACAACAAAATCTTGTCACTGTCATGAAAAAAAACAACAAAATTTATTTGAGGGATTATTCTCGAAATTCGAGGAAAAGCAAGATCAAAATTAATTAAAAAGGCAACAGCAATTTGAACAATTAATGCACATAGTATCGCAAGTCAATGAAACAGTTAATGAAAGAATGCGAATAGTGGAATCAGACATAAAAGAGGTCCAGAGATAGCTTGTTTCGAACCAATAATAGAGACCAACATCATCATCATCAGGAAAGAGTTTCTACAACAGTTTGCCGACCATTTGAAACACCTTACACCAGAGGAGCAGAAGAACGCCAAGCAATTTATCGCAAATCACTGCCACATCATCCAGCACCGAATACAATAATCAGGATACCACCTAGGCGACTACCGTTGGGTCCAGAATGGAGTTATTGAGTCATCCATCAACCCATGGTCTGCTCCCGTTGTTCTAGTTAAAAAAAAGGATGAAACCACGCGATTTTGCGTGGATTATAGAAAGCTGAATGACGTTACGAAGAAAGACAGCTATCCACTACCCCGAATCGATGATACTCTGATCACACTAGCAGGCTCCCGTTTTCTCCACACTAAATCTAAAGAGTAGATATTAGCAGGTTGGTCTACATGAAAACGACAAAGAGAAGACAGCGTTCTCCTCCAGTAAAGGGCTGTTTCAGTTCACAGTCATGCCCTTTGGGTTATGTAATGCACCCGCTACATTTGAGCGGCTACTGGAGTATTTATTGAGCGGGTTGATATGGAGAACGTGCTTAATATACCTCGACGACAATCTGGTCATGGGTCATACATTCGACGATCATCTGAAGAATCTGGGCGAAGTGTTTTCCAGAATTAAGAAGGCCAACATGAGACTCAACCCGAAGAAGTGTTCCATGTTCCAAAAAGAAGTAGAGTTTTTAGGCCACTTCGTTTCCGAGTCAGGAATCCGCACCAACGACGACAAGATAGCAGCCATTCGTGATTGGCCGGTCCCAAGAGACAAGCATGAATACATAACTTTTTGGGGATTTGTTCCTACTACAGACGATTCGTTGAGGGATTTCCCACCATTGTCTAGCCTCTACATCGGCAGACCACTGAAAAAGAGACCTTCCGTTGGAATCAGAATTGCCAAACATCATTCAGACGACGGAAGGCAGCACTATGTTCTAGCCCAATCCTAGCATTGCCACATGGCTATGGTTGTCATTTCCTAATCTGAACAGATCATGCCGTCCTCGAATGGCTGCTGGACATTAAGACAGCGGAAAGACAGCTGGCCAAGTGGATGGAGAAATTACAGCAATACGATTTCAAGGTTGAACACCGTGCCGGTCGTTTTCATAATGTTACGAAATGTACTCGAAGCCGACCCTGTTTCATTTCAGTACGACAACAATCGCTTTGAGATAAAAAAATGGTTCTCGAAATGACTCGACAGCTGTAGGAGTGATGACTGATTTTACTGGAGAATTTGACGCTGGTTTTAAAAAGGAAACAGGCCACGATCGCGAGTTCAGTTGATGGAGCGAAGAGCTTATATGTAAAATTGTTATTGTGATATTTAAATCAGCTGTTGTATATTCGATGTAAATAAAAGTTTCTAGAAAAATAATGCCGATGCCCTGTCAAGAAGACCCTGTAAGGTAGAATGCGGCCATTGTCTGATGATGGAACAGCGAGAGGGTATCTCCATCCGACAGAATCGAGTACAGGCGAATGAAGACTGGACAACAGAACAGTACTAAATGGCTGATCCAGACATCGAACCCCTCCTGTCACTTAAAAGAGAGGGGCACCCAGGCCACGATGGAAGGAGGTAGCTAGATACTCGTGCGTCCTGAAATCGTTTTGGGCCCAATGGGAGTCTCTAAGCGTAGAGAATAGAATGCTAAATAGATTTTGGGAAAGCACTGACGGCCGAGAAACCATGTCCCAACTTGTAGTCCCAAAGAAAAAGGTACCAGCCTTCCTGACCAAAGTATATGATGGGATTACCGGAGGTCATCTGGGCATGAATAAAACCTTGGATAAAATTCGCCAACGGTACTACTGGGTCAAATGTGACACCTGTGCAGCCAGTAAAGGTCCGAAAACCTGGACTCAGGCCAGAATGCAGTAATACAAATGGCCTGAGGCATATGCGATTCCCAATCAAGAGGCAACTTCGGTAGCAATGGTGCTCGTAGAACAGGTATTCAGCAGGTTTGGCGTCCCGTTGGAACTACAATCAGACCAAGGGCGTAACTTCGAATCGAATGTATTCCAGGATGTCTGTACGAAATCAGAAAGACGAGAACATCACCATTGCATCCACAGTCACACCGAATGGTGAAAAGATTCAAAAGAACCATGGAACAACACCTATCCAAGGTCGTCAGCAATAACCAGCGTGATTGGGATGAGCATATTCCCCTATTTCTCTTGGCCTATCGCTCAGCCGTACATAACAGGAAAGGTCTGACTCCAGCCAGGGTACTATTTGGAAAAGAGCTGAGATTACCTTGCGATCTGGCCTTTGGCTCCCCCCGAATAACCGTCCCAAGAAATCAACGATTATGCAGACCAACTCCGACATAACATGCTAAAATACACGGACTAGTCTGAACGCAGATATTGACCACCAGCGACCGGATGCAGACACGATATGACCTCAAGGCCAATTCAGTCGGGTTCCAAGAGAGGGACAAGGTTCTGGCTGTACAACCCCCAAAGGAACAAGGGTAAATCTTCAAAGCTTACACTGGCCTGGGATGGTCCATACGAGGTGCTCAAGAGGATCAATGACGTGGTCTACCGTATCCGTCGAAACCCAAGGGCTAAGTTGAAGGTTCATTTGGATCGACTCGCTCCCTACCATGGAGAAAATGTTCCTAATCGGGACGATCAGGATTAAAGGGTTGGCAGTGTTATAAAATTTATCTACGCCACCCCTGACTAAAACAATCATAAACATTTAAGCCGATTGAAGTATAGAAAAAAGAGATCCGGACAAGGTCGACCGTATTGGAAAATTCGGAAAGACTCCACGAACTGTTAGATGACCGTCAAAATTTGCTAGAGAGTTCGATGTGGTTTATAAAAGGAAGAATTGCACAAGTATGGCTTAGATGAGCTTTTTGAAGGGAATTCATCCGGTGTTTTGCGGAATCGCTATTCATCCGATATTTCATGGAATCTAAAAGGTTGTTTTTCTGGCGCCCAAGGGCTGCGGCTAGCGCTATCGAAATTACTCGAGTCTTCGGGAATCCATCTAGAGCCTTCTGGGAAGAAATAGATAAATACGAGAACCCGAAGAAAAGATTAATTCAGTATTCGGTTGCTGTCTAGTAAACAACAGCTGTTCAATATAAATTGTATATAGTTGTATGAGTATAAATTATATTTGTGGAAATAAATTGTACTAAGTTCGACGGAGGTGTTTAAAAAAATCCAAGAACTCAGAGTATAAAAATAAAAACATCACAATATTAAAATCAAAACAACACAGCTCAAAATTCAGGATAAAACATTTATAAAATTCCTTGTGAATGTAATAAATTCTTTATTGGGGTTGCCTCGAGACCTCTAAATGTTCGAATAAACGAACACAAAATTACATAAAAAACGACAAATTGAAAAGTCCAAAATCTGTGAACATGCTTGGGGGCATGGCCACAAATTACAGTTTTAAAATTCAACTAAGAACACAATACAAAACGAAAGCTAAAAGAGTCTGCTTTAATTTTGTTAAACAAAAGTAGTGCATTGCTACTACCTATGGAGAATTAAGTCGGTTCATAATTAAGGAAGAAATTACTAATATTCATGTCTTTGTAAACAACCCAATACAGGTTTTCATGGTTTTAATAGAATCACTGAGATATCTCAGTTCACTGATCGCATTTCTAGCGAAGGTACTATTAATGAATTGCTGCTAGGAACTCCACATACATAGGTACAATTCTGAAGACAAATCGAATTCTTCCAATTTGAAGGGAACTTTATTACATGATCTTTAGAGTTCTCTTCTACTACTCTATATAATATCAAATTAAATTCTTTTAGTTACCTCATATGTCACTAAAATCAACATTTTAAATTTTACAACCTAGGAACACTTTCGGGAATGAACTCAATTGAAAGTGTCACGACGTGACGTCATCAGAGCCAACGAATGAGTTTTAAATGGCAAACCTATTGGGATGTAAAGAGTAAACTTGTTCCAACCACAAGAATTACTCATACACAACCGGTAATTGACGGACGCGGTGACCAGTTACCATATATAAATGACGTCACTGCGCAGGTAGGGTATGGGTTCTTGGTTCGGGTTGCATCTTAGATCATGTACCTTCATGATGAGGTTCATGATCTAAGGGTTGAAGTATCCATATGTCAGATATTTAACCTATAGTGTATTGTCGGATTGTCCTATACTATATATATATATATATATATATATATATATATATATATATATATATATATAATTGTTTTTAATTTTGCTACTATTTTTGATTGAAAACGTTTATTAAGAAATAAATTCATCCATTAAGTAAAATGGAAGAAGTGGACAAAATAATTTTGGAATCATTAAGAAATATTGACTGGTACGTTTTTTAAATCACCACAGTAAGAAATATTTAGAGAACCAAATAATTGCCTGAATTCTATTTTTTATTTTAGTGATATTGGGGATGTAACGAGCCTGAAGGAATTGATTGACTCCGGTATGTCTGTGCTCGTTGTATCAAGTTGTTTGGAAACTATTTTGCAAGATATACAGTTACCTAAAAAATTACCCCCATCAATGAGTAGCAGAATGAAGATAGCTTCAGATTTATCTAACCATATAAAAAATTTGGGATTTCATGATGATATGGGATATTCAACAATACTGTATGGCAGTGAACTAGAAATAAGAAAAATTTTAATGTTTCTTATAGAAAGGTTGCCTAGAGACCCTTCTAGAACAACATTAGAAATGCATGCAGGTACTGCAACTAGATTGATCAGAGATATTGATCAAAATATCCAACTTTACTTGAACCATATGTGGGTCCCTTCAAAATTATTTTATAATGGAATAAGGGAGTATGAAGATTCAGTTTATACAATAAATACATTTGGAAATAGTTCACCAAGTGTAACCCATACATTAGTGCTTTCTCAGGCTAATTCAAATGAAGGTAAATTTGTGTGTAATTAACCTATAATTATAAGGTTCATCCTAATGGGACAAACAATTGATAAATAATGAAACCAGGGCTGTCAGATTGTATAATGGTTATAAAATATTTATATGGTTCTTATGTATCCAGTTTGTACATCAGATTGCCTTGTATAATTGTAGGTACACAAAAAAATTCAAACTACAGATTTTTTTGCAAAATATACATTAAAAAAATTCTTCTCTACTGGCAGCCCTGAACCAGACACAACTTTGCAAAAATTAACTCTGCATTATCTACATCAGTTACCATTTGGTTTTCAGTTATTTCTCAGGTTACAACAGCGATACAGAGTTTTCGTTGCAGTTATGAGTTGACAATATCATAAACTTGTTTTAAATATTCAATTGAATTTGTTTAAGTAGTTAGTAGGTGTGTAATAAAACTAAATTGAAAATCTTTGCAGAATATGGTAACAATTGAACTTTTGTTAGTATGGTAATGATTCACATGAGTTCAGGCATTATTCCTTTTGCTGAATTATGTTTTTAACACAAAATGAATATCAGGTAGTAGTTTCAGAGAAAACAAGTCCCCAGAGACTCGAAATCAGGAGTTGTGCTGTGTGTAATGCCAATACCCTGTTATGTCTCAGATGAATTCACATGAAAGAAATTTGTAGGTTAACTAAAACCTATGAAAGCAATTGAAAAACTGAAAATGTTAAGTGGTTAAAGACCAAATTTAGCATTTTGAGAGAATTGAGAAAAACATGTGAAAATTATTATATATATTTGTGATTCATGAGGTAGCTTTCCATTTGTGAGTTGTTTCATGTTCCATATTTTTAAAATTGTACAATTTCAAAATTTGCCCCAAAATTTTTGAAATTTTTGTTTTGTACTTGTACACTTATTATACTCATTTCCAAAAAAAAGAAACAGTTTACGACCTCAAAAAGCAAGAAAATTCTTGGTAAGGAATAACAAATACATTATTGTTAATCAACATTATCACATTTGGAGAGGGATGAATAATTTTTGCCTTTGTCGTATCTACAGCAATCAGGTGTTAGTTTGTCATACCATTCCATATAAACAACAAGATATACTTTCTTGATTTATATTTTCCAGCTTCTTGGGGTTTAAAGTATTCTTTGCTGAATATAATTTTCATATTTAGCAAAAGTCAAAAGTTACTGAACAACATCTTTCTTGAAAGCAAAGAAAATATGAGTTACAAAAGTACCATGATTTTTAGACACTGTAATATCTCTACCAATGTACATAAACTGTTTATATTTTGAAATTTGGAATTTCTCATCATATCATTTTTAATAATTTTTTTGAAATAGGCCTCCAGTGCCATTTTGTAATCTTTAACAATGACTTGAGTAACATTAATAACTTAAAAAATGTTGGAAGGACTGGAAACCATTCTTCCAGAATGAACATGTATTCCTTTTTTCGTTTCTGAATCTGAATTTGCCTGAAACACTTATTGCAAGGCAGAAATGAATGGCCTCTGCCAGGAAAACAATGTATGATTTTTTTGAATCTTCTAGAAGTCTCGAGAGATAGAAATTAAACTAACATCAAATTATTGTTTTGGGCAGTACAGTTATCACTAAATAACTAGAGCACTTTGACTGAGGTCGAAATTTTCTATCTGTGTAATCTTTTAAAAACGATCCAGTTTCGTTGGCTCCTTTTTTGCTATCATTTCATTATACATGTACATGCTGGAATTTTCAGTTGTTAATGAGTAAAAGCATTGGTTAAAAACCCAAATCTATCGAGTGTTGAAAATATCATCCACTGGCAGAATTGGTATAGGCATATTCTGTTGTAAATCAAGAAAAATTCCTTTAATATTATCCGATTTGCATAGATTACCTATTTCCTTAAGATCGTCCTTTTCAGATGAATTTTAGACTCTCTGCAGTTCAGATTTTTGTGTAGCTTCAATTTTGACTTTTAGTGATTTTGACTTTCCAAACGAATAGTTGAAATTGGAGCAAACAATTTTGTTGTACAACTCATAAGTAATATTGGGTTTGACTTTTTCATTATTTTTCAATTTTTAAATACTTTGGGTTCTCGCTCTTGCCGGAAGAGTTCATGCATCTTTTTACTGTTAATTCTGGACTTAAATATTTCCTGAAAGACATCTTGCGGCAATAATGAGTCTTCCTAGTAGGAAATCTTTTAATATGTTCAATGATTTTATTTATGGATTCCTTGCTATTTTTTCTTATTCTGGATCCTATTGATTCCTCTATTGGCTATTTACTCGGACTTTTTTAATGCCCATGAAGTCTACAAAAACAGGAATATCGTGACTATTTAAATTAACCTACGATAAAACTTGAATAATAAATTAATGCCAACTTGAAAAATAAAAACCGACTCTCTTTATAATGAAATGTTGTTTTCCTAAATTATCCTGAGGATCCTGGCACTCCTGGCGATTAACGTTAATATGACGATTCAATGTTGTCCCGACCAAGGATTGTTACTCTATATACGGGCACATTATAAATTCATTCCTGACATGTGTGGTGAAGGGCTTTCCCTCTAAGCCCCCAGTGAGTATACATATTGTTTAAACATTTTGTTTTACACTATTTAAAAAAGGAATCATTCTCGAAATTAATCGTGCCTAACGAAAACCATCTATCCGAAATAAACAAAGCTCGATAAAACTTATTTTCTAAAAAAATACCGAAATTACCATTCCTTTTTGTAGAGAATTTGATTACTACGGGAACATTCAGAGTGAACGCGATAGACTATATATACACCAACAGTGGAGTTGAGTTCTGTAGTTAGGTAAGACGTGAATCATTCCCGTAATATTTGATTGAAGTCTCGATATAATAGTCCAAGAAAATTAGTTAGTGAAATTTAGGTGTGAATTTGTCAGAAAATATAGATGATTTATTTGTGGAGTTTTTAGCAATTTTATGTTGGAATTAGGTGGATTTAAATTCTAAGTTGATTATATGGCCACAACGGGAAATAAAGAGACGAGACTAGAATGAAGATTTTAAAAAGAGTTACCGATAAGCTGAACAAAAGACTAATTAAGATCTTTTAAAAACAAGATTAAAAAGAAACCCAGACTAGACGGGAAATTCAAGAGAGGTTAGGTTAGGTTAGGTGATATTCAAAGTGTACAAATGGAAATTAAGAAATTGCGACAAGACTTATGGAGAGAAACATAACAGAACACCATAAGTGCCAAAAGGTTATTTGAAAAAACACCTACATTTGATGATAGTTCATCTTGGCCTATGTAAAAACGACAATTTGAAGCTGTGGCCGCAGCTAATGAATGAGATAGCAAAAACAATGTCTACCTCCCTTGTAATTTCTTTACAAGGTCCAGCATTAGAACTCCAGAGCAATTCTTTAGAAGAACAAGGTAACTTCCGACAAGATCATTGCAGTTATAAATAGAATATATCTCAATCAAACACGGAGTCAAGTATATGTTTAGTACTCCTGTCCTACGCAGATTTACCATAGGAAACTAAAGATCGTTGGCCACATAGAATTTTATAAATGGTATCAGAGATAATAAAGTTCAGAGAAATCTAATACGTTGTGCATCAAGAGGAGAAATAAAGCTTTGCTCTGGGCTAAGAGACAGTCATGACAAATCCAAGCTGAGGGTACAAGCAGTTTCCTTCAGCCAGGAAGAATCAGTCATCAGGCGTTGTCTGGTATGAACATACGGTCACAAAGAACTTAAATTACAGGAGCATGTGAGGCTACCTGACGGTTACCAACCAGGGATAGTAACCGCAACAATCTTATCGACCAGGAAAATTCCGATCAGTCAGCATAAGGGGGCGAATGCTGGTTAACGCTCCTCCAACCCCCAGGAGAATATATATCCGGGGATTTTGCCGAGAAAGCAACAACTTAGTCATCAATGGCCCATAAATCACCATAACGTTTGACACCAGCTCCAGATAGTTTTGAGGTTGTCGGATATCCGGTCAATTAACAACAAGATTCAACTGTGAACAGTTATGGACCTAATTCGCCAACATGTTTTGATATTCATCCCAAGATACGACGACCTTGACTTTATCGACTTTTACAAAAATTGTAGCGAAATCCTCAATCAGAATTCTCGGTCGAACGGAACAAGTTATTCATGGGCAGCTGGAAAGAAATCCTGGGAGCTCGAACATTTAGCAAATGATTATTTGGTTGAACAGACAAGTTAAGACTGGATAAGACATACCTTGGAAAACTGAATGTTTCCATGAAGAAATAGCTTATTTCGAACCAATAGAGACTATCATCAATTGCAAACAACCGTGCAAAACAACAGCGAAGGAGAGTTCGTAAGTCAGTTCATCGACTTATTTAAAAATTTAACGTTCAAGTATCACCAGACCATGACTGACCATTACTTCGAAGGCAAGGAGGTTTAACCCGGCCAGTCGGGGCAACGTAGAGATCTTGGCTAGAGAACGCTTTGACGTTTTGATTTTACCACAGGTCATTAAAATATTTGCCACTGACTGTTTGTTATCATACAAGACCAACATACAAATTATGAATCGCACTTTCGATCATTTCCAATAATGCTAGGAATATCAACGTGAATCACAGACGCACCAACTTCAAATATAATTGCATCAAACCAACTTATTCAGCCCACGATATTTAAAAATTCTCGTAAATTTTAATGAAACTTCGCATACAAATATCTAATTTTGTAGATTGTAAAATTAATTATTTAAATTATTACATTAAATTAAATCCATATTTTTTCAGATATCAACGAATACACTAGTCATATTGTACCAGATGTTACGAAACAATGTCCAATGAACGAACTGATACCGTCAATAATATTCAAAGATTGTTGGTTTCCTGATGATTTTAATATAGCTGAGAATGTTGACTATTCTGATAAAAATATGAAAGATGCTCAAAACAATATTAGTATAGCTAAAGTTTTGAAGCTAAATAGTACTACTTTAAATAAAGAGAATGCAGATATTGATTCACAGTCAGACGAGCAAACTATTACTATTAAAAAGTTATCCACTGAACTGAATGATGTTCAACAAAAATATATATCTTTAAATAAAGTAGTTGGAGAATTAGAATTTAAACTTTCTGAGGTATGTAAATACGAATATTTACCGTTGTATATTACGTAGTAAATGAATTTAATAAGAAACTTAAAATTAATCTATAGAAATAATGTTAGTAACCTTTAGATTGTCTAATAGATAGATAGGTATTATTTTATTTATACTAAAAAGCCAAGATTGGAATGGTACAATGTCAAAGAATACACAGAATGAAACATTTGCATAATTTTCTCAAATGATCCCAAATAGGCCCTATGGGTTTTTGGGTCCTGGTAAAACTGCCCGATTTTTTATTGTGTTAAGCGTCAAATAAGCAGGCATTGACACAATATGATAATGGACAGTTTGCAGGATATGCTGGTATCAACGATGAAAAGGCCCTATGGGAAAAAATGTAGTATAGGGCGTATAGGGGGGCTCATGTGCTATATTATGTAGCACATATAACATCTGGGTACCTTACGCTTTTTTAAATTTATTTTTCTTAATTCGCAGATTTTTTATATCAACTTTTGTAACTTATTTATTTTTCCCTGTAACTTCACCAATTAAACTAAATCTAGTCAATGATGTTTATTAGCTCTTCTGCAATCGATATTTGTCACAAACAATTGAAAAAAGTATATTGAGTCCATAAATGGCGAGCGTCCATAAAAAACGTCATTAAGTTAAACACTTGATCACATTACAAAAAAGAACATTAAGAACTTCGATGCTTACAAATACTTCCTATACTTCAGCCCCTTGCCAATACCACATGTAGGTATTGGAAAGTAATAAAATAAAACATTCAACAAGTTGCAATAATTTGTTATATATTTTTTTCAAACTGGCTTCCACGGCACTGGGTGCAAGCGCAATATCTTTTTCTGACTGCTACAGTCGTAGTTTCTAGTCGCATCTCATCCCGCATTGTTTCAAAAGCAATATTTATTCTTTCTCTAAACTGCTCCTTGGTTTCTATTTCTATCTCGCAAACGAGTTGCTTAGCCGGTCCCCTTACAAAAAATTCAATCGTTTGAAAATGAATTCTCCTGGACAGTTCATCTATAATGTGCTGGACATCCATCGTTTTGAAATATTATTGGTCTGTCTTCGAATGGGACTTCATCTAATAAAATCGGTAAATCATTAATTACAAATTCAAGTCGTTTACGAGGTAGAAATAGAAACCAAGGAGCAGTTAAGAGAAAGAATAAATGTTGCGTTTGAAACAATGCGGGATGAGATGCAACTAGAGACTGTAGCAGTCAGAAAAAGATGTCGCGCTTGCACCCGTAGCGGTGAACAAAATATATAACAAATTATTGCAAGTTGTTGAATGTGTTTTTTTTTTGCAGTTCTAATCTTGTAAGTTGTAATCTCAAATTTTATTATGATACTAATTACTTTCAATACATGTGGTGTATCGTTGGCAAAGAGCTGAAGTTTAGAAGTTTTTGTAGGCATTCCAAGTTCTCTATGTGCTTCTTGTTTTTTTTTGTTATGTGATAAAATGATTAACTTAATGACTTTTTATGAACCCTCGCCATTTTTGGACTTCATATCATTTTTATTTGGAGAACTTACAGTGAAAAATAAATAAGTTACAAGAGTTGATCTGGGAATTAACAAAAAAATGAATAAATAAATAAAAACAAAACCGGAAGCTATCCAGATGTTATAGGCTACATTATATAGCAAATGAGTCCACCTATCCACTCTTCAAGTTTGGCGAACTTCTACAAAGCACCCTGTATAATTAATGGACTCATAAACTTACGAAAAACGTTGAGTCCCTATAATTTTTAAATTGCAATTTACATTTTCAATACATATTTTAAAGCCATTGACCAACGACTTTGAAACGTTTGGTATTTTCTTTCAATATACAGCTTTATATTTCAATTGTGGTGTTATTCCCAAGAAAACATAAAAATAATTAAGTACGGAAGTATAAATAATAATTTTCTTTGTCAATGCAGTTATTAAAGGTGTATAAGCTATTGAGTATTTACACATTTAGGTTTACAAGCATTTTGAAGACGGAAATAGTCTATTATTCACTGTAATAAAGGCTACGTAACTTCTAACTTTTTTATTTTTTGTTTGGCAAAACTATAATTTATTACTGAAAATGTTATGAAGCTTTTTGATTTGTTTTTACTTGAAGTATTGATCCTCAAAAACATTCATATCGTTTACACGCTGTATATATAAATTTCCGCAAACATTTCTCTACAATATTATATTTTAGAATATTACAAAACTTCATTCTAACAGATACAATTCAAGCGAAGGCACAAACAAGAATGAATATAATTCAACATTTAGGCCGCGGGTCAAAATCAACCAAAATGCGAGTATTATACTGACGTTTGGGTCAGAGATATTTTCATATTAAAAAGGATTTTAGTAAATAATAAGATTTCACTGCTCGTAACTCCTTCCTCCTTAAGTTGCGAAAATAGAGAATTTTGTTTTCGCATATGAGCCATCACAACTTTCTTCCAAATTTTCTTCATTTTTCTTTTTGGATATAGGGCACCATGGACAGGGTTTCTTTTACTTAAGTTTCTCTTTAGTTGGTGACACTTAAAGGTGATAGTAGTGTATTAGTATTAAGTTTGTGGTTGAGTCGAAACTGATTTATTTTTAGGGAAATTTGCACTTTGTAACTGCAATCACGAAAATGACCATTTTGCACATTATTTGTAGAATAAATTAACACAAATATTACATTAAAAAACGGTAGTTTGAAAAGTGCAAAATTTGTGAACATGCTTGAGACCTTGGTCGTAAAATACAATTTCATAATTCAACCCATGCACATATTTCACCTTCTATGGGTAAATAGAACATTTATACACTGTATGTATAACTATAGTTATTTTTATTGATATATATGTGTATGTATGTTTATATAGGTGTATATATATATATATATATATATATATATATATATATATATATATATATATACTAGCCGCTATCCGCGGTTTCACCCGCGTACGGAAGGTACAAGTCTTTCCAAACAGAAATAACTCATGAAACATATGGGTTATCCCATATAACAATTTTTCCACATTTTTTTAAACACCCTACTTAACTATATTTTCACACTCGGGTTCAGTTCAGTTCTTGGATTTATTTAAAAACACAGTCCAACTCTAATTTATTTCCACTACTTAACACAATTTATATTCACAGAAACTATTTACATTTTATCTTAACTATACAATACGACCGTCGAAAACTGAATGCTTCCTATCGCCAGCTGTTCATATTTATATATTTCTCTCCGAATTGTCTGGTAAGTCCTCGAACCATCGGGAAACTCTTTCATGTTTTGGAAGCTTTAAGGGCAGCGGTCGGCTTGTTGAGAGACGAAACATTTCGGATTCCCAGAAGTATCGGAATAATGTCCCTTCCACGAATTGGTTGATGGTCGATTGCACCAGCTGTCGGATGAATTCTCATAACATTGCCCCCTCCTTAAGACCATTTCGTCCCGGAATGACCCAGAACCCTTCCCGGTGTGACGATATTTGCAATACTCTCCATTTCGACAAAGGGAAGTTTGGTGGAAGTAACAGTCAACGGTCTTCGAATCTGGGCTGCGAATATTGAGACAGCATACCAAGATGTCGATGCCACTGCATCGAAAGATTGTTTCCATCATACTTCTCACCACCCTCAAATTCAGTCCATCCAACCCGCAGGCTATCTTTGGGACCGCCAATTTCATCAGATTCTTCTCCATCATCACATTCCTCAAGTCTACCAGAGTGTTCCAAAGATCGCTGTATGTTGCTTGTCATGCTAGAATCTGGATCTGGATCTTGCTCCCGTAGCTTCTGGAACTGGCCGTACTTTTTGGCAAACACATTGACCTCTGGACATCCGGAGATCTCGAGCCACACAATGAGGCAGGGCATATTCTATGGGTACCTCAAACAGGTCTCGGAGTTCCTCTCTCGTTACGTCGTGCTGCACTTTCTGCCCATCAGAGTACAGTACCATAAACTGCTCGAAGGTCATTTCGTCATCCGGTGGTTGAATGCTGCGGACTTGGGCTTGGTCAACTTTGCTGTCATGACTTCCGGCGTAAGGGGCTAACCTGTTGAAATGTACCACCTTTGGTTTTCCCCGAGACAGCTTCCTGATTCTGTAGACAACATCGTTGATTTTGTTCACAAATTGGTACTGCCCCTCCCAAGATCTCTGTAGTTTGGGTGAATGTCCACGACGACGTTGCGGGTTATACAACTAAACAAGATCATTAACTTGGAATTCTCCGCCCTCGGCTTTGATGTCGTAGGCTTCCTTCATTCGGGCACTGGCATTCTCGATGTTTAACCGGACTCGTTCATGGATGTCGTTCATCTTTTGACGTAGCTGGCTGACATAGTTTTCACCTGCGGTCTCTTCTCCTGGGGACATCCAAACTTCAAATCGCATGGTAGTCTTAATTCTCGTCCCATGATAATACTGGCCGGGGTCTGACCCGTGGACTCGTGCACAGACGAACGATATGCCATTAGAAACAAGTGCAGATACTGGTCCCAGTCTCTTTGGTGGTCAGAGACTACCTATGACAAATGGCGATTAATGATTCTATTCATCCGTTGTACCATTTAATCGGACTGCGGGTGTAATGCTGTCGTCCGTGTTTTATTGATCGTCAGAAGTTTGCAGACAAAATAGTCCATCACCACCACAATGTATTTATTTCCAGAGTCGGATTCAGGAAATGGACCGGCAACATCAATGGCTATTCTTTCGAATGGACTGCCCACGTTATATTGCTTCATGGGAGCCTTTGGTCGCTTCTGAGGCCCATTACTTGCTGCACAAACCGTACATTTCCGGCACCACTCCTTAACGTCTACTTGGCAGTTTACCCAATAGAAGCGTTCTCTCAACTTCCCCAGGGTTTTCGTTACTCCCAGATGTCCTCCAGTTGTACCATCATGTAGTTCTCGTAAAACCTCTGGCCTCCTATTTCTGGGAACTACAATCTGTTATCTGTCGTTTCCCTCCTCTGGAGGGTGCGCTTGAGAATTCCATTTTCCAGGATGAGGGAGTTCCACTGAGCCCAGTACGACTTTATGGTTGGTAAACGCCACGTAGGTTTGCGGTCTTCTTCCTTCCACCGGATAACTTCTTTTAGTTCTGGATCTAATTTTTGGTCTTTCTGGATCTCCTCAGGTTGCCAATGGCCATCGACGGCGGTAGTTTCTTCAGCCCGTTGACAATGTTTACAATCATTAGGGCATGGTCTCCTCGATAAAGCATCAGCATTCTTATAGGTTGTTCCTGCGCGATGTTCAGTCGAATTTTTGCAACCGCTCAATCCACCTGGCCACTTGTCCTTCCGGAGTTTTAAACTGCAAGAGCCACTTCAGTGCTGCATGATCAGTCCTCAGGAGGAATCTTTTACCATAGAGGTACTTATAGAAATGTTCTACCCCCTTTACCACAGCCAAGAGTTCCCTGCGAGTAACGCAGTAATCCCGTTCAGGCTTGCTCAAGGTCTTGCTAAAATAGCCGATGACTTTCTTCTGACGGTCTTGGATCTTTTTTTTTTTGAAGGTGGAAATTCATTATGGACAATTTGAGCTTAGAGTCTATCACTCAAATTAGTGTGGGACTCACACCCACTAAAATCACCTTGTTGTTTCTGCAGTTTATGAAGGTGGTGGTACTGTTATTTCTTACTTGCGTCGCCACCTTCCTGCATTTATTTGCCTTCATCACACCATTCTGTTTAAATCTTCTTTCTCATTTTCCTCTTTAATTTCCCTTATCCATTTGTATATAATTTCCTTGTTCTCTTTACTTTCTATCATTAGTTTTATCACGTTAGATGGTGTTATCCTTTCACCAATCGTTGTTTCTGTTCTTGTTTTATTCCTTGCATATCTTTCGCAGTCAAAAACCACGTGCTCCATTGTCTCCTCAATTTGGCACATAGCACAGTTACTCTCCCTCATTTTCCCTATCCTTTTCAGATATGCTTTGACACTACCATGCCCAGACAAAAATTGTGTCATAAAGTAATCTATACTTCTATATTTGCTGCTCGCCCATTTTGTTAGGTCTGGTATTAGTTTCTTTGTCCATTCCGCTTTTCCCGTTAGCGCATCCCATTCTTTTTGCCATTCTTTTAGCGTATTATTCCTGTTTTCTCTGTATTTTTTATTTTCGTAATTTTCTCTAAGTTCTTCTACCGTCAGATGGATCGAAGGAATACCGGCTATAACTGCCGTTGCCTCATACGAGATTCTATATCCGCTTATTACCCGCAGCAGTGCCTGTCTTTGTATTTTTAACATCATGTTCTTATCTTCTTTTTATCTTCATACCTCTGTGCCATGTTGGTGCCCCGTACAAAAGTGTTAATTGTACCACCCCATAAAGCAGTCGTCTCTTTGCATGTGATGGTCCCTTTATGTTTTTCATAATTTTTCCAAGTTTTGCTAACTTATCACCCGCTTTGCCTTACTGCATTTACAATATGTGTCCGGTATGTACCTTGGTGATCGATAAATATACCGAGATATTTTACGCTCTTTTGTGGTGTTATATTTAGATCCCCTATTTCTATTTTTATTTTTTCTCTTATTTTCTGCATTTTTGTACCTTTGAGTAGCACCGCCTCGCTCTTTTCCGGTGCCCATTTCAACTTTGCCTCTTTCATCCAGTCTCCTATTATTCTTATTGCCTCATTTGCTTTTTCAACCATTCTGTCAGCGTTTGGCCCTTCCACATATAGTGCCAGGTCGTCTGCGAATGCTATCGTATTTGCACCAGTTGGCAGCTTCTGATTTAGAAGATCATCGTACAATAAATTCCATAACGTCGGCCCTAGTACTGATCCTTGTGGTACGCCTGTGTTCATTTTTAACGTTTTTTCTTTCCCGAGTATAATACTTCTTTTGGAGAAATAACTCTCTATTATTCTTATTAGATATTCACTAATCCCTTTCTTTTCAATTTCCTTAACAATACGTTTCCATGATGGATCTTGGATCTGCGAAAGCACCGCACCAATTCCGACATTGCTTGCGTCGGTATCCAAAACGAAGTTTCCATCTGGCAAAGGATAACTTAAGACGGGGGCACTCATCAATGCTCTTTTCAGTGTCTCGAATGATCGCTGGCACTCCTCGTCCCACTGGTATTGTACCTTCCGCTCTGTGAGTCTAGTAAGTGGCTTGGCGATGTTAGCAAATCCGGCTACGTACCGACGAAGTACGTGAATAACCCCAGGAAATTTTTTAACTGATGGATATCTTTAGGTATCGGCCATTCCTGGACAGCTTTGACTTTCTGTTTATCAACAGCTACTCCCTCTGCGGAAACCATATGTCCAAGACATTGCACCTCGTCTTGGAACAGCTGACACTTCTTCGGGCTTAACTTTTTATCCGGAACTTCGAAGTCGCCGAAACACCTCTTCCAGGTTCTTGACGTGGTCTTCAAATGATCTTCCAACCACGATAATGTCGTCAAGATACACCAAGCATGTTTTCCATGAAAGCCCTTTTAACACTGTTTCCATCAAGCTTTCAAATGTCGCTGGAGCATTACACAACCCAAACGGCATCACCGTGAATTGGTAAAGTCCTGAGCTGATGGTAAAAGCAGTCTTTTCCCGGTCTTCTTTAGCAAGTTCCACCTGCCAATAACCGCTCTTCAAGTCCAGGGTGCAAAACATCTTTGATCCAGCCAACGTATCTAGGGTATCGTCTTTCTTTGTAGCGTGGTTTAATTGCCGATAGTCCACGCAAAATCGGGTCGAACCGTCTTTCTTTTTAACCAAGACAACTGGAGAAGCCCAAGGGCTATTGGATGGTTCAATAACACCTTCTTCCTCCATCGCGCGGACTATCCTGTCGGCTTCTTCTCTTTTAGCTAGGGGTAGTCTTCTCGCCGACTGTCGAATAGGTTGAGCGTCCCCAGTATTAATTTTATGTTTCACCAGATCAGTTCGTCCTCTTTTGCCATTCCCTACATCGAAGATATCCTGGTAGTTTCTAACGATGTCCCTCAATTTTGCTTTCTGGTTTGGTTTCAGATTCTTAGATGAATCGGTGATGAGTCTTTTCAGTTCCTCAGATAGTTTACCTGATGGCATTTCTGCATGCTGTGTGCTGCTGACTACAGAGGAAACTGTTGACCAATGGCCCAAAGTTGTTCCTTTCTTTAGCACAACCGAGTAATGATTCAGGTTCATTACTCTTACTGGAACAATCTCCCTGGCACGAATCAGAGTCTTCCCCAGTGCGACTCCTCTGCATACATTTCCGTCGTTAAGTTCGGGATCAAACATCATTACTGTTCCAGCTTGAGCTTTTCCATCTAAGCAAGCATCTATAAAGATTTCAGCTTTTTCCGAAACATTCACATCCTCTGCTAAGATGGCTTGAAGCATTATGTCATCTTTTCCATGAAGCACCACTTTTTCGTCATTCACTCGCAGAATTCCATCTTTGAAGCTTAACTGGAATCCCTTGGAGCTCATGACATCCATTCCAATGATTACTTCGCCTTCGATGTCTGCTACTAATGCCCGATATAGGAAGGTTGTATTTCCCAAGGTCATTTCAACCTCTATTTCACCATGGACTTTCGCTGCTTCTCTTGCCGCTGTTCGCAGTTGCCATTTTGTTGGTTTTATCATTGTCTCTAAAACAATGTTGGACCTTATTACTGTTTTCGTCGCACCAGTATCCAGCAGCATTGTAAATTGCTTCCTATCAATAAGGCCATCTACAAAGACATGCGTTGGTAGTTGGGACTTGTTGGTTACAGGTCGACGATGGTCCCTTTATATTGACCTTCTTTAGTTTCCCCGACGAGGAAGTCTGTACTCCGTTGCTCTCCTTGCAACGACTTTGGACATTTTCTACCTTGCGAGACTTCCGACATCTAACTAGTCTTTTTTTGGTAAGGACTTCTTCTATTATCTTTCTTACAGAGGCTTCATCATTTCCGCCATGTTCGGATTCTCCGTCAACGATTCGGACTCTGGCTTGACCTCTGCAGGTATTTTTCGCAGCCTCGAATTCTATAGCTCGAGCCAGTGCATCTACTAATTGAGTCGGTCGAGCTAGGGTCAATGCTTGTCTGGCTTCGTGGTCCCGAAGTCCATCCAAAAACGGTTGCACTTGCACTTTCTATCACATTTTCCGGCGTGGCTGGATAGGCAAGGCGAACCAGACGGGTAATATCAGCTTCAAACTCTTGTAGGGATTCATTTGATTTCTGGTGACGATTTTTCATTTGGGAATGGTAAACGTGCTCCAAATGTGTTTGCTCATATCTCAGTTCTAACTGTTTGACTAGTTGTTCATAGTCTTCTTGCTCAGAGACATTCAAGGTTTGCAAAATATCTGTAGCATCCCCGCTTAAGGCGATGGTTAGTGCTATTGCCTTCTCATCTGCCGACCATCCGTTTAGCTTTGCTACAGCCTCGAATTGGCGCCTATAATTAGCCCATGACGATTTTCCATCAAATTGGGGAGGTTTCAGTTTGTGTCTTGTCCCCTCGAGGCCAATTTTCGAATCCACTACTTCTGGACTGTTTCTGCTTTCAATTTTGATTGTGTGTCTCCCCTTTGCATTGTGACTACCTGTTCTTTTATTTTGCTGATCTCACCCTCTATTATCTGTCTTAACTCATCTATCCGCATTTCATTTTTGACTGGCTCTTCGACCATCGTTTGCTTTAGCTCCTCCATCTGAGCCTCATTCTCGAATATTCTCTCTTATATTCCAGCATTTCTGAATTTTTTGTAACATGTTTTTCAAATTTTCTTCTAAGGATTTAGAATATTTCAGTAATTTGTCTTTAGGCTTTTAGAATTTGCTAGTAATTTGTCTTCGAAAGTTTTAGTATTTTTTGTAAGGTTTCTAGGGTTTTAGAATTTTCTAGCAATTTATCCTCTGTAGAATTGTCTTGTAAGGTTTCTTTTAAATTTTCCATTTGCTTTAATAGCATACTCATGTCACCAGTACCAGAAACTTCAAACAAATATGTATCGGGATCGTTACCTTCATTTATTAGGGCATCTCGTAGCCGTTCTATTAATTCATTTTTCTTCCCACTAATTTCTAAATCCCTTTCCTCAAGTTCTTTTTTTAAGTCCACCACTTTCAATTTACTCACCGCTTTGAACACTGTTAGTCTATTTATTTATCACTTCAAAAGTTCCACAAATACACCCCATACCTGACACCACTGTAATGTTTTTATTTTCACACTCGGGTTCAGTTCAGTTCTTGGATTTATTTACAAACACAGTCCAACACACTCTAATTTATTTCCACTACGTAATACAATTTATATTCACAGAAACTATTTACATTTTATCTTAACTATACAATACGACCGTCGAAAACTGAATGCCTCCTATCGCCAGCTGTTCATATTTATATATTTCTCTCTGAATTGTCTGGTGAGTCCACGAACCATCGTGAAACTTTTTCATGTTTTGGAAGCTTTAAGGGAATTCCCAGTAACGGCAGCGGTCGGTTTGTTGAGAGACAAAACATTTCGGATTCTCAGAAGTATCGGAATATCACCTTGTATAACTGTAACTTTATTTCACGCTATAGTGCAACCATCCAGTATATGCTGCTGTTTATTTGTCACCCAATATAACTTTTTTAACACCTGCTTACAATTCTACTACACCCTATATTTCAGCTATGCAACTGCTTATCGTCGACGCTGTATAACAATTATTTTTGATACAATTAATCACTCTTTATATGCAACTTTTTGTAACATTGTATTAATCACACGCTAAAACTATAATCTTGCTTCGCCCCATGTTTCAGGTATTCCATATAGTAGGACGCATCTGTTCATGGCCTATATAACAATTTTATTAAACTTCTCGATCTACCCTAATGGAAATGCCTGTGGAACCCTTGGTGTGTCACAAATGGGAAAACACAGTTTGGCACTCTAACACCAAACCTTTATTTAAACACTAATCCAAACTGCAACTGCTTTTTAGCCACCCTATATAGCAATTTTAATCAATCTTTTTTTAACAGTCTTGTATAAATATAAATCTACTTCCATCTACATTAAAACCATCCTGCATATACTGCAGCCAATCAGTCAAACATTTTAACTTATTTTTGAATCATACTGTATAACCATAATTTTACTCTACAAAATACTTCAACCACCCTGTATCTTGTTAGGAGCCACCAAATCTAACATTTTCTAAACACTTAACTATAACTCTACTCCACTATCTTATCTACGCAACTGCTTATGGACTACTATATAACCATTTTGAACCATCCTGGAAAGTATAATTTGTCTCGACCTTATATTTCAACCACCCTTATATGCATCTTTTTCTAACATTGTTTTAATGACACTGTATAACTATAATTTTACTTCGATCCACATTTCAGGTATTGCATATGTGCAACAGCTCATGTTCTATCTTACAAAAAATTTTCATCCAACCTGTTTAATTATAATTCTACTCCACCCTCTATTTCAACCACCTTGTATATGCAACTACTTATCGGCCACCCAGTATAACATTTTTTGTACCTCCCTTTATAACTACATATCCATCAATGCCCAATATATATCACCAAAACTGCAACTGCTTATAGAGCACCCTATATAACAATTTTGTTCTACATTTTTTAAAATCACTTTGTATGTTTAATTATAATTCTACTCCACCCTCTATTTCAACCACCTTGTATATGCAACTACTTATCGGCCACCCAGTATAACATTTTTTGTACCTCCCTTTATAACTACATATCCATCAATGCCCAATATATATCACCAAAACTGCAACTGCTTATAGAGCACCCTATATAACAATTTTGTTCTACATTTTTAAAATCACTTTGTATGTATTACAACTACCCCGTATACGCTGCTGCTTATTGGTTAACCAATATAACATTTTTTAAATACTTAACTATAATACTTCTCCACCCTATATTTCAACTATCCTACATGTGCAACGGATTATGAGCAACGCTATTTCATAATTTTTCCTCATATTTTTTTAACCACATTATAAAGTATAATTTCTTTCCACACTTCATTTAAAGCATCCTTCATTTGCAACTTTTTCTAACCTTGTTTGAATCACGCTGTGTAACTATAACTTTACTGCGTCCAATTTTTCCGGAAGGTACTTCATATATGCAGCTGCTATATAACAAAATTTTTCTACCATTTATTACGCACCCTACATAATTATAATTTTACTCCAACCTATATTTCAACAACCTTGTATATGCAACTACTTATTTGCTACCCAATATAACATTCTTGTACCACTCTGTATCCTTAAAATTCTACTCCACCCTATATTTCAACCATCCGGTAAATGGAACAGCTTGTAGATCATAACATTTCTTTATAATATTTTTTAAACCCACCTGTATAGCTGTAATTCCACTCCATTACACTTGTGAATATAAAATATTTTTTTAACCTATAAACTGTAATTCAACTCGATCTCACATTTCAACCACCCTGTATAAACAACTTCTTCTAACATTTTTTCAACCCATTTCATAACTGTAATAACTCAAGAACATAATTCAAGGATCCTAACTGTTTACATAACACATTTTTTTCTAAAAAACATTTATCCACCCTATATAAATATTCTACCCTTATTTCAACCATATTGTATATCTAACTACTTATGGGCCAAACAATATATCATTTTGTTATCCGCCCTTTATAAATATAATTGTACTCAGCCCGTTTATGAACCACCTTATATATGCAACTATTTATGGCCCACTCAATATAACTTTTTTGAACCACCCCATATAACTAATTCTACTCCCCCTTATTTCCTATATATAGAACACCCTGTAAAATTACGGTTGATATATTAGTTGATATTTTTTTAAATCGAAACATGTTACATTGGCATATTCTGAATTTTGAATAAAACCTCAGCTAATTCAAGTATCTAATCTTTGGTACTTGCTGTGGAACCAATAGAGTAATTGTGTTATCCAACATGGTAGAAGTTTTTTCGCTGTATCTACCGTTTCTGTCAATTTAGGGAGATAAACTATCTACCAGATTTTCAGTCAAACTATAGGCTCTGCAACAAAAAAAGATTAATCAAAATCAGTTCAGTAGTTCCTACGTGAAGCCAGAACAAACACACAAACTTACAATTATACAGGGTGAGTTTCTTTTGATGATCAGTATGGGGATCTCGGAAACTAGCGGAGATAGAGCAATGGTTAAATTAGGAAAGATTTGCAGTTTTACTGGCCCAATTTAATGTCACTTTTGGATTTTTGTAAAAAGTCATGGCTTACTAGATATTTTGAAAGAACGAAATTCTGTCGATTTAGTCAAATCCCTCTAGCTCCTTTGTTTTTGATTTTATAAAAAAGTGTAAATATCAAAATTGAAGGGAATTGTATCCCGAATATGATTGTCATGTCCTCGTTTGCGTGACGAGCTCTCGTTTTCGAGATATGACACAAGCTTATCTTTTTTTGAATGGAAACCATAGTTGGCTATGACCTCAAAAAATCGGACATTTTTAGAGCCTTTCAACGATATAATACTCGATATAGTTATTCATAAAAATAACGGAGTTATGGATGCTTTTCTCTCTTATTTTCCCTTTTAACTTAGTTAGCCATGAAATAGATTGATTTATTAATAACTATTCCAAAAACATTGAACAATTTTTTTATTAGGTATATCAGATATAACGAAAAAACTTAATAAGTAGGTACTTACTAAAAACTTAAGAAATTAAAGTACATAATAATGGTTACAATTTATGTTCGAAAAGTCCACCATTGTTATTTAGACAAAAATTGCACCTTTTTCAGATTGACATCCTCACAGACCGCCTATCAATTTCTTCAATTGCTTGTAATCCCGCCTCCCTTAGGTCACCAACTGTCTCATACTTTCTTTTGTATACTTTGTTTTGTAGCGCATCCCATAAATAGAAGTCTATAACTGCCAAATAGGAAGTCCGGGTGGCCATTCGCGTGGGCCATTTCTTCGTATCCAAGAGTTTGGATAGTTATTATCTAATTGTTGTCTTACTACGAGTAATAACGAGTTATGAGCACTCAATTTCTAAACGAGTTCTCAAATTCAAATTATGCAATATGTCTTGAAAAGTGTATTGCAAGAAATGCAAGTAGCGCTCCCCAGTAAGTGATTCGTCATAGATAAAAGGCCCCAGAATAGTAGACCCTATGATACCACACCAAATATTAAAACCAAATTTTATCTGGGGTCGTCTTTGTTCTACATGGAAAGGGATTTCTTTAGCCCAGATATGCTCATTGTTTCTATTGAACATACCGCAGTTAGTAATTCTAGTTTCATCTGACCATAACACCTGGAAACTGTGGATTGTCAAGGCACATGTCTCTAAACCATGTACAAAACAAAATACGTCGATGTTCGTCACCAGCATGGAAAGTTTGAGAAACTGAAAGTTTGTACGGGTGGAACTTGTGCGCTTTCAGTAGCTTAACTACAGTTCGTTGAGATGTGCCAGCTTCTGCCGCAATCTCAGGAGTTGATGTAGATGGATTTTGATTTACCATTGCCAAAACATTTATTTGTGCTGCTTCGTTAACTTCATTACGTTCCTTTGGTGGTTTAGTAAAAGATCCATATCTGCGTAAACTATCGTAAAATATCTATGAAAGAATTCCTCAGCTGCACGAACTGAATTTTTATGGCATATGATATAACATTCCACCATATTCAGTTTTTCTTCATTAGAATAATCCATTTGATCACAAAATCTTCTCAATATCGACTGTAATTTCAGGACTACTAATGGAATTACTCTCAAATGAGGAAACGTCAAAGTGAAAACAATCTTTTTCATGGCTACCTACGTTAAAAGTGAAAATAAGAGAGAAAAGCATCCATAACTCCGTTATTTTTATGAATAACTATATCGAGTATTATATCGTTGAAAAGCTCTAAAAATGTCCGATTTTTTGAGGTCATAGCCAACTATGGTTTCCATTCAAAAATAAGATAAGATAAGTTTGTGTCATATCTCGAAAACGAGAGCTGTCACGCAAACGATGACATGACAATCATATTCGGGATACAATTCCCTTCAATTTTGATATTTACACTTTTTTTATAAAATCAAAAACAAAGGAGCTAGAGGGATTTGACTATATCGACAGAATATCGTTTTTTCAAAATATCTAGTAAGCCATGACTTTTTACAAAAATCCAAAAGTGACATTAAATTGGGCCAGTAAAACTGCAAATCTTTCCCAATTTAATCATTGCTCTATCCCCGCTAGTTTCCGAGATCCCCATACTGATCATAAAAAAAACGCACCTGTATAATAGTATAGATACATACTTTATTTTGTTGTATTTGTGAAAGAATTGTTAGTTAAAGTTGTGAATGAAAAATTATTGTTAAAAAATTATTGTTAACGATATTGTACAAAGAACACAACACGAAACGAAAATTAAAAGAGTCTACTTTAATTCTGTTAATGAATACGATTGCATCGCTACTACTTCTGTAGAATTAAGACATGACTAATGGTCCTTGTGAACAACCCAATATCAGCATAGTTCATAAGGTTTTTTCTAGGATTTACCTTATAATTTTAATGGGATCACTGAATCAACAGAATTATTTGATTGCATTTTTGGCGAATGCAATCTTGTAACAAAATCGCAAAACTAGAAGTAGCCGGACGCAAGATATCCTATTTCACTTAACAATAATTTTACTCAAATGCATTTATTTTACAGTTGAATAACTTTTACATTGTTTGTAGTTCAGTCTGATTCCATTATTCTTATTGTACACTTCGCTTAAATAAAATTTAATCTTTTTTGAAAGTTATTTTTCAAAACGATACATTTAACTGGCGCTGCGAACAGGATTATTTCGAAGGAGTATCAAAGTGATAAATCCATTCGATTTCAATCGATTAATTCGAAACGAACAATCGTAATCGAAAATAGACAGTGTCGTGCGTGAAATAATTTATTTGGGACTTTTTTCAACAAAAAAGGATTACTTCCACAACTGTACAAGCGAAGGATGAAATTGTATTGGTAAGTCGCTCTCCTTTACATTTCCATTTTTTTATGTCAGACTCCTCGAATTCTCCATTGTCTCCGATCCCGGAAAACTGTGAAATCGAGTTAGATTTAAGTAAATTGATTTCGAATCTTTCTATAGAAGAAAGTAAAAGTAATTTAGATAATAAAATAAACTGGTTAGTAAATAGTAGTAATTTAAATTCATCAAGAATCATGCCTTTGCCACAAATTTCAGAACAAGTTGGTGCAAACAGACCAACATCTGAAATGAAAGATTTAGAATTAGTTCCTGTTTTTGACGGAAATACACGTGATTTAGCTAAATATATAGATATTGCTGATAGGTTAATTAATATGTTTTGGAACCCAGCTGATTTAAATGGCATTTCAAATTTAAGACTAGTTGGAGGTATTTATTCAAAATTATCCGGACAAGCACGTGATGTTTTTAATTCTAGTGTATCTAAAGATTGGGGATCTATAAAAGATTTGCTTAAGAGAAATTTTGGTGATCGTAGAAATGAAGCTGGATTGATGTTTGATCTTAGCCTTTTAAGACTGAATCAATATGAATCTTCACTTCAATTTTATGATAGAGTTAATAATACCTTAAGTGGTCTTCATAATTATGTAGATATACATATTACTGATCAAAATATAAAAAATAAAAAGAAAATATTTTTCAATGACTATGCTTTGACAATTTTATTAGCTGGCCTCCGTGAACCGCAAGGATCAGTTATAAGATCTATGAAACCAACTTCACTTAGTGATGCATAGTAATTCATGATTTCTGATAATCTCATTAGATATCTTCAAAAATCTCAGCCCTCTTTTTCGAAACCTACTTCAACTAATGATTCAAATAAGCAAATTAAACAACAAAATTTCAACCAAAACCATTTTGCATCTTCTCAAACATTTAATCGATTTCAACCAAATATTCAACCTTCTTTTCAAATGCAACCTCGATTTATGCAACCTAATCAATTTGCTCCTCAGCAAAATCAATTCCCCAGAAGCCCAGTCAATATTCAACCTATAAATACACCACCTCGACGTTTACCTACTGGTAGACAAGTTTTTGGACCACCAAGAAATGTTTGGAAACCCCAAAAAAGCCCAAAATCTTCCACCTCCAACACCAATGAGCGGTATATCTCATGGCACAATTCGCCCAAACACTTCACACTTCCACCCTATACAATATTCTCACCCTGATTTCGTTTTCGAAGAACTAAGCAATATTGCGGAAAACTCAACATCTTCAGAAAATTATCCAGATCCTGAATCTAAAATTGACCAACAAGAGAGTCACGATCTAAATTATTCGGAACAATCAAATTGTTATGACGAGTGGCATCCCTACGAAAATGACTGAAATTTTCCACATTGTTACTTCTGACGAATACGGTCAACTAAAACCTGACATTTCTAAACTTATACGACCGGACCATAAGAACACAGAAGAGAAAGGGAAGAAGAATTTGAATGCAGATGCACTCTTCCGAATTGAATGTGCCGCATTTCCCGCAACTATTCAAAAGTGGAACATTTACTTTTCTAAAATGTAACACTAAAGTTGGAGACATAACAAATATTGACAGACAACGTGAAATTGTTCAGTACAACCACGAAATGAAAAATAATCACCGTGGCATTCTTGAAACTATCGCCCAAATAAAATCCAACAACTATTACTGCCCTAAACTTGACAGTGACGTACGAAATTATATTAACAACTGCGACACTTGTCAACAAAGTAAATACGAAAGACACCCACAACATCTAAATCTTCAAATAATCCCTAAACCCACAAAACCTTTTGAAATTGTCCATACAGACGTATTCCAAGTTCGTCAACAAAAGTTTTGTACTTTCTTAGACGCTTTTTCAATGTACGGTCAAGCTTATCCAATTACAACTAATAATAACCCTTCAATAATTACTTCACTCTTAAAATTTATTTCACACCATGGAATCCCAAAACACATAACTTCAGATATTTAGAATTTGCTGGTCAATTAGTAAAAGATTTTGTAAAATTTCATAAAATAACTTGGCACTATACAACAGCTTATCCTCATAATGGAAATGGCCCTGTAGAAAGATTTCATTCCGCCCTTCTTCAAAATTTTCACTCTTAGATTTTGAATTAAAAACTGTCCAATCGAAATTTTTAAGCATTCATCCAAGATCAAATCGTTTCAAAAGAGGTCTAATTAATGGTTTAGGTTCTGTTATAAAAGAACCTACAGGTTTAATGGACAACGAAGATTCTGAAAGACTTGATAAAGCAATTTCAGAGTTAAAACTAAGTCAAAACAAGTTGATCAAGCAATCTAATAAACATTTATCACTTACAAATAATCTCATCAAGAACGTTAACGAAACGATTAATCAAATTTCTCTTAACCAAGAAATTATCGATGATAAAATAAAAATAATAAGGACAGAACTTAACAAAACAATTTTTGAATTTACTAATTACATGGAAATTAGAGATACTCTCGATCAAATTAAAATCAATTTAGATACATTGCTTTACTTTCTTTCAGAAATAGAAAATTGCATTTCTTTTGCTCGGTTAGGAACATTGCACACAAGCATCATCTCGCTTGATGATATTGATTTTATTGTCCAAAAAATGTTAACAACCCATTCAGATATTCAATTACTCTATAGTAAGAAAATCCAGTATTCAAAATATTACGATGTTGTTAAGACTTTAGTAGTAATAACTAATGATAAAATAATTTTCACATTATAATTTCCTTTAGTGTTTTATAACTCGTTTACACATTTTCGATTATTTCCTATACCAACTGCCAATAACATAATAATAATTCCTCAAAATTCCTTCCTTACCATGGGCGACACATCTTACCAATATGAAGACAACCCCTGCCAATTTTTGGATCCTGATTACCTTTGCAATGAAGGCACGTTAATCTACTAGTCAGCCGAAACAGACTGCATCTTCTCACTTCTAAAAATTGACATCATCCCTCCAAATTGTCGACAAGTGAAAGCAGAAATAAAACGTCCGATTATAGAAGAAATCAATGAGCAGTTCTATATTGGAATTTTCCCACCAGAGAACGCATCCAGGCAAAATGTGGTACCAGTGAGATATTTTCTCTCCAGGGTAGTTATCTCTTCAAACTACCTCCCAGCTGCCAAATAAGTACAACAGCATATTCATATGGCAATACCAAGGGTGAACTTCCCGGTCAACCATTTTTACTCCCAGAAGTTCAAGTATCCAATGTCACCCTCAACCTCACAAAAAGTGTGACAGTCTTAGACACACCTCTAGACAAAATACATCAGTTAGCACTCGACAACATCGACCCCCTTGAAGAACCCAGTTCAACCAATTTTGGAAGTCCACATTGGGTTTGGCCCTCCTACACTATATTTATTATCATTGGTATAGTGGTATTCATAAAATGTTACCGAAAACAAAGAGCTTCAGCTACCACATCAACGCCAGGGACCAGACAACAAATAGACGACGCCCAAGTGAAGCCTCCCTCGGCCATCTCTAAGGGATGGAGGAGTTATGTGATGCATTTACCCCTATTCTGCATCTTTCAACTAGAAGTAGCCGGACGCAAGATATCCTATTTCACTTAACAATAATTTTACTCAAATGCATTTATTTTACAGTTGAATAACTTTTACATTGTTTGTAGTTCAGTCTGATTCCATTATTCTTATTGTACACTTCGCATAAATAAAATTTAATCTTTTTTAAAAAGTTATTTCTCAAAACGACACATTTAACTAAGAAAAGCTTTTAATTGCAAAGGGATTTTCTTTTTTCTTTCTTCTTAGTAATCACTCTTACGAGATTGTCTCGACCTTTCGGTCATATTAATCAGTTATCAGTATAGTAATATTGTAGATTAATTGTCTCTGGTGACTTCATACCTTCCTGATGAGATCAAATATTAGCTCACTAGAGAAATCAATCGCATTCGCTTAACAACACAACATCCACAACCACGGCCTAAGTCAGCTTAGTTTATGAAGTGTATTCTTCAACCGCTAAGCCACCGGACTCCTTGGAAAGGAACTATATATATTTATATGTAGGCTAGAATAGCATCCGAGCAGTTTTTATTCTCATTTGGCAACCACCATTATACACGTGTATATTTCATAATATAGGGTTGGTATTATTTAGAATCCGTCAAAATAGAGGTTTATTTGGGAACCAGGTATTGGTAATATAGTACTGTCACGGTATCTTCTGAACTCCATCTAACTAACCTGGGCAAGTATTGTCTTAAAGTTCGTACCTTGTTCGTACACAACTGATAAGGTATGTAAAAAATATAGGTTATATTAGAATTTAGATTTAGCGGTTGCCACTTGATGCTATACAGTATTCCATCTATTAATTTTAACCGGAAGTCACATGAAGCTACACATTGATTTGTATATCAGATGTTTAATTTACAGATGTCGACGGCAGTGACTGTAACGTTTATATCGCTGAACTGTGACAAAAAACAGGTCATATGGATTCCTATGTAATATTTCGTTTTAAGTTTTTACAGGGTATTGGTAAATCGCTGGTGATGTCCGCTGGAGGTAGTCAATTGGCAACCGTATACCGGATGCCAATTGACTAGTGGATGTCATTTAAACCTAAATTTTCCGTTGATAGATGCCAAATGCACCGCATATATATATATATATATATATATATATATATATATATATATATATATAGGTTCGCATAATTCTCGTAGCCTTCTGCTTTCGCTTCTAGTTACTCGAATCGATTCGAGTAACTAGAAGAGGGCAGATGTGACTCTGCCGAAACGTCGTCATTTTACCATTGATCCCGGCAGGGATCAGTTATCAACTACGCGGATGAATTCCCGGACACCATCTAATACATATTGTTACGAAATTTTCCCAAAGCCGACCCTGTGTCCTTTCAGCACGACAACAAATGCTTTACGATAAAAAATACGATTCTCGAAAAGACTCGGCAGCGGAAGGAGCGATGATTATTTTCTACTGGAGAATTCCACGGGGATTATAAAAGAAGCACGCCACGATCGCAGTTCAGTGATACCGCGACGACTAGCTTATATGGGATTATTATTGTATTTTTGAATCAGCTGTTTGAATGTAAATAAAGTTCTAGAAAAGTGACAGTGAATATTAGTTTTATAATTTTTAAATCGAACCCACGAAGTATATTGCAATTTGGTGTCAGAAGTAAAGGATTAGTGCAGTTATGGAAACTCGAAGTATGGAAAAAACCGACGAAACTACCAGAAAAATTATTAAACAGGTTACAGAGGGACTAGACGAAAAAATAGCACAGATTCTAGAAAAACGTGACAAGGAGGAGAAACAACATCAAGAAGAAATTCAACAAAGGTTAGTGAAATCTTTTGATGATAAACGTAAAATAGAATTAGAAAATCTTGTCTCCACGATGAAAAGTGAACAACATAATTTAATTGAGGGATTGTTCTCGAAATTTGAACAAAAACAAGATTAACTTGAATTAAAACGACAAAATGAATTTAAATTATTAGATGAACACAGACAAAATGAATTTAAAATACTAGAAGAAAAACGACAAAATGATTTTAAAATTACTGAAGAAAAAAGACAAATGCAATTTGAACAACTAATGCAAATAGTATCACAAGTTAATGAAACAGTTAACGAAAGAATGCAAATAGTAGAATAAGATATAAAAGAGATAAACGACGACATAAAGATCCTAAAAAATAATGTGGAGGCCCTTGAAACCAAAGTAGATGACATCGATTCCATACAGAGCCAGGTGAAATTTGAAATCAGTTCCATTAAAAACACCGTACAAAGTGAAGTAAGTGAAGTACAAGATAAAATCAGTGCCATCCAAAACAAGGTAGAAACAGAAATCAAAAAAATGCAACAGGACTTACAGCGAGGAAAATACCAGCACACCGTGAGTACCAAAGGTTCCTTTAGTAAACCACCCACATTCGACGGCAGTTCATCTTGGCCCATGTATAAACGGCAATTTGAGGCCGTGGCTACAGCTAATGGATGGGATAATCAAGAAAAATCTACTTCTCTGGTAATTTCCTTAAGAGGTCCGGCCCTAGAACTCCTCCAGAGCATTCCAGTCGATGAACAAGGCAATTTCGACAAGATCATCGCTATCCTAGACAAACGTTACGACAATCAATCCTTGAGCCAGGTATACCAAGTCCAACTGAGTGGAAAAACCCAAAAATCCGGTGAAAGCCTCCAAGAATTCGAAGCAGAAATTAGACGGTTAGTTCACTTGTCCTACCCAGACCTGCCAGAGGAAACGAAAGACCAGTTGGCCACACAGAGTTTCATAAACGGCATCAGAGATGTGGAAGTACAAAGAAATTTAAGACTGAGTGGCGTCAAGAAAAGTAGTGAAGCTCTACTTCGGGCTTTGGAAGTAGAGGCCGTCATGAACATGTCCAAGCCGAGGGTCCGAGCAGTTTCTTTCAACCAGGAAGAGTCAGAGTCACAATTTCAAGCGCTGCTGGCTGGTCTGAACAAATTATTAGACCGGTCACAAAGAACTGGCACCAGAGGGGCATGTTACCGCTGCGGACGGACAGGGCACTTCCAACGTGACTGCCGAGTAAGGCTACCGGAACGATCACCAACCAGGGGTAGCCAACAAACCGACCTTACCAACCAGTCAGCATAAGGGGGCGAATGCTGACTCACCATCCACCAGCCCCCAGGACAGTTTCCATCCGGGGATTTTGCCGAGATAGCGGCAGCCTAGTCATCAGAGGCACCATCAACGGGCGAGCAGTTACCATCACCATCGATACCGGCGCCGCTGTGTCCATTGCCAAGTCCAGGGTTTTGAGAGCATCAGAAATTCGGCCAGTTACCAATAACATCCAGCTCAGAACAGTCACCGGCGAATCCATGTCAATACAGGGTGAGGCAGATGTCGTGCTACAGATAGGGGACAACATGATCCGGCATAGGGTCCTGGTAGCGAATATTGAGGACGATTTTATTTTGGGAATGGACCTAATTAGCCAGCATGGATTTATGTTCGACCCGAGATATGATGTTCTTCGGTTCCTGAATGAGGAATTTGTATTGACACGGCCCGTCAACACATCAGTCACGCCCATAAAAATTGTGGCAAAGTCTTCAGCTAGAATTCCCGGTCGAACGGAACAGATTATTCATGGGCAGCTAGACAGCAATCCTGGGAGCTGCGTTGGAATGGTGGAGCCCGTACACTCAGCTCATGACTACTTGGTTGGACGGGCTATAGTTAAAACCGGACGAGATACACCAGTCAGAGTCCTGAATTTGTCCAACAACGACATCAGAATTACCAATGGTCAAGAGATAGCTTGTTTCGAGCCAGTAGAGACAATCATCAATTGCGAAGAAGAGTACCAGACGTCGGTGAAGGAGACAGGGCCCGATAAAGAGTTCCTACAACAGTTTGCTGACCACTTAACACACTTGACACCAGAGAACCAGAAATAAGCCAAGCAATTTATCACAAAACACTGGCAAATTTTTAACAGTAAAAATGGAACCACCGGTCGCACCAACATCATCCAGCATTGAATAGATACCGGAAAGGCTCAGCCCATCAGAATACCACCTAGACGACTACCATTGGGGCAACAACAGGCAGTCGAGGAAAACATCGAGTCCATGTTACAAAATGGAGTTATTAAGCCATCCATCAGTTCATGGTCTGCTCCCGTCGTGCTAGTTAAAAAGAAGGATGGAACCACCCGATTTTGCGTGGATTACAGAAAGCTCAATGACGTCACGAAGAAAGACAGCTATCCACTACCCCGAATCGATGACACTTTGACCACACTAGCAGGCTCCCGTTGGTTCTCCACACTAGACCTAAAAAGTGGATATTGGCAGGTTGGTCTGCACGCAAACGACAGAGAGAAGACAGCGTTCTCCACCAGTAAAGGGCTGTTTCAGTTCACAGTCATGCCCTTTGGGTTATGTAATGCACCCGCTACATTTGAGAGGCTAATGGAGTATGTACTGAGCGGGTTAACTTGGAGGACGTGCTTAGTATACCTCGACGACATTCTAGTCATGGGCCAGACATTCGACGACCATCTGAAGAACCTGGGCGAAGTATTCTCCAGAATTAATAATGCCAACCTGAGACTCAATCCGAAGAAGTGTTCCTTGTTTCAAAAAGAAGTAGAGTTTTTGGGCCACGTAGTGTCCGAGTCAGGAATCCGCACCAACGAAGACAAGATAGAAGCCATCCGCGATTGGCCAGTTCCAAGAGACAAACATGAACTCCGAAGCTTCTTGGGCCTATGTTCATACTACCGGCGTTTTGTTGAGGGATTTGCCACCATCGCCGCCCCTCTACATCGGCAGACCACTGATAAAGAGACCTTCCATTGGAATCAGGATTGCGAAACATCATTCAGGCGACTGAAGGCAGCACTATGTTCCAGCCCAATCCTAGCCTTTCCTACACAGTCCGGCAAGTTCATCTTAGACACCGACGCCAGCAACACAGGTTTGGGGGCCGTCCTATCCCAGGTGCAAGATGGTGAAGAGAGGGTGATCGAGTACTACAGCCGTGGATTCTCGAAGCCAGAAAGAAATTATTGCGTCACCAGAAAAGAACTTCTTGCAATAATAAGGGCTGTGGACCATTTCCATAAATACCTGTATGGTCGCCATTTCTTAATCCGAACAGATCATGCCGCACTCAAATGGCTGCTGGACATGAAGACACCGGAAGGACAACTGGCCAGATGGATGGAGAAATTACAGCAATACGACTTCAAGGTGGAACACCGTGCCGGCCGGTTGCACAATAATGCCGATGCCCTATCCAGAAGACCCTGTAGAGCGGAATGCAAGCATTGTCTGAAGACGGAACAGCGAGAGGGTATCTCCATCAGGCAGATTCGAGTGCAGGCCAATGAAGACTGGACAACGGAACAGTGCATCCAGGACCAAATGGCTGATCCAGACATCGAACCAATTTTGTCACTCAAAATGAGAGGGGCACCCAGGCCACGATGGGACGAGGTAGCTAGATACTCCGGCGTGCTGAAATCGTTATGGGCTCAGTGGGACTCTCTACGAGTAGACAATGGAATGCTCAAGCGAGTTTGGGAAAGCGCTGATGGACGAGAAACCAAGTCCCAACTGGTAGTTCCGAAGAAAAAGGTACCAGCCATCCTGACCGAAGTACATGATGGAATTACCGGAGGCCACCTGGGCATGAATAAAACCCTAAACAAAGTTCGCCAGCGGTACTACTGGGTGAATTACTTCGAAGACGTCAGAACTTGGTGCCGCAAATGTGCCACATGTGCCGCCAGTAAGGGCCCGAAGACCCGGACCAAGAACAGAATGCAGCAGTACAATGTGGGCGTCCCATTTGAGAGAATCGCCATCGATGTCGCCGGTCCGTTTCCCGAGTCTGAGAGGGGGAACAAATACATTCTGGTCGCAATGGATTACTTCAGCAAATGGCCTGAGGCATATGCGATACCCAACCAAGAGGCAACCACGGTAGCGACGGTGCTAGTAGAACAACTATTCAGCCGGTTTGGCGTCCCGATGGAATTACATTCAGACCAGGGGCGTAACTTCGAATCGAAGGTATTCCAGAAGGTCTGCACGATGTTGGGGATCAGGAAAACGAGAACAACACCATTACACCCACAGTCAGACGGAATGGTGGAAAGATTCAACAGGACCTTGGAACAACACCTATCCAAGGTCGTCAGCAATAACCAGCGTGATTGGGATGAGCATATTCCCCTATTCCTGTTGTCATATCGCTCTGCTGTACATAATAGTACAGGCCTGACCCCAGCCAGGGTCTTATTCGGAAAGGAGCTGCGATTACCATGCGACTTGGCATTTGGCTCCCCCGAAGAACCTCCTCAAGACATCGACGACTATGCCGACCAGCTCCGACATAACCTGCTGGCAATACACGAATTAGCCCGAACGCAGATGTTGGCCACCAGTGACCGGATGAAGACGCGATACGACCTCAAGGCCAATTCAGTCGGGTTCCAGGAGAGGGACAAAGTCTGGTTGTACAACCCCCAACGGAGCAAGGGTAAATCCCCAAACCTTACACCCGCCTGGGATGGTCCATACGAGGTGGTCAAGAGGCTTAATGACGTCGTCTACCGGATCCGTCGAAACCCCAAGGCTAAATTGAAGGTGGTTCATTTAGATCGACTAGCTCCCTACCATGGAGAGGATGTTTCTGATCGGGACGATCAGAATTAAGGGGGGGGGCAGTGTTACGAAATTTTCCCAAAGCCGACCCTGTGTCCTTTCAGCACGACAACAAACGCTTTACGATAAAAAATACGATTCTCGAAAAGACTCGGCAGCGGAAGGAGCGATGATTATTTTCTACTGGAGAATTCCACGGGGATTATAAAAGAAGCACGCCACGATCGCAGTTCAGTGATACCGCGACGACTAGCTTATATGGGATTATTATTGTATTTTTGAATCAGCTGTTTGAATGTAAATAAAGTTCTAGAAAAGTGACAGTGAATATTAGTTTTATAATTTTTAAATCGAACCCACGAAGTATATTGCAATATATATATATATATATATATATATATATATATATATATATATATATATATATTATATGTCGGAGATAACGAAATAGTTGGTTTCTCAAGTGGTGAAAATCTAAAGACTATAGTTTATATTGTCAGTAACAGGATATTTATGTTTTCGTATTTTCGTTTACGATTCTTACGTTTATTATATTCTATTACAAGTTCATGCCGGTTACGCGATAGCGGGTAGAAAACAATGTATGCATCAGGTGTTGTGCACGATGTTTTTATGAGTTTTGGCAAGACTCATATCGAGAGGAACGGAGGTCAGTTCTGTTCGAACTTCGAGCGGGGTAAGATCGTAGAAGGCTATCGAGTAACTGGGATCTCGTCGCGGTTCCGACTAGACTACTTTGTGTACCAATTTAGATTAATAATTAATAATATAATATCGCTACGCCGATCGAACTTATTTTAGGTGGCACCCGAGATAAATTGATCATCAACATTATCCATTGTTTGTATAGTTTGAAACTCCAGTGGTAAATCATTATGGTGCCTTCGGTCAATTTAGTGTGATTATTATTTGTCAAATAAATGTTTAGCCCACATTTATTCCTTTTGGATAACCCGACATCAGAAGTGAGATCAGTGCCCGGTATATCCACGCGATAACTAGTGAAGTAGTGCTGCGGAAGCAGTGGAGCTGCGGTTGCCGCATTTTAGTTGTGAAATTGCTGGTTCTGACGCGGCTGTGCGGTGTTTAACTACTGGTCCTGTGATGGAGGAAAGTCCATTACAGGGTGGCATGCTATTTTCTGCGGTAACTCGTACTCTCGAGGGTTTGTCTCCACAATGGCTAGTTTCAGTTATGTTTGGAGGAGTTATAACTTGGTCGCGGGTAAGAGAACTTTATATTTAGAGTAACTTCGCAGGATAATCGAGTGGAATGCACATCACTTGCCAGTGGTGCTGTGACTGAGGATGCAGTTTGATTTGGTACACTAAAACACATTGGTGAGTCCTTTCCATTTTGTTTCGATTCTGGGGCCGAGTGATCATTAATAAAAGAATCGCTAGCTTTAAGATTTTCAAGATAAACTATTAATACAGTTCTAACAATGTGAGTTTCAAACTGTTAATACTGACAGTTTTATATTGGCGATGGCCTTTCACTTTATTTCTGATTTTTATTGACAATATGACATAATGAGTGGTAGTGAAATTTTACCCCCCAGAGTTCACATAAAATAGTTTCGATATTTATGAGACGAAAATAATTGACTTTTGTAACAAAATCGCTGACGCCTCGATAAGTTTCAATGAAGTACATACTGACGGTTTCAAAGTAAATTAACTGCCACTATAAAAAGTCTACATTTTTATTACGTGTTTTCTACGTACTTTAGAAAAGGGCAGGGTCAGTTTTCATAATAACTATTTCCTGCAATCTTAACTGTTATTACTTTGTTAGTGAAATTGAGATTTCTTTGGATTTCTTTATATAATGTAAAGATGGAAAAATTGCGAAATACAGTCTCTGTTAGGCTTCTGTCTAAAGATGGATTAATATTATAGCAACAACTATAAAGTTTAGAAAGTAAGTAACAATAGTTGCAATGCAAACGTAGTTTAAGTTAAATTTCTAAAATCTGGAAATGATTCTCAAATCTTGATATTTGAAATAACTCTTTAAATGAAAAAAAAAAAACGATATATTTAGCAAAGTCAACATGTTTGAAGGGATATGGTTTCAACTTAGTATAAAGTGTTTCTAGAGATTCTTCAAAAGGTATGAGAAAACTACAAACAAGTTAACCCAAATAAAAACAAATGTAGAAATCTGTGACACAACCATTATTCTTATAAAGTCTAACTAGATAATGGCAATCCGTAAATTGTAATGTTAATAATTTAGGGAAATACGAAAGCTAAACAACAATACATGTGTGTAAGCACTGTATGAAAATCAATTACTTAATACACCTAAATTATACAATATTAAACTCTGATAAAAACTAATTTTTACTAGAACTCGTGACTTTATTGGAATAATGAACGAATGAGTTTTAGAGGTCTTCCTAAGTAAAATTTATCCTAACCAAAAAAACGAAAAAGAAAGCGAAAATATATCACATTAATTAACAAAAAAGTACAATTTGCAAAAACAATACGGGGAAAATTGTTATTCATAGTGTTGAACAAAAAAAAAACACACTTGAAGAAAAATACTTTTAAAGCCTGACTATAGTTTTGACTCAATCTCGTGTCATTTTCAATCGACAAAACTTGAGATAATTTACGACCGACAATATGCAAGGCAGCAGGTAAAGTTAATTTAAGCATTATTTGAATAGATTAGGGGGATTATGTCATTAAATGAATGTTCTGAAGTAACTATGGAATTAACAAAGCCAACAGGATTCTTCTATTGCAATTGACTGATCATTGGGGATGCTAGTATTAAAGAAGGCTGGGCCTCCTTGTATTTCTAAATTTTCTAATATTGAAATTTTATGGTAGGGATACGCTTTGAGGTTACTATATTTTGTATCCTCAAGTGTTGGAAATGAGTGACCCGAATACTTGTTTTTGTTTTTAAATGAGCCATAATGTTCACTATGACGTGTGATAGAGCTCCTTATCATTTCTGCTTAAAACCTGTTAAAATTGAGACACATTGACTTAAAAACTTCAGAGCTGTCTTTGGCGTTGTAAACAATGTTTGAGGTTTGTTCTGAAATTTTAAGCTAACTTTAATGTAATGAAATTTCAGTAGTTTGGCGATTCTGTGGCTTACATTTTCTAAGTATGTTACATACTTCCAGAACGGGATAAATACTTTGATGTACTTAGTGTCGTTTTTTGCAAAAAAAATATAACTTTTGATGTCGCTGATGTGAAAGCCGTTATTTGTGGCTATACAACGTATAATAATGACTTCATTAGTTAGATGGGCGTTTGGATAAGGGTATGTAGTATAGGGTATGCTCTATAAATCATGGTTCTATATGCAGGTTCTATATGCAGGTTTAATGGAATTATTGCACCTGAATAATTTGACATGGTGTATACTATAATTAAGTAGTTACTTAAGTGGTGAAAATCTAAAGACTATATAGTTTATATTGTCAGTAACAGGATATTTATGTTTTCGTATACGATTCTTAAGTTTATTATATTCTATTACAAGTTTGTCAGCTTGGGATCGTGAGTGATTCACAAGCGCTCGACGTGCTGCCTGTTACGCGATAGCGGGCAGTAAAACAATGTATGCATCAGATGTTGTGCACGATGTTTTTTTGAGTTTTGGCAAGACTCATATCGAGAGGAACGGAGGTCAGTTCTGTTCGAACTTCGAGCGGAGTAAGATCGTAGAAGGCTATCGAGTAACCGGGATCTCGTCGCGGTTTCGACTAGACTACTTTGTGTACCAATTTAGATTAATAATCCCATATCGCTACGCCGATCGAACTTATTTTAGGTGGCACCCGAGATAAATTGATCATCAACATTATCCATTGTTTGTATAGTTTGAAACTCCAGTAGTAAATCATGGTGCCTTCGGTCAATTTAGTGTGAGTATTATTTGTCAAATAAATGTTTAGTCCACATTTATTCCTTTGGATAACCCGACACACACACACACACACACACACACACACACACATATATATATATATATATATATATATATATATATATATATATACCCGGGGTGGTTGTTGGTCCACTACCGGGCGCCTCCCCAGGTGGCGGATAGGGGAACGCTCTTCAGCAATGGGGAGTACTGAGGATTTCCTCAGGGCGGACCAAAATCAGATAGGGGAAGGAACCCCGAAAATAAACCATTTATGGATATGGGTGATAAGGTGAACTTAATACCCCAGGTGGGTACCTCTGCAGAGGATAATCCCGCCACCGGTTCCGATCGAGTGAAAGCCTCGGTGGCCGGTGCACGCTCCACGGATTCTGGGGGGAGCGAATTATCACTGGTTCCGTCACATAGTGACAAGAAGAAGAACACTAGTAATGGTACAACATCCACCATTAAAACTAGAGCTGGCAGCAAGACACTATCCAGCCAAGTCCTCCAAAAGGCGAATAGTGGAGTTGACGTCCAAGAAAGAGCAACAAATGAGAGTGGCGCTCCAAACAAATTAGGAGCAAAGATCGATGAGCTCTTGAGGTTCATTGGGCTTAGGCACAATGTACATCATGAGATCAAGAAACTGGCACACGCCATTAATTCAGAATATGACAAATATCAGACGTCAACGACGCGGCCACCTCCTGTAGCGAAACCTGCTACAACACAGACATCGCCATTAAAGTTGTCAAACACTCAGACACAAGGTGAAAAGCAAAAGGAGGTCCCAAAAGCGGCTGCCTCAAAAGCAGCTAACTCAAAACCGGCTGCATCAACACCGGCGGCCCCAAAGCAGGCGGCTTCAATAAAAGTAGCCTCTGTAGCAAGGACCTCACCACCGAAGGCCTCGCCTTCAGTAGCCTCATCAAGTAAGGCACCACCACTTAAAACTCTTAAACCGGTGCTAGCTAGCAAGCTAAAGCCCGGTAAGGAAGGTTGCCAGAACAACAAACCACCCAGGGAACAACAAGTAGGGTGGTCAATTCAGAAGCGGAGAGAAACAATGGATTAAAATCCAAGTTTAAACCGCAGACCAAAAACCAACCTGCAAACCAGTCGACTGACTGGCAAGTGGTAAAGAGGAAAAAGGCCCCGAGGACCAATAAGCAAAAACCAGCGCCACATTGTACGCTGCTTATAAAGAAAGGCGAGAAGAGCTCCCATGCAGATATCTTGCGAGGTATCAAGAATGATCCCACCTTGCAGGATATAGGCAAAAAAGTCAATAAGATCCGACGAACAGCTAAGGGAGATCTACTTTTGTTATTCGCCAAGGCAGACGCTCAGGAGATGGAGCGCTATTGTAACGCCATCAAGAATAAGCTCCCAAGCGGGGCCACTGTACAATCTCGAATACCGCAAATCGAGATTGAAATTAAAGACTTGGACGAGATCAGTACCAAGGAAGACGTAGTAAACCTGCTCAAAGATAATATCGACGGCCTGGCAGAGATCACTGAGGAGGCAGTGAAATCACTTCGACGGGCATATAGATCAACACAAACGGCAGTTGTTTGTCTCCCAGAGGTCCAGGCCAAGAAAGCCATCGCACTTGGAAAGCTGAAACTTGCGTGGGGCACAGTACGTGTTCGCGAGAGGATCAGCCTTCGACGGTGCTTCAAATGCTGGCACTTTGGGCACAACGCCCAGGCGTGCAGAGGCAAGACTGACCGAAGCAGTTGTTGTCACAGATGCGGAGGCGCTGGTCACAATGCCTCGGCTTGTCAACAACCTGCCAAGTGCTTACTCTGCAAAGAGAAAGATAGTAGGTCAGACTGCCGGCACGTTGCGGGTAGTTGGAAATGTCCGATCTACCAACAGGCGATGAGAGCAGCACAAGCCCGTAAATGAAAGTACTGCAACTCAACCTCAACCATTGCGAAGCAGCCCAAGACCTACTGGTACAGCGGGTGCGGGAATTGGATTGCGACGTAGCCATAATCTGCGAGCAGTACAAAAACTTCGACACCCTGTCCTGGGTAAATGACACAACGGACAGAGCAGCGATATGGGCTTGCGGTAAACTTCCGTTCCAACAACTCCCAAATACCCCCGAACCATGGCTTGTGAGAGCCAAAGTTGGAGGGGTTCACTTCTATAGCTGCTATGCACCTCCTAGTGCACAGCTCGAGGAGTTCGAGTTATTCTTGGACACCTTGGCGGAGGATGTACGGAAGCGTGAATCGGTCGCCATCGCAGGAGATTTCAACGCCTGGGCAATTGACTGGGGATGCCGGGAAACGAGCGCGAGAGGACGAGCTCTCCTTGAGACCATGTTTTCGCTCAACCTGGTACTCCTCAACACAGGAGCCGTAAGCACATATCGCAAAGGCACAGCCAGCTCCATTATCGATGTGACATTCGTTAGCAGCAACCTAATTAAAGGGGGCTGTGAGTGGCGGGTCGATGAGGAGTTTACTAATAGCGACCACCAAGCTATTATATGGGAAATCAACACCACTCCCAAACGAAGATTGTGTGTCAGTCGTGCGAGGCCACAGCCAGTCGGTTGGAACAAAAATGCTTTCGATGCTGATTCATTCGCCTTGGTTATGGAGCAGGAACCATTGTCAATAGCAACAAGCGCAGAAGCCACTGCCAAAGAGGTAATGACAAGCGTTGTCAAGTCCTGCGATGCTTCCATGCCAAGGAGACGGCAGAACAACAGCAGCCCACCAGTTTACTGGTGGAACGACACAATCTCACAACACCGACGAGAGTGTCTCAAAGCACGAAGGCTGCATCAACGAGCACGAAGACGCGACAGGGTCACAACAGAAGAACTAAGGCTCGACTATGAGATCAAAAGGCAACAACTACGAAGAGCCATTCTCTCAAGCAAGAGATCCTACTGGAAGGAGTTGTGTGACGAAGTTAATCAAGATCCATGGGGAAAACCGTATAAAATCGTGATGCATAAAATTAAGGCCCCTCCCATGACATCAACGAACTGCCCCGAATCATTGCACCGCATTGTCACTCACTTGTTTCCTGCGAAGCCTGAGTTACCCGCTTATCCTTCGTGGCAGGTGAGGGACGAAGATATACCATCAGTGACTATGAATGAGCTGATGGGCGCGTGCAACCGGCTCCAAAACGGCAAGGCTCCCGGTCCAGATGGCATACCTAACATCGCGCTAAAATGCGCCATAGCCAATAGGCCTGACATGTTTCTACACATGTATGAGACTTCCCTAAAGCAGGGGGTTTTCCCGACTAAGTGGAAAAAGCAGAGGCTTGTGCTCCTCCCTAAAGGGGGAAAGAAACCTCCCGACGAACCGTCATCATATCGTCCCCTCTGTATGTTGGACTCTGCGGGAAAACTCCTTGAAAGGATAATAGCAGATAGGCTGGAGCCCTACGTTGAGCCGAAACTTTCCACCAACCAATTCGGGTTCAGAAAGGGGAGATCAACCATCGATGCCGTGAAACTCGTTACCAACATCGCCAGAGAGGCTATCTCGGGAAAGAGATGGAGAAGAGGTGGAAAAAAGTACTGTCTAATAGCCACCCTGGATATCAAGAACGCCTTTAACTCGGCCCGCTGGGACCGCATTTTGGAGGCTCTTGCCAGGATGGAAGTTCCGCAGTACTTGCGCAGAATGGTTTCAGCGTATTTCAAGGACCGCATCTTGTTGTACCAAACTGAAAATGGGCAAGTAGACTATAAGATCACAGGAGGTGTACCTCAGGGCTCTGTTCTTGGCCCCCTCTTATGGAACGTAATGTACAACGACCTGCTCCTGCTCGGTCTGCCTGAGGGCGTCAGGCTAGTGGCATTCGCCGATGATGTGGCATTGATCATAGTGCGCAAGCACATAGAGGAGATACAAACAACCTTCTCATTCGCTATAGCCACAATTCAGCATTGGATGCTCGCAGCGGACTTGAGTTTAGCAGAACAAAAGACCGAAACACTTCTTGTTAGCAGTCGAAAGGCAAGGGAAACCATCACCCTCAAAATAGGCGACACCTACATACAGTCGCAGCCCTTCATCAGCTATTTGGGGGTGCTCCTGGACACACGGCTCAACTTCAAAGAGCACATAATCGCGGCCAGCAAGAAAGCAGCTGGGGTACAGGGGGCATTATCTAGAATAATGCCTAATGTCGGAGGCCCTAGACAGATGAGAAGACAGCTACTGGCAACAGTAACTACTTCTGTTTTGTTGTACGGGGCACCGGTATGGGAGAAATCGCTCGAGCTACCATCGTACCGCCGGAAAATGAAATCAGTCCAGCGGCTCTCAGCGATTCGAGTGGCATCATCCTACCGCACTGTGTCTTACGAGGCGGTGAGTGTGATTGCCTCTACCCTGCCAATCGACATCCTGGCTGCAGAAAGGGGACGGCTTTATCGCAGAAAGTTAGAAAAAGACCAACCGACAGGAAACAGCGATGAAAGAGCCATGAGTCTAGGGCAATGGCAGGAGAGGTGGGACAGCTCTACTAAAGGCCGGTGGACATATCGATTGATACCTAACATCAGTCGTTGGGTCAACCGCCAGCATGGGGAGGTTGGGTTCTACATCACTCAACTCCTGACTGGACATGGATGCTTTCGAGCATACCTGCACAGGTTCAGGAGGGCAAACTCCCCAAACTGCCCACACTGTACGGACGTGATTGAGGACGCGGAACACGTGTTCTTCTCCTGCCCCCGGTTTCAGGATCAACGTGCTGAAGTGGAGAGGATTCTGGAGACTAATATCGTCCCAGAACAATTAGTAGAAGCCATGCTGAAGGGCCCCCAAGCCTGGAACTTGGTATCAGATTACGCGGAGACTATCCTCAAAGAACTCCGCGATACGTTCGAGGAGTAGGCTTTAGAAGCTTTCAATGGAAGGGCAGTAAACATCTGCAATGAACCACCCTTGCGAAGTAGTATTGACAAAGAGTGCCGCAGGGGACCATGGTTGTAGGAGAAAGAGGTTAGGGTTTTAGCGGGTATACGGTATACTGGTTTCAATGCAACGATTTACTCTTGCTTTGAAGTCATTGCTTCGGGAGTCCCGCACGACGGCTAGCACGTGCTAGCTAAGTACGGAATGTATTTCCCCCTCTTATGTATGTATATATATATATATATATATATATATATATATATATATATATATATATGTCGGGTTATCCAAAGGAAGAAATATGGGCTAAACATTTATTTGACATATATATATATATATATATATATATATATATATATGGTTGATAATTTATTCCGGTGTACATCCGTTCGTCTGTATTGGTTTGAAAAATCACTTGACGTTTCGCCAAAATCATATTTGGCTTTCTCAAAAGATACTACGTGAGTTACTTAGTATACCAATATTTTTACAAAAGGTATTGTGTAACAGTGCAACATTCAAATTCTGACAAGGGGCGAATGAAAACTTACATTGGTTCTAGAAAATTCAAATTATTATTTCTTGTGGTTTTTTGAGGTATATAAAAAGACAATGATGATAACAGTACTGGACAGTCAATAATATTAAGAACTACTTTTTAGAGATTTAGTAGGCCAGACTGTATTCTTCTATTCACTAAAGATGTAATATTATATCTATTTATGGCAGCCTCTATATCTTCGATGTTATAAATGCCATCAGTTTTAAGACTGAGGGATCGAAGAAATCTGTTCTGAATTTTTTCTAATATTTTTTTATGGATGTCGTAATGTGGGCTCCATATTACACTTGCAAAATTCAGTCTACTGTAGATATAAGCATAATAGACAGCTTTGACCGATTTTTCATTCCTAAAATCTTACACACGTTCTTATGATAAAAAGTTTTGCTGCAAATACTCACCACATAATCAACATGGCAACTAAACGACAACTTGCTATCTACTATTACGCCTAAATCTTTATTTCAGTTACTTTTTGAATATTTTTTCCATTAATATTATGGTTTGATGTTATTGGATTTAATTTTTTTTGTGAAAGTTATTGAACAACATTTTTTGATATTTAAAAAAAGTTAATTTTCTGTGCAATATTTATGTAAACTGTCTAAGTCTTCTTGAATAAAATAGGAATCAGCCACAGAATGAACCTGAGAAAATAATTTTAGGTCATCAGCGTAACATAACATTTTGCAAAGTTTTATTGATTTACCTATGTCATTTATGTAGAGAGTAAAAAGCAACGGTCCAAGGTGCGAACCTTGGGACACACCAGAATAAACAAAATACGGTTCTGAACTGAAACAATTAACGTTTACCAGTTGAGATCTATTATAAACGTATGAAGCAAACCATCTCAACAGGTCGCGATAAATACCTACGTTAGCGAGCTTGTTTAATAATATATTATGATTCACTTTATCAAAGGCTTTGCTAAAGTCAGTATAAACAGCGTCGACCTGTACACGAGTGTCTATTGTTCTACTGATGTAATTAGTGTAGCAAAGGAGGTTGGTTTCTATATCTTATCTTATACTTTATAGTGTCAAATAAAGATTCAAATATAATTCTCTCAAACACTTTGCTTACAATGCAGAACTTACTGATGCCCCGATAATTTGTAAATGAGTTTTTATCCCCAGAGTTTTTATATATTGGAACGAGAATGGTCCTTTTCCAGAAATCAGGAAATTCACCGATATCCATAGATTTTTTAAATATCATTGTTTATTAAAGGTATATACAGTGAGCTGGCAAATTTTTGAACGAATAATGATGGAATACGGTCTATACCAGCACCTTTGTGGGGGTCAACTTCATTTAGTTTCTTCAGAACAATTTCTTCTGTGATTAAGACAGAGTTTACGGTTGCAGTAGTTTGCGAATTGGCTTTTTTAATAGTTGTCTGTGAATAAGGTTCATATACGGATTTAAAGAATGAGGAGAACAGTTCGCAAATTTCTAGGCCATCCGTAGCTATTTGATCATCATAAAATATTACATTCGGAATGCCAGAGTTACGTCTAGTTGATTTTGTAAAGTTCCAGAATTCTTTAACGTTTACATATCTACTATAATCCTGACAAATCAGTATTTTACTCTGACGTCGTAAGTTCACTAAATCGATTGTAATCAGTCTGATTTTGATATTTTTGCCACCTTTTGTGCGATTTTAATTTCTCGTTAACAATGTTTATGGTGATGCATGAATAGTAATGTGGATATTTTGGATATTTTGATTTCGTTTTTGGTACATGTTGTTGAATAACATCGTTTAATTATAAAAAATATCAATCATGTCATTTAGAGACCTGTTATTGGCATTTAGGAGATTATTCCATTCAGCAGCCATAAACTCTATGTTAATATTGTTGTAGTTAGCTTTTTTGGAATTGAAGCCTTGAGTTAATACATAGCACAACATTTTGAGTGTTGGGCAACTTAAAATAAACTCAATAGTCTTGTACCAAGAACGACTCGTAATGTACTATGTATTTTATTAGTGACTGGTTACATAAAATAAGATCTAAGGTTCTGGAATTTTTGTTACTCACCGAATTAAATTGTTTAAGTTCGCAAAAGGAAAAAACATCAATAAGAGGTGCTGATTTAGCATTGATATTAGTTAGAATGAAGTAAGAATCACAAGAACTTTTTTTCTGCCAACTGACAGATGGCAAATTAAAATCGCCAAAATGAGAATTATATCATCAATTGAAATTTTATCTTGAATTAAGTATAAGTTATTAATAAAACATTGCTTTGCATACTCATCTTCAGGCGGTAGATATACGCAACAAAGATGTATTTTTCTAGCCCCATGTGTCATGTAGACGGTAAGCCACAAATCTTCGGAATCGCTTTCCCAGGTTGCACGTCGCAACACGCTTTATGCACTTCGCACAGCTATTAGCACACCACCACCGTCACATTTACGACTAGCCGTACTTTCGCGGTCCCTACGACACACGTTATAGCGTTGGCCGTCAAATAGTTCGCCAATGGTTATACCATCATTTAAAAAGGTTTCAGTTAAAAAGTATAAATCCGCATCGATGTTGTTTAAGTTGACTTTAACTTCACTAGTTTTGGACCGAAGTCCGCGACATTTTGATAATAGACAGTTAAAGAAATAAACAGTAAAGAGGCACTTACGATTATTGCTTGTTACTGGCTTTGAATCTTATTTAGATCTTCAGAGCTGCGAATAGATATAACTTTGCTGGTATCATCTTTGCGTACAAAGACGTTTTTTGTCCAGGTGTATTTAAACTTGTTTTTCTTTGTAGATTCTCTGGCCGCCTTGTAGAGTAATTTGTTATTAGTGGTAAGATGTTCGTTTATGAAAAAGCGTTCTAATACTCCATATAAGCTTGGGAATTTTTCTTTAGTTTTATGTATTTTTTTGGCAGCCGACATCACTAACTCCTTTGTTTTCAGTGACGAGAACCCCATGATAATATTTTTTGGTTCATTTTTATTGAATGACTGAACACGATGAGAGAATTCGATCTTCTTGAATATTGTTCCATGTCATTGAGTTTAGAGTTCCATATTTCTACTTCTTTCCTATGAGAAGTTTTTAACACTTCAATGATTTTGGGCATCTCGGATAATTTAGAGAGCAATTTTTGGAAATCACTTACTTTGTTGGAGCAAAATTCCACAGATGATACCAACTCATCTTGTTTGGTGCTAAGGTAATTTAACTGCTGGCGTATATCACGCATAAAAGATGATAACTCAGCCTGGGGTTTTAAATCAGATTTGTTATTACATGTGAATGTTTCATTTTCGTTTCCTTCTCCGCCACTGTTTTTTGGTCGGCATAGTTCTCACTTTCATTCAGCGCCAGGTGATGTTTTTAAATTTTTTTGTTGATCCTCACTTAAACCGACACAAATAGCATGGTAATAGACCGCAACAACCAGTACACTGAAGGCCGGGCGATTTTCGACCGATTGTATTCGAACATTTCCCGCATAAATATGGATTAGGCATTATAACCTCGTTATTTTAACGGATATACACCAAATCTAAAATGCCAGACTTTGCCCAAGTGTTCAATACACTAGTTTTTTGGTACTTTTAATAACATAAATTATTATTAGAAACCACTGAATTGACTTTGCAAAGACGAAGCGATAAAACTCAGGTCTTAACCGCTCGTCGGTAGATATTGGTTGGCGAATTACTGTTCTGTATACTCTTTCTTTGGTATTCTTGAGACAAATTTGGATTTCATCAAAATCCTCACCATTCCAGCCATTTTAGTTCATTCTTGTTTTTGGCTATTATTGTTAATCATGCACAAAGGTTTGATGTTCGTTTTTGAATATTGTTCATTCTGTTTTAACATTACTCCTTAACATTGTTTCCAATACCAAGGTGAATAGAGTTGTTGAAATGGGATCCTCTTGCCTGAATTCCTGCTTCACTTCGAAAATATCTGATTATTCTCAAACTTCCCTTCCATGCTACCTCGTCTATTGCCTGTTCCAGTGTCATTCGTGTAATGTTAAATGTTTTTCTTGATATTCTCAGCCCCATCATTGCGTTTTGCGTCTTTTTCGGCTGAATTGGACATAAGCCTGTTTCAAAATCTACAAATAGGAAGTGCAATAAGTTTTGTATTCATAACAGCTATTTTTTACTTCTTTTAGTGGCACTCATCTATTTCTTATCTTCTGCGTACTCTCCTAGTCTGCTTATAATGCATTGCACCTGTACCTTGTAGTGCTATGCCTCTATAATTTGCACATTCCAGTTTGTCTCATTTGTAGTGTATAGCACATATGATTGCTTTAGTCCAGGCTTAAGCATCTTTTTTGTTTCTCATACTCTGTTAATAAGCCCATGCATCCATTCGCTTAATTACTTATACCCCACCTTTAACATTTTTTGTGTTATTCCTGTTCCTCTCGGACTTTTGTTGTTTTTTAGCTTCCTAATATTTTCTTCTATTTCGTCTTTCGAAGGATGACCTGCTTTTTTTCCACTTTCTCCTCCTGTTGTTCTGGCACCTCTTGTTCGTATCCTTGTTAAGTAATTTATTAAAATAAGTCTCCCACCTTTTCATTATTTCCCCCGGATCCCTAATGAGTTTTCCTTTCACATCCTCTACGGGCTGACATTGGTTTAGGTATCTTTTCCCAACTTTTCTAATTTCTTGGTAGAAGGCTCTGGTTTCTTTGTTTTAAAACTTCTCCTTATTAATTTTTTTCATCAAATTCTCGTTTTTTTTTTCAAGTTTTCTTCATCTCTTCTTATTTTCTATAACTTTCTAAATTGACTTCCTTATTCGCCGCTATTTCTTCGCAGTCTGCATCATAGAATCTTCTTTTCTGTGGTTCCATCTGCTAGCATTTTCTCATTTGTATTCTTTACCACAGTTTTTATAAAACATCACATTTTATTTATTTGTACTTGTTAGTTTAATCAGAACGTTGTCCGAATTATGAACTCCATATTCTTCTTTTCAATTATTACATGATCTGTCTGGTTAGTTGTTTTATGGTCTGGAGACACTTGTACCTTTGTGTTTATTCTTCTATTTTTATACCTCCCTGAAAAGACAATTTTTCACAATTCGGCAACGTCGGTTTTGCGTTCGGTCGGATCAGTTTCTTTTTATTTAGCTAGTGCTGTCTGGTCGTCCCTGTCCTCTTACTATTGTCTGTTTTCATTATATTTTTCGATGTTTATCTTCTCTTAATAGGCAATTTTATTTGTACAAAACGCCCTTTAGGTTCTTCTCTAGTGAGTTTTAAAGTTTAATTCTCATTGCAACGCGAGTTTTTCACAAGTTTCTTACAGGCAAAAATTAAACTCGTTCGCTCACGGTACATTACCAACACGTATAAAAGTATTTGTTTACGGTTTATAATTTTTTATGGTGAAGTTAGTTCATGTTTTCAGTCACTGTGATGTACAACTATTGGCTAATCCCTTATGGTTCGCTCATTTCCATTTTGTAATCTACTGGTACTTCTGGTGGTAATACTAGTCTTATAAGAACTAAGGCAAGAATGTAACGATATTTACGTTTTTCTGTTGTGAACTATGCAGTTTGCAATCTCTTTATTGGAAACTGTGATTTACCCTCTCTCTGTCTAGGCCAAAATCTATTAATGTGTCCTCCAGGGGCGGACCCAGACACGTGATTCGGGGGTGTGGGCGATTTCATGCTTCAAGGGGGGCGATCCCGTACTAAATTTACCTAAATATAATTTTAAACCCAGATTTCTGGGCTTCTACATTAAAAATAGTATTTCTGGGGTCTAAACCCATAGAAGTTACCTTCTTCTAGGCTCTTGCAGTTAAGATTAACTTGTTTTAATATTAAATTTAGTAATTTTGAGGCTCTTGGAGGGGGCGAATAATAATTTGAGTCATCCCATATATAACAAATTGAACAATTTGGATAAGTCATAGGTAGAAAATCGAATGGTACAATTAATGTTAATTGTTGATAGAAATTTTAAAAGAAAAGATTTTGGTATTTTGCCATCCACCTCGCCTTTAATGCGTAAATATTACTTTAATTTTGTCCTATATTAAATTTAAAGTACCTAGGTGTAAAGAAAATCTATTGTAGGTATCTAAAAGCAAATTGTCTATACCGAAGTCTTAAACTTCATGTAGAAAAAAATAATTATTCAAACAAAACTGTTATGTCTTCTAAACGTTATTTGTGGCATATTCTTGATTATTTTTATGTGTTCTTGGGAAATAACACCACAATCGAAACAAAAATCTGTTTCCAGGTCTATTCTGACCTCGTTTTCAATGGCTTTAAACATGCATTGAAAATATAAAATGCAAAATAAATGTTATGTTCGAACATAGATTAACCAAATAACAGTGACAAAAGTTTCTGATTAGTTACAAAGGACTGATAATTTATTGGTGCTGTCACTTACATTCAGTGCCTTGATCTTATGGAAACTGTCCATTTTTAAACTTCGTATCTATGGAACCTTGAGACCAGGAGGGGTGGGATGTATTAACTCTCTTCCTGTCGAAATTATGTACTCATATGTAGGAATTTCAGGCTGAAGCTATTAAAAAAGAAGATCAACAAATACTTACCGATACTTTATCTAAAGTGAAAGTAAAAACTAAAACTTTGGCCGTAATGAGCAAGGAAGAAAATATTCTCAAACTACAAACCCTGATTCAAAATGCAAATGATCAGTACAATGAATTAGTCCTTCAGTGGAATGCAGTAAGAAGCCCATTAGTAGAAGAATATGAGTCGTTAAAAAATACATTGTCTTTGAAAGAACAGCAATATATAACAGAACACAATAAGCTTATTATGTTGCGAGAAACTTGTAACAAACTTAATAAAGATCTGAAGGATAAAAATTTCTTGGAAGATGCACTGGCACAAAAATGTCAACAAATCCCAAAAGCTAATAAAAGGTAAGATATATACAAGGTGTAAATAGTTTGAGTGCATATATTTTAGGTGGAGATAGTATTCACCAAAAAAATTCTTATACCATTATTCTGAACATTAGTAGACCTTAATAACAAAGAAAATCCATAATACATTTTATATAAATTATTGACAATGTGGCAGCATCGCTTCCTAACACTACAATAATATAAATACCTAAAGAAGTAACATTGTCTAAGTATAAAATATAAACACATGATTTGATGAAACAAAAATAAACGTTTGATTCTAATTTTAATTCAGTAATTAGAATTGTTTATTCGAGAATGTAATTTGTTTACGTAAATAAAACATGTGTGACACTTCTGAAATAGATTTAGTATTAGCTATTAATGTTTGGAAGAAATATTTCTAAAATTATGTCACAGCAGAAAAGGATAAATAGATATTTACATATTATTTAGAAACAACGCGATACAATGCAAAATTATCTATTTTAACTACTAAATTGTTCAGAAACACATTAGTTAACTTCAAATATTTCGGTTTAATTTTAATTAATTTTTAATTATTAAAAAAGAGGTTTGGCAATGTTAAGTGATTAGTAAAATTCTTACCATTATTTTTTTTACTAAACTGTAACTCGTTTTGAAAAATGTTATAAGGGTTTTTGAAATATTTTCACCTGAACTGAACAACTTCAACCATTTACAGAGGGGGCAGACTCATACATACAAAATTCTCCACATTTTATTGAAATAGCAAAACAGTGTTACTACAACCAGATTTCTTGTAAGCTTTGATGTAGTGTCCCATTTCACCAACATCCCTATCGACGAAGCCATCAATATCATTATAGGAAAATACAAACCACCTCAAAACCGTATAGACTTAACGACGCACTGTTTTGAAGAACACCTATTTTGTTTACGAGAACGAATGATACAAACAAGTGGAAGGAGCTCCAATGGGATCACCACTTGCACCAATAATAGCAAACCTCTTTAGGGAGAACCTTGAGGAGTTAGTACTAAGAATAGCTAGCCTTAGACCCAGTTTATGGTTACGATATGTGGATGATACCTTTCTGATTTGGCCTAATGGGAGGGAACACCTCAACACATTTTCAGATCACCTTATTGGTATTCATCACAAAATAAAATTTACTATGGAGGTTGACGCCAATAATCAATTGCCATTCCTTGATGTTCTGATAAATAGGAAAGAAGATGGAAGAAGATTGGCCATACAGTATAAAGATGGAAGAAGATTGGCCATACAGTGTACAGAAAAGCAACTCACACCATTAGATACCTTCATGTTAATTCTCATCACCACCCAGCCTAACTACAAGCCGTCGTCCAGACTTTGGTAACTGGATCACAAAGGCTAACTGACCTGTGTGCGTTTTTTTTTTTTTTTTTTTTTATCCGAAGAGGGGGGAAATACATTCCGTACTTAGCTAGCACGTGCTGGCCGTCGTGCGGGACTCCCGATGTAATGACTTCAAAGCAAGAGTAAATCGTTGCATTGAAACCAGTATACCGTATACCCGCTAAAACCCTAACCTCTTTCTCCTACAACCATGGTCCCCTGCGGCACTCTTAGTCAATACTACTTCGCAAGGGTGGTTCATTGCAGATGTTTACTGCTCTTACATTGAAAGCCTCTAAAGCCTACTCCTCGAACGTATTGCGGAGTTCTTTGAGGATAGTCTCCGCGTAATCTGATACCAAGTTCCAGGCTTGGGGCCCTTCAGCATGGCTTTTACTAATTGTTCTGGAACGATATTAGTCTCCAGAATCCTCTCCACTTCGGCACGTTGATCCTGAAACCGGGGGCAGGAGAAGAACACGTGTTCCGCGTCCTCTACCACGTCCGTACAGTGTGGGCAGTTTGGGGAGTTTGATCTCCTGAACCTGTGCAGGTATGCTCGAAAGCATCCATGTCCAGTCAGGAGTTGAGTGATGTAGAACCCAACCTCCCCATGCTGGCGGTTGACCCAACAACTGATGTTAGGTATCAATCGATATGTCCACCTTCCTTTAGTAGAGCTGTCCCACCTCTCCTGCCATTGCCCTAGACTCATGGCTCTTTCATCGCTGTTTCCTGTCGGTTGGTCTTTCTCTAACTTTCTGCGATAAAGCCGTCCCCTTTCTGCAGCCAGGATGTCGATTGGTAGGGTAGAGGCAATCACACTCACCGCCTCGTAAGACACAGTGCGGTAGGATGATGCCACTCGAATCGCTGAGAGCCGCTGGACTGATTTCATTTTCCGGCGGTACGATGGTAGCTCGAGCGATTTCTCCCATACCGGTGCCCCGTACAACAAAACAGAAGTAGTTACTGTTGCCAGTAGCTGTCTTCTTATCTGTCTAGGGCCTCCGACATTCGGCATTATTCTAGATAATGCCCCCTGTACCCCAGCTGCTTTCTTGCTGGCCGCGATTATGTGCTCTTTGAAGTTGAGCCGTGTGTCCAGGAGCACCCCCAAATAGCTGATGAAGGGCTGCGACTGTATGTAGGAGTCGCCTATTTTGAGGGTGATGGTTTCCCTTGCCTTTCGACTGCTAACAAGAAGTGTTTCGGTCTTTTGTTCTGCTAAACTCAAGTCCGCTGCGAGCATCCAATGCTGAATTGTGGCTATAGCGAATGAGAAGGTTGTTTGTATCTCCTCTATGTGCTTGCGCACTATGATCAATGCCACATCATCGGCGAATGCCACTAGCCTGACGCCCTCAGGCAGACCGAGCAGGAGCAGGTCGTTGTACATTACGTTCCATAAGAGGGGGCCAAGAACAGAGCCCTGAGGTACACCTCCTGTGATCTTATAGTCTACTTGCCCATTTTCAGTTTGGTACAACAAGATGCGGTCCTTGAAATAGGCTGAAACCATTCTGCGCAAGTACTGCGGAACTTCCATCCTGACAAGAGCCTCCAAAATGCGGTCCCAGCGGGCCGAGTTAAAGGCGTTCTTGATATCCAGGGTCGCTATTAGACAGTACTTTTTTCCACCTCTTCTCCATCTCTTTCCCGAGATAGCCTCTCTGGCGATGTTGATAACGAGTGTCACGGCATCGATGGTTGATCTCCCCTTTCTGAACCCGAATTGGTTGGTGGAAAGTTTAGGCTCAACGTAAGGCTCCAGCCTATCTGCTATTATCCTTTCAAGGAGTTTTCCCGCAGAGTCCAACATACAGAGGGGACGATATGATGACGGTTCGTCGGGAGGTTTCTTTCCCCCTTTAGGGAGGAGCACAAGCCTCTGCTTTTTCCACTTACTCGGGAAAACCCCCTGCTTTAGGCAGGTCTCATACATGTGTAGAAACATGTCAGGCCTATTGGCTATGGCGCATTTTAGCGCGATGTTAGGTATGCCATCTGGACCGGGAGCCTTACCGTTTTGGAGCCGGTTGCACGCGCCCATCAGCTCACTCATAGTCACTGATGGTATATCTTCGTCCCTCACCTGCCACGAAGGATTAGCGGGTAGCTCAGGCTTTGCAGGAAACAAGTGAGTGACAATGCGGTGCAATGATTCGGGGCAGTTCGTTGATGTCATGGCAGGGGCCTTAATTTTATGCATCACGATTTTATACGGTTTTCCCCATGGATCTTGATTAACTTCGTCACACAACTCCTTCCAGTAGGATCTCTTGCTTGAGAGAATGGCTCTTCGTAGTTGTTGTCTTTTGATCTCATAGTCGAGCCTTAGTTCTTCTGTTGTGACCCTGTCGCGTCTCCGTGCTCGTTGATGCAGCCTTCGTGCTTTGAGACACTCTCGTCGGTGTTGTGAGATCGTGTCGTTCCACCAGTAAACTGGTGGGCGGCTGTTGTTCTGCCGTCTCCTTGGCATGGAAGCATCGCAGGACTTGACAACGCTTGTCATTACCTCTTTGGCAGTGGCTTCTGCGCTTGTTGCTATTGACAATGGTTCCTGCTCCATAACCAAGGCGAATGAATCAGCATCGAAAGCATTTTTGTTCCAGCCGACTGGCTGTGACCACGCACGACTGACACACAATCTTCGTTTGGGAGTGGTGTTGATTTCCCAAATAATAGCTTGGTGGTCGCTATTAGTAAACTCCTCATCGACCCGCCACTCACAGCCCCCTTTAATTAGGTTGCTGCTAACGAATGTTACGTCGATAATGGAGCTGGCTGTGCCTTTGCGATATGTGCTTACGGCTCCTGTGTTGAGGAGTACCAGGTTGAGCGAAGACATGGTCTCAAGGAGAGCTCGTCCTCTCGCGCTCGTTTCCCGACATCCCCAGTCAATTGCCCAGGCGTTGAAATCTCCTGCGATGGCGACCGATTCACGCTTCCGTACATCCTCCGCCAAGGTGTCCAAGAATAACTCGAACTCCTCGAGCTGTGCACTAGGAGGTGCATAGCAGCTATAGAAGTGGACCCCTCCCACTTTGGCTCTCACAAGCCATGGTTCGGGGGTATTTAGGAGTTGTTGGAACGGAAGTTTACCGCAAGCCCATATCGCTGCTCTGTCCGTTGTGTCATTTACCCAGGACAGGGTGTCGAAGTTTTTGTACTGCTCGCAGATTATGGCTACGTCGCAATCCAATTCCCGCACCCGCTGTACCAGTAGGTCTTGGGCTGCTTCGCAATGGTTGAGGTTGAGTTGCAGTACTTTCATTTACGGGCTTGTGCTGCTCTCATCGCCTGTTGGTAGATCGGACATTTCCAACTACCCGCAACGTGCCGGCAGTCTGACCTACTATCTTTCTCTTTGCAGAGTAAGCACTTGGCAGGTTGTTGACAAGCCGAGGCATTGTGACCAGCGCCTCCGCATCTGTGACAACAACTGCTTCGGTCAGTCTTGCCTCTGCACGCCTGGGCGTTGTGCCCAAAGTGCCAGCATTTGAAGCACCGTCGAAGGCTGATCCTCTCGCGAACACGTACTGTGCCCCACGCAAGTTTCAGCTTTCCAAGTGCGATGGCTTTCTTGGCCTGGACCTCTGGGAGACAAACAACTGCCGTTTGTGTTGATCTATATGCCCGTCGAAGTGATTTCACTGCCTCCTCAGTGATCTCTGCCAGGCCGTCGATATTATCTTTGAGCAGGTTTACTACCTCTTCCTTGGTACTGATCTCGTCCAGGTCTTTAATTTCAATCTCGATTTGGGGTATTCGAGATTGTACAGTGGCCCCGCTTGGGAGCTTATTCTTGATGGCGTTACAATAGCGCTCCATCTCCTGAGCGTCTGCCTTGGCGAATAACAAAAGTAGATCTCCCTTAGCTGTTCGTCGGATCTTATTGACTTTTTTGCCTATATCCTGCAAGGTGGGATCATTCTTGATACCTCGCAAGATATCTGCATGGGAGCTCTTCTCGCCTTTCTTTATAAGCAGCGTACAATGTTGGGCTGGTTTTTGCTTATTGGTCCTCGGGGCCTTTTTCCTCTTTACCACTTGCCAGTCAGTCGACTGGTTTGAAGGTTGTTTTTTGGTCTGCGGTTTAAACTTGGGTTTTAATACATTGTTTCTCTCCGCTTCTGAATTGACCACCCTACTTGTTGTTGCCTGGGTGGTTTGCCCGATGTTCTGGCAACCTTCTTTACCGGGCTTTAGCTTGCTAGGTAGCACCGGTTTAAGAGTTTTAACTAGTGGTGCCTTACTTGATGGGGCTACTGAAGGCGAGGCCTTCGGTGGCGAGGTCCTTGCTACTGAGGCTACTTTTATTGAAGCCGCCTGCTTTGGGGCCGCCGGTGTTGATGCAGTCGGTTTTGAGTTGGCTGCTTTTGAGGCAGCCGCTTTTGGGACCTCCTTTTGCTTTTCACCTTGTGTCTGAGTGTTTGACACCTTTACTGGCGATGTCTGTGTTGTAGCAGGTTTCGCTACAGGAGGTGGCCGCGTCGTTGACGTCTGATATTTGTCATATTCTGACTTAATGGCGTGTGCCAGTTTCTTGATCTCATGATGTACATTGTGCCTAGGCCCAATGAACTTCAAGAGCTCATCGATCTTTGCTCCTAATTTGTTTGGAGCGCCACTCTCAGTTGTGGCCCTTTGGGAGGCGTCAACTGCACTATCCGCCTTTTGGAGGACTTGGCTGAATAGTGTCTTGCTGCCAGCTCTAGTTTTAATGGTCGATGTTGTACCATTAGCAGTGTTCTTATTCTTCTTGTCACCATGTGACGGAACCAGTGATAATTCGCTCCCCCCAGAATCCGTGGAGCGTGCACCGGCCACCGAGGCTTTCACTCGATCGGAACCGGTGGTGGGATTATCCTCTGCAGAGGTACCCACCTGGGGTATTAAGTTGACCTTATCACCCATATCCATGAATGGTTTATTTTCGGGGTTCCTTCCCCTATCTGATTTTGGTCCGCCCTGAGGAAGTCCTCAGTACTCCCCATTGCTGGAGAGCGTCCCCTATCCGCCACCTGGGGAGGCGCCCGGTGGTGGACCAGCAACCACCCCGGGTGACCTGTGTGCGTGTGGATGTGCGTGTGTGTGTGTGTGTGTTTTTCTGGTTTTTCGGAAATTTCGTGTATTATTTTGTTTCTTTTGATAAAAACAATTTTGTCTACGTTTCGATGACTTCTCATTTATCTTCGTCTGGACTTCACTGCTTGGTTACGTTGCAAGCAGTGAAGTCCAGACGAAGATGAATGAGAAGTCATCGAAACGTACCACAAGCGCCAAGAATCGCCTTGATCTATCACTTATTATAAATAGTTAACCAACATAGAAAAAAAAAAGGCAAAGACAGAGAGTGGACTATGAAAAAGGGCACCTCTGAGGTACAAGAAATACACCTAAAAAAAGCAAGAAAAAATTAGCAAAATAGAAAAATATTCTTATTAGCAAAAATAACTGAAATCCCACCAAAAACATTTTCCTGTAAAATGTTGCCAAGACGAGACCGCACTGTCAAAAAGTTACCAGATCTCATGTAGAGCGAAACTTCTAATTCTACATGCTCTAACTCTACAAGCCCTAACTTTAGAAACTCTACCCCTTAACCAAAATATGTGGCTTTAATTTAATTGGTAATATATGAATTAACCTAACCTAACCAACCGACCAAGACACATATTTTGACTAAGGTGTAAAGTTTGTGAAGTTAGGGCTTGTAAAGTTAGGGCAATGTATACTTAGAAGCTTGGCTCTACATAAGATCTACAACTTTCCTGTAGACGGCATTACGATTCCTCCATTACTTTTCATTTTATAAGCAAAAAACAATAGAAATTCGTAAATTTGCGGGTTTTTATTATTGAAACCGTTTACTTCTACAAGTTTGCTGTTAAAATCTTAGCAATAATTATTAAACTGTTACTGTCGTGGCAGTATAAGCGAATTTCTGTTGAATTTTGTGTCCGAAAATGAGTTAAATTTTGCTCTATAAACTGGTGTAGAAATACTGGTAGTACATATATAGTTGAATATGATGATATAATGTTTGTTTGCAGATGTTAGTTGCCAATAATTCTACAGATGCGTCGCGTCTTGGCAACATTTTACATAAAATTATTTTCGGTGGAATATTTGTTTTCTCGATATTTATTTTTAGGCCTATTTTCTTACTTGCTCTGTTAAGTTCATTGATTTGATGGCAAATCTCAGATGGTTTAGGTATTCTCCATCTAGGATCGGTCGTTTGTGGTCCCAGTTCAATCGTCGAAAGATACTCTCTAATGCCTCTGTGAATTGCTTCGGTGATATTGAGTCGCCTTGTCTGACTCCCCTTGATAGTAGGAAATTCAGGGCTGCCTTCGTATATTCTGATTTTGGTTTTGGCTTCCCTGTATATATTCGCCAACATTTCTATGTATGGCTCATCTATACTTTGTTCACTCAGGGCGTTGATTACTGCCTTCGGATATATATTCATTCTACTCGTTGAACGACATTATAGTTCTAGTCTAAGAAACAGCTTCGAAAAACGTACGTTTTCGAAAAGCCAGCTAGAATGTGGAAAAAAGTTATAATTATATTAAAAAATAAAATAAGCCAAGTTTGTCTGACCCCACCGGCGCCGGATGGAAAAGCAAGCCGTAAAACTGAAAACTTATTGTTACAACATTTTATTTTTTTACGCTATTAAAGCAAAATATTCTCGAAGATGATTCCTGGAAAAAAATGCCTTTCCGATACAGCTCTCGAAGCAAAAAAGTAGGAAATTCTAGACATTTCGATTTCATTTTTAGTGTGACTACAGAGTGACGCTACCAGACAAATTACCAGTCAGGGACAGCCTGGTCGTTAAAGGCACCATCAGTGGCTGAGTAATCAACATTACGCTAGGTTCAAGGTCTTGAATTCCCATCACAGAATATAAAGTCTGTAATTCATTCATCAGTTTGTTCCTGGTTGATAATAATAATAATAATCAACATTATGTATGTATCTTGCCTAACTATGTTTTAGGTGCTAATACGTTAGAGTCGCTACACACAATCATCTACTGTGCTGGAACTTCCATCTGCAGAACAATTGGGGTCACAGTAAGACCAAAGCAAGACCCTCCCCAATTTAAACAATTTAAACAAACACCTTTGCAGAGAAGACTTCAAGGGAAAATCAATTCTCTTCGGAAAGACGTTGGAAGACTGACCGAATACCAACGAGGAGTCAGGAACAACAGAATAGAAAGGCTTGTCAATACTATCATGGACAATAACCGAATACACTCCCAGTGGGATGGAGAAAACATCACATCTCAGCGGTGCCTGGACAGTCTACGACAAAAGCTCTCCGTCTCCACGAGCCGATTGAGAAGGTACAAAATCAGTAACCAACGGAAACTAGACAACACGCTTTTCTGACAGTCAGAAAAAGGGTTTTATAGAAAACTTAACAACACCAATAATAATGAAGCCCCTAGTTACCCCAGTAAAACAGACATCGAGGAATTCTGGAAAACACAGCTTTTCACAACAATCTCCTATAACTCCAGAGCCAGCTGGATTAATGAGGAGGCTGCATTTCAGAACTGTGATGCCATGCAACACCAACCATTTACAACGGAAGACACATCCAACATAATGAAGCACCTCCATAACTGGAAAGCACCAGGACCAGATGGTGTACAAAATTACTGGATAAAGAAACTGTACGCAACCCACGAAACACTAACAGCCCTTATAAATGACGTAGTTACCCACCCACACAAAATGCCTAGTTTCCTTACGCATGGTGTTACATACCTCTTACCAAAGGACAACCTATGTGCACAGGACCCAGCAAAGTACCGACCAATCACTTGCCTTCTAACTTTATACAAACTCATAACATCGTGCATTAATCATCGCATTTTCAAACATTGTGAGCTGAACAACATAATTACTCAACAACAAAAGGGATGCGCGAAATTCGATGGGCTGCAAAGAACAACTGCTAATTTTGTCTGTAATCAAGCCCACCCCAAACGTCAAAATCTCTACATGGCATATGCGGACTAAAAAAAGGCCTTTGATTCAGTTCCACATGATTGGCTCATTAAGGTACTGAAACTCTATAAAGTGAATAATTGTATTATTAACTTTTTAGAATATGCCATGTCCACCTGGCAAACCAAAATCTCACTGAATGAAGCCAACTGTTCGATACAAACTGACCCCATTCCAATCAAAAGGGGTATATTCCAGGGAGACTCTCTTAGCCCGCTGTGGTTCTGCGTTGCCATGAACCCTCTCTCAAACAAACTAAACTCGACTAATTTTGGATTCAGTCTCAAACACAACAACGTACAAGCATTAAAGATAAACCATTTGTTATACATGGACGACTTAAAGTTGATGGCAGCTACGAAACAACAGCTTGAAATAGTAGAGGGGTTCTCTAGTGATATCCATATGAAATTTGGCTTAGAAAAATGCCGAATTATTAATATAGTTAAAGGCAAAATACAGCAGGGGCACTTCGAAATGGGAGATGGCACCTCAATTGAATCTATGGGAGAAGGTCATATTTATAAATACCTTGGAATAAAACAGGCTCAACGTATTGATGACTTGACTATGAAAAAGGACCTAACATCAGTTTTATAAAAGTGCAAGACGACTGTTGAAAACAAAATAAAACAGTAAAAATCTGTTTCAGGCAATTAACACCTATGCCTGTTCAGTGCTCAGTTACTATTTCGGTATAGTTTATTGGTGCAAGACTGACATTGAACAATTAAAACGAAAAGTTCGAGTTTTACTAACAAAAGCTCCAAATCACCACCCAAAGAGCTCTGTCGAACGTACAACTTTGCCACGGTATGAAGGAGGAAGAGGATTGACAGATCTAATCAAACTATTAAATCAACAAATTTCCAGTTTGCGTAGTCATTTCCAGAAACTCTTAGATTTTTCTGATCTACACAGAGTCATGTGCCAGGTTGATGACTCAACACCACTGCGACTCAGCTACAGCAACATGTCCAATTACACCACCAGACCACAGATCAGAAACTGCTGAAATGGAAAGAGAAGCCCCTTCATGGAAGACATAAATGACGTCAACCAAGATTATGTCGACAGTACAGCGTCGAACTACTGGTTGATCTCTGCTCATATGTTTCCTCAAACGGAAGGCTTTATATTGGCAATCCAAGATCAAGTAATTCCAACTAAGAACTACCTAAAGTTCATCGTTAAAGACCCTTCTATTAACAACGACAGATGCAGGTACGGTTGCCAAACATCTGAATCTATCCAGCATATCACAGGAGGTTGTCTAGCGTTCGCTGCAACTGAATACAAAGAACGACACGATGCTGTGACAAAAATACTTCACCAGGAACTAGCACTGAAACTTGAATTATCACAGTCGGTAAGATTACCATACTATAAATACAAACCAGAATCTGTTTTAGAAAATAACAACTACAAGCTGTACTGGGACCGCATGATACTGACCTATCGGACTGTTGCTCACAATAGGCCAGATATAGTTTTGGTGGATAAAGTCTCTCGGAAAACAACTTTAATTGACATAGCAATTCCTAACAACAATAATATAAATATCAAGCAAGCTGAGAAAATAACCAAATATAAAGATTTAGAATGTCAAATAAAGACTCAGTGGGACATGAACAACACACGAACTGTAGCATTTGTTATGTCAGCGACAGGACTAGTTCCAAAACATCTATTAAACAATTTAAAATACCTCGGTCTGAACGAACATCTTTACAAACAAATGCAAAAAGCCGTCCTCTTAGGAACAGCCCGGACGGTCAGAAAATTCATGGGAAACTGCCGCCACGACTCCAACCACGGGCCTGAAAACCTGGCAAGGGCTCCCAAAGATCTAAAGGCACTCATAGCGTGCCTTAGAAGGAATGTGATACCATGCATTTTATGGTCAAGTCGGAAATCAAAATTTTTAATCCTATATACTATAAGACGTTTTTCAGGAAGAATATTTTGTTGATGAATGTTATACCAGCATCTTGTAATTCGGTATTCCATTTTGATCAAGATGTAGTCGAATATTTGTCTATTAATTCTGAAAAATACGTAAAACTTCTTGAGATAACCTTTAAGTAGAGGGTTTGGGTACTTTCCCTACAGCCGTGGATTTTCGAAGCCGGAAAAGAATTGCTGTGTCACTAGAAAAGAATTACTAGCAATACTCAGGACTGTGGACAATTTTCATAAATAACTTTATGGTATCACTTCTTGTCTTCTAAACGTTGTTTGTGGCATATTCTTGAGTACTTCATTCAATCAATCAAATTTTCATTTTGCAATCTACATCAATAAATATAAAGCCATTGACAACGAAGTCAGAATAGACTTTGAAACGTTTGGTATTCCTGCAATATACGTCGTTTTATTTCTATTGTGGTGTTATTGCCCAAAAAAAGACATAAAAGTATACATCACTTCTTATTTAGAACCGTATCATACCACCCTCAACTGGACCTAAAGACACCAGAGAAACAACTGGTCAGATGGATAGAGAATTGAAAACAATACTGCGCCAAGGTAGAACATCGTTCCGAACGTATTCATAACACTGGAGATGCCTTATCCAGAAGATCCAGGCAAACGGATTGTTGACATTGTCTGAAGAAGGAACAATGGGAGATATTGAAAGAAATTTTTCACCCAGGCCTCAATGAAACGAGATAGTTAGCCACTCGGGCGTTCTGAAGCCATTATTGGCCCAATGGGACTTTCTAAGAGTAGAGAATGGGACTCTTTAGAGGTTTTGAGGGAGCAACGATGGCAGAGAAGTCCCAAAGAAAAATGTATCCGCTTTCCTGACATAAGTACATAATAAATAATAAGACTCTGGACAAGGTTCGTTGACGGTTTTACGGTATAAGTTACTTCGAAGACGTCAGAGCATGGTTCCGTAGATGTGACATTTGGCAGACAGTAGGGGCCAGAAGACTCGTACGAAGGACACAATACAACAATACAAAGTGGGTGTTTGAAAGAGCTGCTATTGTGATCGCCGAGCCATTCTCCTCGTCCGACAGGGGTAACAAATACATTTTTGTCTCTATAGATTAATTTAGTAAACGGCCTGAAACATATGCTATACCTACCCAATCAGACAGCAACCACTATGGCAGCGGTGTTGGTGGAACAACTATTGAGCAGGTCTGGTGTATCATTAGAGTTGTATTTAAATTTATTCACAGTCTCCGGATTATGATTATCAATGGTACACATATTATCTTAAAAGGTGCTTTTATATCCGGAAATTATTACATGAGAAGCATAAGTATTCATGATTGTTGAGGTCCTTGATTACTCTGTCTGTACATAGATTTTTTTCTCTCCTGTTTGACATTTGTAATGGTGGCAAAATTTCGAAAAATTGTTCGCATTAGTGGTTGTACTTTCTCACAGATGTTCCGAGAGAAAGAAATCTTTACAATATGATCAACCAGTCTTTCTGTGAGTTCATAGACATGCATAATGACACGACTCTAAGAACAGCTGTTAGAAAGACTTGTAAAGAACAACCAATTCTGAAAAATTGATCCTTCTACATTTTGTTTCTATTAGAAATTTTAAATCCTTATCTGTTACCGAAAAGAAGTATGTACACAATAATCGAGGACCTCCTCAACAATCATTTCAAATTACAGAATTAAATGAAAAATTAAATTTCAAGTAAAAGAATGAGGAATACAAATATGTTTTTTTCATATTTTTAAAATAATTTGTTAAAAAGTTATTAAAACATACAAAATTCGGCCCATTAAGAAAAGTAAAACACAAATTCTAACAGTAATTTATGAAGTTAAATGTACCAAATGAAAATAATCATCGTAAAAATACAAATATATTTTATTTATATTTTAAAAATAATTTGTTTAAATTATTATTTACAATTTGACCCATTCTCCCATTTATCTTCCTAAAATTAAGACAATAGATTATATAGTGCGTCACTGAAAATTTATTGGTAAAATAAAACGAAAATCCTAATCTTCATTTTGTGAAGGAAATGCGTGGAACCTTCGGCAAGTGTTGTCATCATCAAGGAGTAAACTGTTTACTCCTTGATGATGTCAACTTAGAGTTGTTGAAACGGCGTTGAGTGTTTAAAATAAAGGTTTGGGGTTAGGGTGTTTTTATATTTAAGTTTGTGGACAATTATTTAATTCAATAAATATTTTGATACAAATCAAGCGAATCATATAGCAGATAAAAAAAGACTACGAGAAATAAAAGTATATATTTTTTATACATTTAAAACGCATAGTTTAACGAGATATTAAGGTAAATATAAAAAACACCCATTCCCTGCTTGTCTGAAACTGGAACATTAAAAAAACATGTACTTTGATTCATCTATATTGTATCAAATCTTAAAGGTGGTACGGAACCCTTAGTATGCAAGTCCATCTCGCATTTGACCAAATTATTTTACTAACAATGTTACGACCAGGAAATAGTTTTTGTCGGCATTTGTTTCGGATAGATGTTTTTTCTTACAGATGATTAATTTTTAGAAAAATTTCTTTTTCATTAGTGTAAAATTAAATGTCACAACAATATTTTATTTATTTTAGTAAAATTGTATCAATATACTTGGTTAAATTACGGAATTTTAAACTACTTTATAATTGTTTTAGATCTGCTTATACTCGACGTATATATGAAATCATAGGAAATATTAATAAACAAAATAATGAAATACAGAAGATTCTCAAAGATACAAGAGCTCTTCAGAAAGAGATTAAAACTCTTACAGAACAAATTGATAGATCATTTACTTTAGCGGATGAACTAATATTTCGTGTGAGTACTTTTGAGTATTAATTTGTCTAATAATCATTTTAAATCTAAAAATAACGCAATATGTTTCAGGATGCTAAACAAGAAGAGGCTGCCAGAAAGGGATATAAATTGTTGGCTGCCCTACGAGATGAATTTAATATAATTCTGAAAGCTATAAGCGACATGGGGCAAATAGAACGGGAGTGTAGAAATTTACAGGATCAAATAGATATTGAAAAAGCTAAGGAAATCGGAGTCAAACTTGAAAGAGTTAACAGTGATTTATTACAGTTACAAAAAGAAACACAGTCGCTTATGAAGTACTCCCACGGATAAAAAAAGAAGTATCAGTGTGAATATATTTGCAATATGAATATAAGGAAATGTTGCCAAATTGGTACAGTCAGTTTTTAGTTGAATTCACTTCAGTCAGTTTAGTTTGACATTAAACGTCAGATTGCAATTTGAATTTATAAGTTGAGTTTTAATGTAAATTACTGATTTGTAATTGTATAATAAAGTTTTCATTAATCTGTAATTTATTTGGAGTCAGGAGTATGAGAAAATACAGTGTTATTAATTAATGGTGAACATAAGAGCTGAAGAAAAAAAGCGAAGAGATCTCAATAAGGTTAGTGCTAACTTTGAAGAAGAATTCAAATTATTAATCAAGAAGAGGTAGCACGAACAAGAGCAGTTACTAAAGTTATTAGAAACAATAAGAGCAAGCAATATGAGAAGAGAAGAGCCAAACGGACAAGCACTGTTAGATAAGAAAAGGCAAAATGAACAGGAACAACTAATGAAATTATTAGAAAAAAAAAATGGCAAAAAGAAGAATAATTATTAGATGGGAAAATAGGAATTTAAGAAGAACCATAAACGAAAGTATTAGGTGAGAAAAAAAAACAAGCACTATTGGATAAGAAGACAAAGAGAATGGGAACATTCAATGAAATTTCAACAGAAACTAGTGCAGCTAATAAATAAAATCTGAAGTTGACGAGGTAAATACTGCAATCGAAATAATAACACATTCTGTCGATAATGTTGAATTCAAAGTTACCAGTATGAAAGATGAATTAGGAAGAGATAAGACAAACTACAAAATGAAATTTGAAAACTCATGTAGAGTTAGCAGAAAACCCGAAAATGAAATTCATTAAATATAAGAGAAAAAAAAAAAAAGATACAGTGTTTACCAAATGCTCTTTTGTGAAACCACCCACCTTCGATGGACATTCTTCTTGATTTAGACATAAAATACAATTTGATACAGTTTCAACATGTATGGGACATTGATGAAAATGCTATAGCTCTTGTCATTTCCTAAAGAGGATCAGTACTAGAATTACTTGAAAGTATTCCCGACGACCAACAGACTGATTTTGACAAAATAATTTCTTTCCTTGAGTTACTGTTTTGCAACCAAAATCTTAGTCAAGTTTACCAAGAACAACGTAGGTCACGAAACATAGAAATCTGGGAAATAATAACAGGATTTTATTTCTTCTACGTTGATATTTTATCGCGACATGAATTCCGACATCCAGGAGTTTCAGGAAAATCTAGCTCACAGAGACTCCTCGATGTCGGAATTCATGTCGCTATAAAATATTAAATTCAGTTATATGTACTTTATACATAAATAATTATTCGAGAATTCAATCAACTGAGGGGAGCGCAACTGATGAAGGTTCACGACTAGAAACAATATATTGTCTTGAGTTCAGTGAATTGAAAAATCTCGAAAAGTTAGTATATTCTACATTAAATTGAAAACACTTTACAGAATTAATTATCACTAATCGGGTTGGCGTGTGGGAAACATTTAGATATGTGTTAGAATTATAACTGTTACGTTACGTTCCGATCTTTATGAGACACAAGTTAAAGCGCAGGAACGAAAATTCTTACTTTAGAGCAAGAGCTGCCTGATTAGATTCACAATGTTTTTTAAACCAATAATTGATTACAGCGAACAAGGAACTGAACCCTATTGTAATCCAGATAACCAAATTTTAGAATAATGGATTTGTTTACTACACAATTCTATGATGCTATTGTTATCGTCTACTGGACAATGTTTTTTTTCGTGATCCGGTCATATAGGGACAGCGGAGATGAGGCTAATGGTTAACACTCAGTTCGGGGACGCGAGTAATGGTTGTTTGTTTGGGAAGTTAGTTTTTAAAAAAATAAAAATTAACAACTCAAAATCTACCAATTTTGTATTTGAAGAACGTGTTGAGAGTAAGAAGACAACTTTTACAATGACAATTAAAACAATTAAAATAATATAATCAGTTTTGTACAATCATCAAGATGCAGATTAATAATAACAGGATGTGCAAGATAAACAATAATTTATATCTACAGTGTGGAATTTACTAACATAATTCCTCCCTGGCGAAATGGAACTTCAGGGGTGGCATGAAGTTCTGACGACTCCTGGCGTTTTGGCTTGGGTTTTCTTGACCATGGCTTGAACTTCTTGTATAATTTGAATGCAATGATTATTAGTATTATTGTAATACTAATTGGGTGGCTAGTCTTCTCCAAGGGGTTGATTTCCAAGGGTTGAATTTCATGAGACAATTTGTGTAGCTCTGAAATTTCGTCTAACTTGATTTGGCGAAGCTGTATGTGATTGAGGGTTGAACTTTCATAATCTTCCGGTATTTGTATTTTTGGGAGTGAAAATTTGGTTGTTTTCGGAAATTCTTGGCTATGGGCGAACATTTGACCATTTATGGTTATTTGGCATCCTTCAGGAATATTGATTATACTCGGTTCTGTGATTAACTGAATTCCATTTCCATTTTTGCAGTTAAAAGGGGTTTTAATTGGATTTGCTGGAACGGCAATAATTTCGTTTTGGGAAACTTGTTCGATTATATTTGCTGAAAGGCTGGTAGTTCGTACGATGCATTGAGATGAGTCACTTTTGGAAATTATTGAAATTTCGCAACTATCATCTATAGGCTGTGGCTGTCCTCGGCATATATATGTGTCTTCAATTTTTGGGCAATTTTCGGCTGGTATTAGATAAGAAGTAAGACTCATGAGGATATATGGATGTGGAATTATAAGGGTTCGGTTTTTCCATGGAATAGGGAACGAATGGAAATAATTATATTGTGTAGCATCAAATAATGGTACATACATTATAAAATAGATCAAATTTTCTTCAGTGTGAATATTTACTGAAAACATTTTATAATAATTCCGTAGGTCTTTAAGGTGAAGTATTTGGTTTTGGGAGAAAATTGTATTTAATTCTTTTAATATTAAAAGTAAATCTGATTTCGGTAAAATTCCTGGGTGTAATTCTTTGAGATGAGCAAAACTTACTGCGTTTTCAATAGTCATTATAAATTCTTTTATTCTATCTAAATTCATATAAAGCTGTGAAAATGTGTTTTGGATTTTTGTTATAATTTTATGATCTCTAGTTGTCATTTTGAGTTTATTCAAGGCATTTTCTAATTGTTTCATTAAAATATTTTGATTTAAAGCTAATGTTGAAACTGTTTTGTTATAATGTTCAAGAAGTTTAGTTGTAATTGATGTTTGGATTTCAATTCTTTTTGCTATCTTATACTGATTTTCTTCTAGGGTCGATAGGGCTTTATTGATTGATTCACGGTCTTCGTTGTCCATTGTTCCGAATAATATTTTTGGAATATTTCCAATGGGGTTAATTAATCCTCTTCGTACGCGATTTGAAGTAAAAGCGGCTATTCTACTTTTTATCTCTAATATTTGATTAAGATTATGGGTTACCAATTGATTAAATCCCATATGGTTAAGTGATATATTTAAGTTAATAGAATTATTTTTTAATTTCTTATTTTCTATAATATTCTTTAAGGATATTAATATATTTTCATTATTTCCTAATTCTACGTTTAAGTCAGTGAGGTTAATATAGTGAATAAACTTATGATATGTTGAGGGTATTCTAGCTGAACCTAATTCTTGAGTATATATATATATAATTGTTAATAGGGGTTATAGTTATTTGGGTATTTATTAAAGGGATTGTCAAAATACACTTAAGTATTACTAGTAGTTGGTTGTTCTTCATCTTTGTCTCGACTGGGTGTTCCTGGAATAAATCGTTTTTTCTTTACTCTACTTTTATGTACGAGTCCTAGTTTTGTTTTGGCAAATATTTATATAAAGTTTTATGTCGTTTTCCATAGAGGGCCAATAGTATTTTTTAAGAGAATTTTTAACTTCGTGAATTCCTTTATGGGAAACTTTTCCTTCATGGTGGTATTTTATTAAAGTTTGTTGTTCTTCTTTATCTGTTATGTCTTGAAGTAGTTTTGAAGATGTGACAAGATTAAGGGAAGTAAAGTTTTTCTGTAAGGTAGTTATGATTTTGGCGTTATCGTGTTCATTAAAAAAGTAAAGGCAATATAATTTATCAGGGGCAATAGTTTGTTTAAACATATTCGTTATTTCTTGTTCGTCTGCGGATCTGGCTAAAGTTAAAGTGTATCTAAAATTTTCAAAAATTCTTTTGGCTGATATGCTAGACATCAAGGCGTTTGGATTATGAGAAATTATTATTTGTCGTTTGTAACAGTTAGTGGGTCTTTCCGTTGGTCGTATTTCTAAAATAGGGTTTCCGCGAGAAGTATGTTGGGTTGCAACTTCATCATCTTGATTTTTTAAAATCTGTGGAATATTTGGAGTAGGAGGGGATGACGTGTATAAATCTAGGGGTTGATTTTCGTCATTTTTGTTTACTGTTTCTTTGTTCATTTGTTGATTCTCCTGTTCAGCGATTTCATCTGCTAAATCTAAAATTTGTCGATAGGTATCTTCATCTCCATCATTCGCTATCATCGATTGATTTTCATCTCCAATGGCATTCATATTAGGGTTGTTTTCTAATTTTATTCTTGAAAGAGCGTCTGCAGCTTGATTTTCTTTTCCTTTCTTGTATTTTATCTTGAAATCGAATTCTTTCAATTTTAGTCTCCATCTGTGAAGTTTTGAGTTTGGAGTTTTAAGGGAAAATAACCATTCTAAGGGTTTGTGGTCACAAAAGGCTGTAAACTTCTGATTATATAAATATGGTCTAAAATAACGGCATGCCCAAACAATAGCAAGTAATTCCTTTTCTATTGTTGAGTAGTTTATTTCTGCAGGGTTTAAAGTTCTTGAAGCGTAGCTGATAGGGTGTCCATTTTGTGATAAAATTGCTCCTAATGCAAAATTTAAACTATCCGTCGTTAGTTGAAATTCCTTCGAAAAATCTGGGTATGATAAAATTGGTTCATTACATAAAAGTGTTTTGCAATAATTAAAAGTTTTCACGAATTCATCATCAATGATTATCTTTTCACCTTTCTTTAGTTTTTGTGTAAGGGGTTTTACTATTTTAGCAAAGTTTTTTATAAATTTCCGGTAATAACCTATAAGTCCTAAAAAGCTTTTAATTTCACGGTGAGTTTTGGGAAGTGGAAATCTTTTAATTGCATCAATTTTCTTTGGATTAGGCTTTATTCCGTTTGGTGTAACAATATGTCCTAAAAATTCTACTTCTTTTCTTAAAAATTCGCTTTTATCTAATTGTACTTTTAGGTTGGCATTTCTGAGAGTTTGAAAAATTTGTTTCAGGTTTTTTATATGTTCTGTAAGGGATGTCGAAAATACTATTATATCGTCCATATATACTAAACAGATTTTATTTTGAAAATTTCTGAGAACCTTATCCATTACTCTTTGGAATGTAGCGGGTGCGTTTTTTAAACCAAAGGGCATACGTAAAAATTCATAGTGTCCGTTTTCTGTATTAAATGCGGTTTTTTCTATGCTGTCTGGGTGCATCTCTATCTGATGGAAGCCAGTAGCTAAATCCAGAGTTGTGAAATATCTACATCTTCCAAATTTATCCAAAATGTCATTAAGTATTTGGAATAGGGTAGCGGTCGTCGATTGTCTTTTCGTTGACTTTTCTATAATCTATTACTATTCTCCATTTTCTTCTTCCTGATGCGTCAAGTTTCTTCGGTACTATCCACACAGGGGATGACCAGGGTGAGATACTAGGTCGTATAATTCCATCATTCAACATTTGTTGTATTTGTTTGTGAATTTCATCTTTATGTACTTGAGGGAATCTGTAACTTTTTGAATGACAGGGTTCTTCATCCTTAGTTCTAATTTGGTGTTTAACAATATTTGTGAAACTAAGTTGATCTTTGGGTTTTTGAAAAATGTCGTTGAATTCTTCGCATAAGTTTAATAGAAATTTTTTTTCTTCGTGGTTTAAGTGATTTGTTCTGATAAGGGATGAAATATCTACTTTATCAGATTCAGGTGGAATTAAATTGAAATTATAAATTTCGTGTTCGTCGGTAATTGGGGTACAAGGATAAGGGTTGGTAAATGTTATTAAATTTTGGTTTGAACAAGTATTATGGATTTCGATTTTTGCAAAACCATTTTTAGCATATGTAAGAATTTCTGGTATATAAATTCCATTTTTATTGTAACAATGAATAAGTATTTGTCCTTCTCTTATATTTACTGGTATACGTTTTGTTACGATTTCTAAGGGGTTAAGATCAAATGTATAGGTTGAAAAGTCTTCACGGAAATACAGGGGAATGACAGTGAATTTATTTACGAGTCGATTGTTTTCTACATCAATTGAAAGATTTAATTTTTGAAGATCTCGAAAACCTATTAGTCCGTCAAAATAGTCATGAAAGTCATATAAAATAAATTCTATGTTTTGGTCTGTATTAAATTCAGCAAAGGGTGGTACTGATGCTTTGTACTCAGCAATGGCTTTTCCAGTACAAGTTTTTAGTTCAGTTCTGTTTATATAAATACATTCAGGGTGATATTCGTAAATTATATAGGGTCTTATAATTGAAAATGAGCATCCGGTGTCAATTAGTAGTTTATAGATTTTATTTTTAATTTGGATTTTTATGTAAGGTAATGAGTTTGCGGTTATTTGGTTTAATTCATATGTTAAGTTAGATTGTTTGAATTGTGATCGATTGGAAAATCCTGGTTAAAATTTGGGGATTCTTCTAAATAATCTGTGTTTTGTTGGTGGGAATATCTGTTTTTTTCAAAATATTGTTCAGGATTGATATTTTCAACATTAAAATTTTCTACACCAGACATAGGGGTAGATAAGTTTTGTTTCGAGGGTCCTGGGAAATTATTAGTATTTCTCTGAGCATAGTTTTCCACACCAGACATAGGGGTAGGAGGTTGAGGTTTAAAATGTCTGTTTGGGGTAAAAACATTTCTGTTTGGGTTTGATCCTTGTTGATTATTAAAGTTGGGCCTTTTTGTAAATTGAGGGATGAAAGATCTTTGTTGAGGTTGATTGTGTTGATTCGGAAAAGATTTTCCTCTAAAATTTCTAGAAAAGTTTTGGTGATAATATTTAGGATTAGAGTTTTGGGAATTAAAATTATGATTTTGTTGAGAAGTTCTGTTGTTTTGAAATTGGGGTTTAGAGTTTGTCTGTCTCTGTTGTGGATTTCCTAGATTTCTTTGAGCGATACGGTTTTCATATTGCCTGTTCAAGTCCAGAAAATAAATCGATGGCTTGTTCAAGGGCAACAGGGTTAGATAATTTTAAGTCAGTTTGGTATCTTTCGGGGATGAATGTTATGAAGCGGTTTTTTGCATTGCTTTCACAAAATTCAATTTTTAATATTTGTCTATTAGGGTCTGTTTCAGTTAGGTGTATCTTATCAATTATTTGGGATCTCATATGTTGCAAACGAGAACCAAAGGCTAGAAGAGATTCATTGGGTTTAGGAAAAGCTTGATTCATTTTCATTTCGAGGGTTTCTAACGTATCATTACATGAATAAAGGGAAATTAAACGATTTTTTAAAGCGTCCCATGTATTAAGTTCAATTCTTCCTGCACAAGTTATTTTTGCGGCACCTTTTAATTTTTGTCGCGCATGAGCAAAAACAAATTTGTGAGTAGGTTGGGGAAATTCTGCAAACATATTTTCTACCTGGGCAATATATTGTCTTAATTCCAAAGTGTTACCGTCAAATTCAGGAATGAATTCAGCAAAATATTTAATTAAATTTACATCGATTGCTACCTGTGAACTTTGGGAAGTGTTCGCGGATGGCAATTGCGTTGGTTGACTCATGATGATGGCTAATTTATTTTTAAAATAAGAAAGATTTAATTTGGTTTCAGAGTCACTGGAATCAGTTTCAAAATTGCTTTTGGGATTTCTAAATTCGTTCATATAATTTTATATAACAGGAAGTAAAAATAAAATTTGTTAACACATAAAACAATAGTAATATATAAGAAATTGTCTTGGATAATAAAATTTAATTGTGAACTGATTGATTTTTTCAAAAATAAATCAATTCAATAACATATCATCAAATAAATAAATAATGTCAAGTTCAAGTCTATATAATATTTGTTAACTTTCGCTTTTGTTTGTATTGAAAGTAAATCTTATCATTCGTGAATTAAAACACAAGATTGCAGTTTCGTCTAAATGAAAAATATCAGTTAGTAATCTGCTATAGCGATTTAAAACAAAGTCAAGGTATAGAATACAAAGAGCTATTATATTCTCATCTAAATATAACTTATCTCTTACCTTTATCTTTTCTCTTCAAGTGAAAATGCAGTTGTAAATATAAATTGTAAATGCAATAATAATTCGCTTTCGATTAGTGAATTATGGAATATTATAAAATTAAAGATTTCAAAAATTCGAAAAACTTAGTCTATGTGTAATATAACACTCTTGATACTACCAATGATAACTGTCAGAGGAAATATCGGTTTGATTGGAAAAGAGTCTCACTTACCTCGAGTTTTCTTTGGGTGTAGGCTATGTTCAATTTGGCTCAAAAACCTCAGTTTTTCGTCTCTTTTTCAAAAACTGCTGAACTAAAAATTAACAACTCAAAATCTACCAATTTTCTATTTGAAGAACGTGTTGAGAGTAAGAAGACAACTTTTACAATGACAATTAAAACAATTAAAATAATATAATCAGTTTTGTACAATCATCAAGATGGAGATTAATAATAACAGGATGTGCAAGATAAACAATAATTTATATCTACAGTGTGGAATTTACTAACATAATTCGCGAGATGTGATTTTCCGACATCTAGGATTTTCAAGAAAACTAGCACACAGAGGTTCCGAATCTGGAGTCGTTCCATGTAATTGCTGTTATCCCGTTACTCCTAGATTAGAATGTCACGATACAATTTTCAGGTTAACTTCACCTATCACAGATAGATAATACTCTCTTCGAGGTGACATTCTTTTGTACACACTACAATATATATTGTTTCTGGTCAGGGAACCTTCATCAGTTGCGCTTCCAACAAGAACACTTATTTATGTAATTGATTCATATCGGTAAATCCTAGATGTCGGTCTTCACATCTTGCGTCTCTGACAGGTGAAGTTATCGTGACATTCTAACCTAGGAGTTACAGGATAACAGCAATTACATGGAACGACTCCACATTCGGAACCTTTGTGTGCTAGTTTCCTCGGAAATCCTAGATTTCGGTCTTCATGTATCTCAGAAATGCAGTAGCAGAAGAGAACGTAACATAACATGAATATCTTAGGGAAGGATATATCTTAGTGAATAAAGTATCTTAACCCTTTGGGACCCAATTTTTTATATATTCCAAATTTTTTTTATAACATGTGACATTTTAGTGACTAGTATTCATTATTAGTAGGTTATAAATAATGTTACGAAATTTACTAAAGCCGACCCTGTTTCATATCAGTACGACAACAATCGCTTTGAGATAAAAAAAATGGTTCTCGAAAAGACTCGGCACCTGTAGGAGTGATGATGATTTTTACGAGAATTTTCTATGGTGGTTTTATAAAGGTAGGAGGCCACGATCGCGAATCAGTTGATGGAGCGAAGAGCTTATATGAAAGATTGTTATTGTGATATTAGAATCAGCTGTTGTATATTCGATGTAAATAAAAGTTCTAGAAAAGTGAAAGTGAATATTAGTTTTATAATTTTAAATTGAACCCACGGACTATATAGCAATTTGGTGATCAGAAGTGAAGGATTAAGTGCAGTTAAAATCGTAATTTGATTTATGGAAACTCATAGCATGGAAAAGATGGACGAAACTACCAAAAAAATAGTCAAGCAGGTTACGGAGGGACTAGACGAAAAAATTGCACAGATTCTAGAAAAACGTGACAAGAAGGAGAAACAACATCAAGAAGAAATTCAACAAAGATTAGCGATACGACAATCAATCCTTGAGTCAGGTATACCAAGTCCAACTGAGTGGAAAAACTGAAAAATCCGGTAAAAGCCTCCAAGAATTCGAAGCAGAGATTAGACGGTTAGAAAACACTTGTCCTACCCAGACCTGCCAGAGGAAACGAAAGACCAGTTGGCCACGCAGAGTTTCATAAACGGCATCAGAAATGTGGAAGTACAAAGAAATTTAAGACTGAGTGGCGTCAAGAAGAGTAATGAAGCTCTACTTCGGGCTTTGGAAGTAGAGGCCGTCATGAACATCTCCAAGCCGAGGGTCCGAGCAGTTTCCTTCTACCAGGAAGAGTCAGAGTCACCATTTCAAGGGCTGCTTGCTGGCCTGAACAAAATATTAGAACGGTCACAAAGAACTGGCACCAGAGGGGCATGTTACCGCTGCGGACGGACAAGACACTTCCAACGTGACTGCCGAGTAAGGCTACCGGAACGATCACCAACCAGGGGTAGCCAACAAACCGACCTTACCAACCAGGGAAACTCCCACCAGTCAGTATAAGGGGGCGAATGCTGACTCACCCTCCACCAGCCCCCAGGACAGTATCCATCCGGGGATTTTGCCGAGATAGCGGCAGTCTAGTCGCCAGGGACACCATCAATGGTCGAGCAATTACCATCATCATCGACACCGGCGCCGCTGTGTCCATTGCCAAGTCCAGGGTCTTGAGAGCATTAGAAATTCGGCCAGTTACCAATAACATCCAGCTCAGAACAGTCACCGGCGAGTCCATGTCAATACAGGGTGAGGCAGATGTCGTGCTACAGATAGGGGACAACATGATCCGGCATAGGGTTCTGGTAGCGAATATTGAGGACGATTTTATACTGGGAATGGACCTAATTAGCCAGCATGGATTTATGTTCGACCCGAGATATGATGTTCTTCGGTTCCTAAATGAGGAATTTGTATTGACGCGGCCCACCAACAGTTCAGTCACCTCCATAAAAATTGTGGCAAAGTCTTCAGCTAGGATTCCCGGTCGAACGGAACAGATTATTCATGGGCAGTTAGTTAGACAGCAATCCTGGGAGCTGCGTTGGAATGGTGGAGCCCGTACACTCAGCTCATGACTACTTAGTTGGACGGGCTATAGTTAAAACCGGACGAGATATACCAATCAGAGTCCTGAATTTGTCCAACAATGACATCAGAATTGTCAATGGTCAAGAGATAGCTTGTTTCGAGCCAGTAGAGACCATCATCAATTGCGAAGAAGAGTACCAGACGTCGGTGAAGGAGCCAGAGCCCAGTAAAGAGTTCCTTCAACAGTTTGCTGACCATTTGACACACCTGACACCAGAAAACCAGAAGAAAGCCAAGCAATTTATCACAAAGCACTGGCAAATTTTTAACAGTCAAGATGGAACCACCGGTCGCACCAACATCATCCAGCATCGAATAGATACCTGAAAGGCTCAACCCATCAGAATATCACCTAGACGACTACCATTGGGGCAACAACAGGCAGTCGAGGAAAACATCGAGTCCATGGTACAAAATGGAGTTATTGAGCCATCCATCAGCCTATGGTCTGCTTCCGTAGTGCTAGTTAAAAAGAAGGATGGAACCACCCGATTTTGCGTGGATTACAGAAAGCTGAATGATGTCACGAAGAAAGACAACTATCCACTACCCCGAATCGATGACACTTTGACCACACTAGCAGGCTCCCGTTGGTTCTCCACGCTAGACCAAAAAAGTGGATATTGGCAGGTTGGTCTACACGCAAACGACAGAGAGAAGACAGCGTTCTCCACCAGTAAAGGGCTGTTTCAGTTCACGGTCATGCCCTTTGGGTTATGTAATGCACCCGCTACATTTGATGTACCCGCTAATGGAGTATGTACTGAGCGGGTTAACATGGAGGACGTGTTTAGTATACCTCGACGACATTCTAGTCATGGGTCAGACATTCGACGACCATCTGAAGAACCTGGGCGAAGTATTCTCCAGAATTAATAACGCCAACCTGAGACTCAATCCGAAGAAGTGTTCCTTGTTCCAAAAAGAAGTAGAGTTTTTGGGCCACGTAGTGTCCGAGTCAGGAATCCGAACCAACGAAGACAAGATAGAAGCCATCCGTGATTGGCCAGTCCCAAGACACAAGCATGAACTTCGAAGTTTCTTGGGCCTCTATTCATACTACCGGCGTTTTGTTGAGGGATTTGCCACCATCGTCGCCCCTCTACATCGGCAGACCACTGAGAAAGAGACCTTCCGTTGGAATCAGGATTGCGAAACATCATTCAGGCGACTGAAGGCAGCACAGGTTTGGGGGCCGTCCTATCCCAGGTGCAAGATGGTGAAGAGAGAGTGATCGAATATTACAGCCGTGGATTCTCGAAACCGGAAAGAAATTATTGCGTCACCAGAAAAGAACTTCTTGCAATAATAAGGGCTGTAGACCATTTCCACAAATACCTCTATGGTCGTCATTTCTTAATCCGAACAGATCATGCCGCACTCAAATGGCTGCTGGACATGAAGACACCGGAAGGGCAACTGGCCAGATGGATGGAGAAATTACAGCAATACGACTTCAAGGTGGAACACCGTGCCGGCCGTTTGCACAATAATGCAGATGCCCTATCCAGAAGACCCTGTAGATCGGAATGCGGACATTGTCTGAAGACGAAACAGCGAGAGGGTATCTCCATCAGGCAGATCCAAGTGCAGGCCAATGAAGACTGGACAACGGAACAGTGCATCCAGGACCAAATGGCTGATCCAGACATCGAACCAATCTTGTCACTCAAAACGATAGGGGCACCCAGGCCACGATGGGACGCAGGTAGTGCTGAAATCGTTATGGGCTCAATGGGACTCTCTAAGAGTAGACAATGGAATGCTCAAGCGAGTTTGGGAAAGCGCTGATGAACGAGAAACCAAGTCCCAACTGGTAGTTCCGAAGAAAAAGGTACCAGCCATCCTGACCGAAGTACATGATGGAATTACCGGAGGCCACCTGGGCATGAATAAAACCCTTGACAAAGTTCGCCGGCGGTACTACTGGGTGAATTACTTCGAAGACGTCAGAGCTTGGTGCCGCAAATGTGCCATCTGTACAGCCAGTAAGGGCCCGAAGACCCGGACCAAGGACACAATGCAGCAGTACAATGTGGGCGTCCCATTTGAAAGAATTGCCATCGATGTCGCCGGTCCGTTTCCCGAGTCTGAGAGGGAGAACAAATACATTTTGGTCGCAACGGATTACTTCAGCAAATGGCCTGAGGCATATGCGATATCCAACCAAGAGGCAAACACGGTAGCGACGGTGCTAGTAGAACAACTATTCAGCAGGTTTGGCGTCCCGATGGAATTACATTTAGACCAGGGGCGTAATTTCGAATCAAATGTATTCCAGAAGGTCTACACGATGTTGGGGATCAGGAAAACGAGAACACCATTACACCCACATTCAGACGGAATGGTGGAAAGATTCAACAGGACCTTGGAACAACACCTATCCAAGGTCGTCAGCAATAACCAGCGTGATTGGGATGAGCATATTCCCCTATTCCTGTTGGCATATCGCTCTGGCGTACATAATAGTACAGGCCTGACCCCAGCCCTATTCGGAAAGGAGTTGCGATTACCCTGCGATTTGGCTCCCCCGAAAAATCTCCCCAAGACATCGACGATTAAGCCAACCAGCCCCGACAAAACATGCTGGCAATACACGAATTAGCCCGAACGCAGATGTTGGCCACCAGTGACCAGATACGACCTTTATATTTATATATTTCCTTCAATATACGTCGTTTTATTTCGATTGTGGTGTTATTGCCAAAAAAAAACATAAAAGTAATAAATCATATTTTAGTGAGGATAGTATTTTTTGCACAATATTACGATGTTACTTAGAATGGGGGATTTATATGTCCCAGAGGGTTTTTTGAATGGTTTAATAATATCTTACTGGTATTTTTAACGTGGCAAAAAAATATTTGTCCCCTAATGAGTTGCAATACTTGGCTGACAATTTGGACGAAATATCTTCAGAAGAAATAACAGAATCAGAGTCAAAAGATTTGCTACCAGAACAAGACTCGCTTCACAACAGTGATGTGTCAGATCAGTAGTCTCAGCCTTCCGATGGTCCAAAGCGTAGAACAAGACAGATTTGAAGATATTAGAGATGATGTAGAAGCTGCAACATATCCAGAAAACCTATTATGCTCATCAGACTTACTAGACTTGTTATTTTCATTAGCAGAAGATTTAATTACAAAAGGAAAAGAACAAACTGCTGTAAAATTGCAAGACAAAAGTTGTGGAAGACCTTCGATGAAGGCGAAGATGTTGAAAAATGATGTAGATGAACATTAGGGTGATAATAACTTTTTCTAAAGTTATCGTCTTTGACCTCTTTTAAATAAAAAAAAACAATACATTTAGTAATAAAATAACAACAAATCTTTATTCGAAACATACAGATGGTTACGTTATTATGTAATATATTCCAAATGTAATAATTATCTCAACAATCATAAAAATACAAGTTAATAAATTTTAAATAATTATCACTCTTATGAAAAGCACTTAACGATTTTAAAGCTGAATAAAGCTTTTGTTGTTATTTTATTACTAAATGTATTGTTTTTTTATTTAAAAGAGGTCAAAGACGATAATAAAGTTATTATTGTAGAGAAACATGTTAGTAATCAAGAAAAAAATTGAATGGAAGAGCAACATTAGTTAGTATTTATCAATTTCTTACGTTTGAAGGCCTAAAAATGGCTGTAAATTCATTAGATATTGGTAAAAAAACTATTTTTTCAGAGTCAGTTCTTTTTTTCTCCCTAATTTTTGCGATTCACTCAAAAAAAATTGAAAAATAACAATTTATTCCAAAAACTGCACTTTGATCGCTCCTACTGACGACCCAGTGCAAGTTACGAAAAAAAATACTAAAGCAATTTTAAAGAGCGTGGAATTTCCCGTAAGGTCCATAAAACCGATTCACAAAATGTTAAAAGGTGTTTGAGCATTAGGAATTTGAAAAAAAAATTTTACGTGCCTTTTAAAAGAGAAAACTTCACATTTAAATTGCAAGTACTTAAAATTAAAATTAAGAGCTCAATCTTGGTGAGAATTTTTGTTTCTATGGGTAGATTAAAATTTTGCTTGAGCACCGAGAAAAAAAATTTTTTGCGGAAATGAATCACCCTAATGAACATATGGTAATTGAGAGACCAATTTAAATGTCATACTAATTTTCGTTTTGCAATTTACATCAATAAATATAAAGCCATTCACAACGAAGTCAGAATAGACTGAAAAGTTTGGTTTTCCTTCAATATACGTCGTTTTATTTCGTTTGTGGTGTTATTGCCCAAAAAACATAAAAGTAATCAAGAATATGTCACAACCAACGTTTAGACGACAATATGAGTCCATAACAAATGTAATTGCTAAACAAAAAACTTACCCTGAAAAAAACACATGAAAATCCTTATTTTTATTGCAAAAAGTGTAAAGATCCTTTTGGAATGTCGGACACGTGCCGTATATTGTCTGTTTATGAACAAACTGGAAGCTGACAGCGTTGCCATCTTTATCAAAAAAGCTGCGGTATAACACGTTTTCTTCAAAAAACCCATTACAGCCTATTTCCAATGTACAACAGGGCCTATAAGGCACAGTAAGACAACTTCAATTAGTCCCTGGATTCTATGTGTCCCATTGGGACCGAAAGGGTTAAGGAATAGCATAGGGAAAATTTTTGTAACAGCTCAGAGAAACATTGAATGCAACATAGAAACCAAATTAGGGAAATAAGTATCAAAATATGGACTAAGAGTAAGAAATTTGTAAAAATAATTAACTCTGATAATAAAGACATGACTAATAAATACATAAATAAGTGTTCGAGAGGACATTCTCTTGCGGGAAGCGAAGCGCAACTGATGAAACAATATATAGTATATATATATATATATATATATAAATTGATTAAAATTTTTTCTTGGTTTTTGACCAAAAACCAATTTATATGAAACATATGGTCAAAGAAACTCTAAAGTAATAAATAAACCATATATATATATATATATATATATATATGTTTTAGGTGGTTTCCGGGAATCCATCCGCGTAGTTGATAACTGATCCCTGCCGGGATCGATGGTAAAATGACGTTTCCGCAGAGTCACATCTGCCCTCTTCAGGTCGGTTCGCATAATTCTATGCGATCGCCTTGTAGCCTTCTGCTTTCGCTTCTAGTTACTCGAATACTAAGATTTTCAGTTTCATGTCTTTATTGTCAGAGTTAAATTTCTACAAATTTCTTACTCCTAGTCCATATTTTTATACTTATTTCCCTAATTTGTTTTCCATGTTTCATATACTTTTCCCTACTAAGATTTTCAGAAGCGCTCGCGCTGTTATATAGTCGCGGCTCGGCGCCTATCGGTGGGCACCGTGAACGGCTGCGTGTGATTGGCCCTGGGCGCTCAGTGGGCACGCCTCCCGCCTGCTGATTTGTTATTTCCGGTTGAGTTGTTATTGGACGGGTCCGGGCCGGTACGGTGTTTAATAGAATTTTCCAACAATTCGATAAGTTCTGAATTTCATTGCGTGCGTTTAGACTGTGAGGCCTCCTCGCTATTTCAATTGCCTCTCTTACGAGTCTTGATTTCGGGTTTTCTATTTTTGCCAGTACTCTGGTGTTCTCAAAGTCTATTCGGTGTGACATCGTGGTGGCTTGTTCCGCAATGGATGTTGTTTTTTCCTGCTTCCTTACAGCGTTCTGGTGTTCATCACGTCTAGCTCGAATTCTTCTATTAGTTTGCCCCACATAGGTTTTATGACAGTCTGCACATGGAATCTCGTACACTCCCTGTTGTTCTAAAGGGATCCTCGTCTTCGGAGTCCTCAACACCGTGCTTATTTTTCTGTCTGTATTGAAAATAGTATCGACATTGTGTCTCCGCAGAATTCTTGCAATACTGTCCGTGGTCCCCTTGACATACGGTAAATAAGCCTTGGTTATTGGTGTCTCATGCTTCTCGTCTGTTTGTCTCGGTTTTGACTTTAGTTTAGGTTTTGTCTCAGAGCTGTTTTTAAACTGTCCATTTCTTGTGTGATGTTATCCTGGCCAGCTAGTCTTTGTGATCTGGTTACTAAAGTCTTGACGACGGCTTGTAGTTGGGCTGGGTGGTGATGAGAATTAGCATGAAGGTATCTGTTGGTGTGAGTTGCTTTCCTATATACTGTATGGCCAAGGGTTCCATCTTCCTTCCTATTTATGAGAACATCAAGGAATGGCAGTTGATTGTTGGCTTCAACCTCCATGGTAAATTTTATTTTGTGATTGATGTCATTAAGGTGGTCTAAAAAAGTATTGAGTATCATCCACATATCGCAACCATAAATTGGGTTTAAGAGTTGTTGTTCTTAGTGCCAACCTCTCAAAATTCTCCATAAAAAGGTTCGCTATAACTGGTGAGAGTGGCGATCCAATTGGAGCTCCTTCCACTTGTTTGTATCGTTGGTTCTCGTAAACAAAATAGGTATTCATCAGACAGTGCCTTGTTAAGTCTACAAGGTGTTGAAGTGGTTTGTATTTTTCAATTATGATATCCAAGGCTTCGTCGATAGGGATGTTGGTGAAAAGGGACACTAAGTCAAAACTTACAAGAAGACACTCTGGTTGTAAGACCGTTTTTCTAAGTATTTCGATGAAATGTGTCGAATTTTTCACATATGAGTCTGCCTCCTCTGCAAACGGTTGAAGTTGTTGGGCTAGGTATTTGGCTAGGTATTTGGCTAGGTGTTGTGTTGGGGATCCAATTGAGCTTACTATTGGCCTCAAAGGTGCACCTTCTTTATGTACTTTTGGCAACCCATAGAATTTCGGACATCTCGATGACTTTTCACGCGGAATGAGTTGCAGTTGGAGATTTTTGTCGATCCTAGTTGTTTGGATTTTGGCCTTGGTTGTTTTCTCCAGATAAGTTGTTGGGTCAGTAGTAATTTGTTCATATGCTGGATCTTGTAGCAATATTTGAATTTTGTTTGAATAATCCGCTGTATCTAAAATTTCAGTCGCATTTCCTTTATCAGCAGGTAGAATGAGAATGTCCTTGTTGAGGCGAAGTTGTTTCAAGGCCTCATTTTCTTCTATAGATAGGTTCCTTTTGGGTGGTTTAGACTTTCTTAGAACATGTGACACATCTTGTCTAATTATTTCAGCGGTGTTCGCATCTAATTTTGAAACTGCTGTTTCCACGCCACATATTATGCTCTCTGTTGGTATGTGAGAGGGAGCAATAGCGTAATTGAAACCCTTAGCCAACACGCCAATCGAGGAAGAGTTCAATTGGACCGAAGATAAGTTATAAACGGTTTTAATTGTTTCCAATTGCCGTGAGGGTAGACTGTGACCGTTATTTTCCGAGAAAAAATCGTTTTTGGGCTTCTGTTGGAGCTTCAATTTGTTAAATTTTGCCTGTTGTTGCATTGTTGTCAACTCTGCATTCGTTTCGGCCCTAAATTCGCTAATCTCATCGAATTTATCCCATATTATTGGGTGGAGTGTATTGCTTACCTGTAGGTGGATATCTAGTTTAGTATTAAGAACATCCAAATCTCTTTGACAACGTATGGCTTCCCTAAGTAGGGCACAACTAGCTTTCCATAAGATATTCTGTGTTTTTCTGTTGTTCTTCCAGAACTTTACCGTCATGTTTTTCGGAATAACTCCTTCATCGCGGCATCGTTGTAAAAAATGTAGATCGCACAAAAGTTTGCTTCTTTTCGCGCGTAATTTCTCAAATGTTTTACACAAATGAAAAGTATTCTCCCCATAGAGATTCACTATATTTGTTTTTAAGTTTTCGCGGGCACTAAATGTTTTAGGTGGTTTCCGGGAATTCATCCGCGTAGTTGATAACTGATCCCTGCCGGGATCGATGGTAAAATGACGACGTTTCGGCAGAGTCACATCTGCCCTCTTCAGGTCGGTTCGCATAATTCTCGTAGCCTTCTGCTTTCACTTCTAGTTACTCGAATACTAAGATTTTCAGAAGCGCTCGCGCTGTTATATAGTCGCGGCTCGGCGCCTATCGGTTGGCACCGTGAACGGCTGTGTGTGATTGGCCCTGGGCGCTCAGTGGGCACGCCTCCCGCCTGCTGATTTGTTATTTCCGGTGGAAATTCTTCTATTAGTTTGCCCCACATAGATTTTATGACAGTCTACACATGGAATCTCGTACACTCCTTGTTGTTCTAAAGGGATCCTCGTCTTCGGACTCCTCAACACCGTGCTTATTTTTCTGTCTGTATTGAAAATAGTATCGACATTGTGTCTCCGCAGAATTCTTGCAATACTGTCCGTGGTCCCCTTGACATACGGTAAATAAGCCTTGGTTATTGGTGTCTCATGCTCCTCGTCTGTTTGTCTTGGTTTTGACTTTAGGGCTCTTGGTATATTTCGGTCTGTAAATCCGTTTTGTCTCAGAGCTGTTTTTAAACTGTCCATTTCCTGTCTTGTAGTTGGGTTGGACTTTGAGAACACCAGAGTACTGGCAAATATAGAAAACCTGAAATCAAGACTATTAAGAGAGGCAATTGAAATAGCGAAGAAGCCTCACAGTCTAAACGCACGCAATGAAATTCAGAACTTATCGAATTGTTGGAAAATTCTATTAAACACCGTACTGGACCGGACCCGTCCAATAACAACTCAACCGGAAATAAGAAATCAGCAGGCGGGAGGCGTGCCCACTGAGCGCCCAGGGCCAATCACACACAGCTGTTCTCGGTGCCAACCAATAGGCGCCGAGCCGCGATTATATAACAGCGCGAGCGCTTCTGAAAATCTTAGTATTCGAGTAACTAGAAGCGAAAGCAGAAGGCTACGAGAATTATGCGAACCGACCTGAAGAGGGCAGATGTGACTCTGCCGAAACGTCGTCATTTTACCATCGATCCCGGCAGGGATCAGTTATCAACTACGCGGATGAATTCCCGGAAACCACCTAAAACATTTAGTGCCCGCGAAAACTTAAAAACAAATATAGTGAATCTCTACGGGGAGAATACTTTTCATTTGTGTAAAACATTTGAGAAATTACGCGCGAAAAGAAGCAAACTTTTGTGCGATCTACATTTTTTACAACGATGCCACGATGAAGGATTTATTCCGAAAAACATGACGGTAAAGTTCTGGAAGAACAACAGAAAAACACAGAATATCTTATGGAAAGCTAGTTGTGCCCTACTTAGGGAAGCCATACTAAACTCCTAGATATCCACCTACAGGTAAGCAATACACTTCACCCAATAATATGGGATAAATTCGATGAGATTAGCGAATTTAGGGCCGAAACGAATGCAGAGTTGACAACATTGCAACAACAGACAAAATTTAACAAATTGAAGGTCCAACAGAAGCCCAAAACAGCAATTGGAAACAAATAAAACCGTTTATAACTTATCTTCGGTCCAATTGAACTCTTCCTCGATTGGCGTGTTGGCTAAGGGATTCAATTACGCTATTGCTCCCTCTCACATACCAACAGAGAGCATAATATGTGGCGTGGAAACAGCAGTTTCAAAATTACATGCGAACACCGCTGAAATAATTAGACAAGATGTGTCACATGTTCTAAGAAAGTCTAAACCACCCAAAAGGAACCTATCGATAGAGAAAATGAGGGCTTGAAACAACTTCGCCTCAACAATGACATTGTCATTCTATCTGCTGATAAAGGAAATGCCACTGTAATTTTAGATACAGCGGATTATTCAAACAAAATTCAAACATTGCTAAAAGATCCAGCACATAAACAAATTACTACTGACCCAACAACTTATCTGGAGAAAACAACCAAGGCCAAAATCCAAGCAAGTAGGATCGACAAAAATCTTCAACTGCAACTCATTCCACGTGAAAAGTCATCGAGATGTTCGAAATTCTATGGGTTGCCAAAAGTACATAAAGAAGGTGCACCTTTGAGGCCAATAGTAAGCTCAATTGGATCCCCAATACAACACCTAGCCAAATACCTAGCCCAACAACTTCAACCGTTTGCAGAGGGGACAGACTCATATGTGAACAATTCGACACATTTCATCGAAATACTTAGAAAAACGGTCTTACAACCAGAGTGTTTTCTTGTAAGTTTTGACGTAGTGTCCCTTTTCACCAACATCCCTATCGAAGAAGCTTTGGATATCATAATAGAAAAATACAAACCACCTCAACACCTTGTAGACTTAACAAGGTACTGTCTGATGAACACCTATTTTGTTTACGAGAACCAACGATACAAACAAGTGGAAGGAGCTCCAATGGGATCGCCAATCTCACCAGTTATAGCGAACCTTTTTATGAAGAACTTTGAGGAGTTGGCACTAAGAACAACAACTCTTAAACCCAGTTTATGTGGATGATACATTTGTGATTTGGCCTCATGGGAGAGAACACCTCAATACTTTTTTAGACCACCTTAATGGCATCCATCACAAAATAAAATTTACCATGGAGGTTGAAGCCAACAATCAACTGCCATTCCTTGATGTTCTCATAAATAGGAAGGAAGATGGAACCCTTGGCCATACAGTATATAGGAAAGCAACTCACACCAACAGATACCTTCATGCTAATTCTCATCACCACCCAGCCCAACTACAAGCCGTCGTCAAGACTTCAGTAACCAGATCACAAAGACTAGCTGACCAGGACAACATCAAACAATAAATGGACAGTTTAAAAACAGCTATGAGACAAAACGGATTTACAGACCGAAATATACAAAGAGCCCTAAAGTCAAAACCGAGACAAGCAGACAAGAGAGCATGAGACACCAATAACCAAGGCTTATTTACCGTATGTCAAGGGGACCACGGACAGTATTGCAAAAATTCTGCGGAGACACAATGTCGAAACTATTTTGAATGCAGACAGAAAAATAAGCACGGTGTTGAGGACTCCGAAGACGAGGATCCCTTTAGAACAACAGGGAGTGTACGAGATTCCATGGGCAGACTGTCATAAAACCTATGTGGGGCAAACTAATAGAATAATTCAAGCTAGACGTGATGAACACCAGAACGCTGTAAGAAAGCAGGAAAAAACAGCATCCATTGCGGAACACGCCACCACGATGTCACACCGAATAGACTTTGAGAACACCAGAGTACTGGCAAATATAGAAAATCCGAAATCAAGACTCGTAAGAGAGGCAATTGAAATAGCGAAGAGGCCTCACAGTCTAAACGCACGCAATGAAATTCAGAACTTATCGACTTGTTGGAAAATTCTATTAAACACCGTACCGGCCCGGACCCGTCCTATAACAACTCGACCGGATATAAACAATCAGCAAGCGGGAGGCGTGTCCACTGAGCGCCAAGGGCCAATCACACGCAGCCGCTCACGGTGCTAACCGATAGGCGCCGAGCCGCGCCAATATAACAGCGCGAGCGCTTCTGAAAATCTTAGTATTCGAGTAACTAGAAGCAAAAGCAGAAGGCTACGACAATTATGCGAACCGATCTGAAGAGGGCAGATGTGACTCTGTCGAAATGTCGTCATTTTACCATCGATCCCGGCAGGGATCAGTTATCAACTACGCGGATGAATTCCCGGAAATCATCTAACACATTTAGTGCCCGCGAAAACTTAAAAACAAGTATATATATATATATATATATATATATATATATATATATATATATATATATATTTTCTTGCGTACAAAAAAATGACCCCTCGAAGAGAGTTCTCAGTTCGGGGATAATTTTTTAAGGATGTTGGAAAGCGCACTCGAGAAGAAAACGACAAACAAGGTCAAGCTATACTTTAACATGGGAATCTAAAATCAACATCAACCTGGAGAACATAAAAAACCACCAACCCCATTCATAATGAAAACATGAGAGTGCAATCTGGCAATGTTGCTGATTTTCTTTCTCATTATAATTGCCGCGAATCACCTGGTATTAATGCTTCAAGAGCTTGGCAAGAGTGTTTGAATTGTAAATAATTTGTTCAAGTGCGAGTTGGACTTTTTCTTGTGTAATCTGTGGTTGGACTCGCATACTAAGGGTTCCGTAGCTCCTTCAAGATTCTAATATTGCAGTTTTAGACAAGCAGGGAATGACTGCATTTTCTTATATTTACCCTAATATCTTTTAAAGGGAGCGTTTTAAATTGATAAAAAATATACACTTTTATTTTCCACACATAGACTTTTTATTTTCTTTGCTTCATGATTCGCTTGATTTTTACAAAAATACATATATATTTAATTTTATAATTTGGCCCCCAAAATTAACAGAGTTTTATTTTACTCATAAACTTTCAGGGAAGCATTTTATAATCTATTGTAGACTGGAAGATAGAGGAAAATAGGACAAGTTTTAAATAATAAATTTTTTATTTAAAAATACAAATAAAAAATATTTTTCAAAATTTTAGATAGTGTAGTTTCTAAAGTGGGAAGTAAGTCCATTTTTAATATTTTTGCTAATATCTTTTAAACAAATGATTTAAAAACATGATATATTTGTAATTCACATGTGAGCCTTTTATTTAATATATAACATGATGCGTTTGAAAATTGAATTTTTATTTTCCATTTAATTCTATAATTTGTTCCCAAAATTAATATTGGGGTTTCCTACTAGTTTTTCTTATAAATTTCAAGTAAGCCTCAGTACCCCCAATTATTTTCAAAATTTTAGGTAGTATGGGTTCGGAAATAAAGCGGGAAATGAGAATTTTTTATATTTTTTGTTAATATCTTGTAAGCAATTAATTTTGAAAATATGAAAAATATATATTTGTATTACTCATAATGAGCCCTTTCATTTGATGTATTGCATGTTACATTAAAAAATATATTTTTTATTTTCCGTTTAATTGTATAATTTGGCCCTTAAAATTAATATTAGGGATTTCTTCGTATTTTTCCTGTAAACAAAAAAATGTAGGTCTTATAGTTTGGTGATAAAAGGGGGTAATGGGTAATTTTTTTAAATATTTTTGTTAATATATTTTAAAGTATTAATTTTAAAAATATGAAAAAACATATTTGTATTTGTCATAATGAGCCCTTTGATTTGATATATTACATGATGCGTTAGAAATATTTTTAATTTTATGTTTTCCATTTATTGCTGTCATTTGCCCCGAAAATTATTTTTCCACTAAAGTTCAGGTGAGGTTCTATATCCCTATTTTTTTCAAAATTTTACAGCTTATAGTTTCGGAGATAAGGTTCTTTTTCTAAAATTTTTTTATCACCCTGTATATTTACAATTCTTCTCCAGCCTATATTGCAACCAACCTATATATGCAACAGCCTATGGGCTACAAATATAGCACTTTTGTTCTAACACTTTTTAAATGTGGATACATGACTATAATTATCCTCCAGCATATACGTCATCACCCTGTATATGCATTCGCCAATAGCCACCCAATTTATCATTTTTTGAACAACCCTGATATACTATAATTCCACTCTACCCTTTACTCCAACCATTCTTTATTTGTAACTGCTAAGGGGCTGCCCTACAACACCATCAAACTATTTTTATAATGTCAAAATGTCGTAGGGTACAAATATTTCTGAAAAATATTTAATAGAAACATTTTGAAACATATTAATAAAAGACTTTTTAAATATTTCTAAAATATTTGTCAATATTGATATATATTTTTTGATATACCTTTCAAATATTTTAAAATATTTTTGAAACGATTTATTCCCATGAAAAAAATTTAACAATGATTTCTAAAATATCATCAAAATATTTTTAAAATGTCAAAATGTCGTAGGGGAAAAATGTTTCTGAAAAGCATTTTATAGAAACATTTTGAAACATATTAATGGAAGATTTTTCAACTATTTCCAAAATATTTGTCAATATTGATATATATATATATATATATATATATAACACATCTGGAAGTATTTGATGAAATTCCAATCGATTTTCAATTAATTTCATCCTAGATTTCGAATAAGAATAATTAAAAATGTTTAATACCAGCGCATTCACCATATATTATGATATATTATGAATTCTGTTACAAGATTTTTCCGATTTTTTGCAAAATGGACCATTCCATGTCATTGATGATGAAATTACAATCTATTTTCAATTAATTTCATACTACATTTCAAATAACAATAACTAAAATGTTTTAATACCAACTCATTTACCATATATTATGATACATTAAGAAGTCGGTTACAAGATTTTTCCGATTTTTTGCAAAATGGACCATTTCATGTCATTGAAAAAATATGCGATCAATCTGGAAGTATATTTTATCAAAAGAAAAAAGAATCATCTAAATCGGTTCATAGTTGCCGGAGTACTCAGGTAACAAAGTCTAAAAAAATATAACTAAATTGAGATGGAAATGCTGTGGAACCTTTGGTGTGTCACAAATGTAAAAACACAGTTTTGCACCAAACCTTTATTTTAAACACTCAACGCCGTTTCAACAACTCTAAGTTGTCATGATCAAGGAGTAAACCAAACCGTTTGGTTTACTCACTTCCAATGTCTTTATTTTAATCAAAACAAACAAATAATTCACTGTTTACAAAATAATGACTACATCTGACTTCTGACTATTCAGTCACACAAATATAAACTTTACCAACTAGCTGCCCAACTTGTAAGATCGTTGTCTTATATAATTAGCGTGAAATATACCCGAATTCTGATGGTCATTTCTTTGCTGTCGAAGCGTTTTTCAGGAACCTTATCGAAATTTCCACTCGATCTTGTGTTGATCCGTTTTTTATTATTTCAGCCGGCTTTATGTTTACGTTGTTTTTCTCGAAACGATTAATTTATTTGGTTTCTTAATTTTTCTTTTAGTGGAGTAGAATGAATTTTATAACACTGACCTCCCTCCCTTTAATTCTGATTGTTCCGATCGGATTCATTCACTCCATGGTGAGCGAATCGAGCTAAATGAACCACATTCATCTTAGCCCTTGGATTCCCGCGAATACGATAGACAACTTCATTGATTCTCTTGACTACCTAGTATGGACCATTCCAGACTGGGGTAAGCTTAGGAGGTTTGCCTTTGCTCCTCTAGGTGTTTTACAGCCACACCTTGTCTCTATCTTGGAATCCGACAGAATTTGTCTTGAGGTCATACCGTGTCTTCATACGATCGCTGGTAGTCAACATCTGAGGTCAGGCTAGTTCATATATTACCAACATGTTCTGTTGGAGTTGGTCGGCATAATCGTTGACTTCTTGGGGCGGTTCTTGGATAGATGTTGTTCTAAGGTCCTATTGAATCTTTCCACCATTCCGTCTGACTGGATGCAAAGATGTGGTTCTCGTTTTCTTGATTCCCATCGTATAGACCTTCTGTAATACATTCTATTCAAAGTTACGCCCTTGGTCTGAATGTAACTCCAACGGGACACCAAACCTTCTGAATAGCTGTTCTACCAGTAATGTCACCACTGTGGTGGTCTTCTGATTAGGTATAGCATATGCCTCAGGCCATTTGCTCAAGTAATCCATTGCGACCAGAATGTATTTGTTATCCCTCTTTTACTCGGGAAATGGACAAGCGACATCGATGGCAATTCTCTCAAATCGGACGTCCACATTGTATTCTGCATTCTGCCCTTGTTCCGCGTCTTCGTGCCGTTACTGGCTGCACAGGTGTCACATTTCCGGCACCAAGCTCTGGCGTCTTCGAAGTAATTTACCCAGTAGTGCCGTTGACGATTTTTATCCAATGTTTTATTCATGCCCAAATGACCTTCGGTAATCCCATTGTGTATTTCGGTCGGGACGGAGGGTACGTTTTTTTTGGGACTACCAGTTGGGTTTCTCGGCCGTCATTGCTTTCCCAAATTCTTTTTAACATTCGATTCTCTATTCTTAGAGTCCCATTGGGCCCATAACGATTTCCGGACGTCCGAGTATCTGGCTACCTCGTCCCATCGTGGCTTGGGTGCCCCTTTTTTGAGTGATAGGATTGGTTCAATGTCTGGGTCAGTCATTTGGTCCTGGATGCATTGTTCCGTTGTGCAGTCTGCATTGGTGTGTACGCTGTTCCGTCTTCAGACAATGACCACATTCTGCTCTACAGGGTCTTCTTGAAAAGGCACCGGCATTGTTATGCAAACGACCGGCATCATGTTCAACATTGTAATCGTATTGCTGTAATTTCTCCATTCACCTGGCCTGTTATCCTTCTGGTGTCTTCATGTCCAACAGCCATTTGAGGGCGGCGTGATCTGTTCTGATTAGGAAATGACGACCGTAGAGATATTTGTGGAAATGGTCTACAACCTTGATTATTGTAAGAAGTTGTTTTCTGGTGACACAATAATTCCTTTCCGGTTTCGAGAATCCACGGCTGCAGTACTCGATCATCCGCTCTTCACCATCTTGCACCTGGGATAGAACGGCCCCCAAACCTGTGTTGCCGGACTGTGTAGGAATCGCTAGGATTGGACTGTAACTTAGTACCGCTTTCAACGGAAGGTGTCTTTTTTCAGTGGTCTGCCGATGTAAAGGTGCGATAATGGTGTTAAGTTCTTCAACAAAGGGTCTGTAGTACGAACAGAGACCCAAGAAGCTTCGTAGTTCATGTTTGTCTCTTGGGACCGGCAAATCACGAATGGCTGCTAGATTGTCTTCATTTGTACGGATTTCTGACTAGGAAATGACGTGGCCAAAATATCTACTTTTTTTGAAACATGGAACACTTTTACTAATCGAGAACTTTGTCTTTTCTCTGTCGTTTTCATGTAGCCCAAGCTGCCAATATCCACTCATTAGGTCTAGTGTGGAGAACCAACGGGACCCTACTAGTGTGATCAGAGTGTCATCGATTCGGGGGAGTGGATAGCTGTCTTTTTTCGTAACATCATCCACACAAAATCGGGTGGTTCCATCCTTTTTCTTAACTAACACAACGGGACCAGATCATGGGCTGATGAATGGCTTAATAACTGCATGTTGTAACATGGACTCATTATTTTCTTCGACTGCCTGTTGTTGCCCCAACGGTACTCGCATATGTGGAATTCTTATGGGTTAAGCCTTCCCAGTATCTATTCGGTGCTGGATTATTAAAAATTTGCCAGTCATTTGCGATAAATTGCTTGTCATTCTGCTGTTCCTCTGCTGTAAGGTGGGTCAAATGGTCAGCAAACTGTTGTAGAAACTGTTTACTGGGCCCAGTCTCCTTCACCGATGTCTGGTTCACTTCTTGGCAATTGATGATTGTGTCTACAAGCTATTTCTTGACCATTGGCAATTCAATTCGGATGTCGTTGTTGGACATGTTCAGGACTCTAATTTGTATTTCTCATCCGGTTTTAGCTATAGCCGTCCAACTAAGAAGCCATGAGATGAATGTACGGGCTCTACCATTCCAAAGCAGCTCCCAGGATTTCTTTCTACCTGACCATGAATAATTTGTTCCGTTCGACCGGAAATTCTGGTAAAATTTTTATGGTTCTTGAGTTGTTGACCGGATTTTCGATGACCTCAAAATTCTGGACATGGTCATAGACACAGCGGCGCCGGTGTCAAAAGTGATGGTGATTGCTCGGCCATTGTTGGTGCCCTTGATCACTAGGCTTTTGCTATCTCGGCAAAACCTCCGCATGGGCTGGTGGAGGGTTAGTCAGCAGTCGCTACCTTATGCTGACTGGTTGACGGTTCCTGGACATGTGGTTGTTTTGTTGGTTATCCCTGGTTGGTTATCGTTAACAGGCACCTCTGGTGTCAGATCTTTGATACCGTTCCACTAGTTTGTTTATTTCGGTCAACACTATAGGAGGGATGGTTCTGGTTCGTCTTGTTTGAAATAAACTACTCGAACTTTTGGCTTGGACATGTTTATTACGGCCTCTACTTCCAAAGCCCGAAGCAAAGTTTCATTACTTACATGAATAATTTGTTCCATTCGACCGAGCATTCTGGATCTTGCTACAATTTTTATGGAAGTCGCTGAGCTGTTGCCGGGCCGTGTCAATATCAATTTCTCATTTAGGAATCGAAGAACCTCATATCTCTGGTCGAACATGAACCCATTTTAGCTGATTAGGTCCATACCCAATATAATACCGGATTCTATAGTATCTGTAGTACTACATCTGCCTCACCCTGTATTGACATGGACTCGCCGGTGACCATTCTTAGCTGGATGTTATTGTTAGCGGGCCGGATTTCCGAAGATCTCAAAACTCTGGACCTGGGAATGGACACACCGGACCCGGTGTCAAAGGTGATGGTGATTGCTCGACCATTAAACGTGACCCTCCTGCTGCTATCTCGCCAAAATCCTGGATGGATACCGTCCTGGGGCTGGTGGAGGCTTAGTCAGCATTCGCCTCCCTATGCTGGCTGGTTGACAGTTCTTGGACATGTGATTGTAGTAGATTGCAGTCGCTTTGAAAACGTCCTGCCCGTCCACAACAGAAACAGACACCTCTTGTTCCAGTTCTTTGTGACCGTTCACGTAGTTTGTTCATACTAGTCAACAAGGCTTGAAATGATGAATCTGACTTTTCCTGGTTGAAGTAAACTGCTCGTACACTCGGCTCAGAGCAAAAATTCATTACCCTTGTTGATGGCAGTGAGTCTTAGATTTCTTTGTACTTCAACATCTCTGATACCGTTTATGAAACTCTGTGTAGCCAAATGATCTTTAGTTAGGTCTGGGTAGGACAAGTGTACTAAACGTCTAAACTCTGCCTCGAATTTTGAACGCTCTCTCCAGATTTTTTCTTTTTTCCATTTAGTTGCACTTGATATACCTGGCTCAAGGATTGATTGTCGTATCTTTTGTCTACGATTGGGGCAATCTTGTCGAAATTACCTTGCTCATCCACTGGAATGCTTTGGAGGAGCTCTAATGCCGGACTTCTTAAAGAGATTACAAGAGAGGTAGATTTTTCTTGGTTATCCCACCCATTAGCTGCAGCCACGGCTTCAAATTCCCGTTTGTACATAGGCCAAGATGAACTACCATCAAGTGTGGGTGGTTTGCTAAAGAAACCTTTGGTCCTCACGCTGGTATGTCCCCCTCTGTACATTTTGTTGCGTATTTTAATTTCTGTTGCCACTTTGTTTTGGATGGCACTGATTTTATCTTCTTCACTTTGTACTGTTTCTTTAATTGAACTGTTTTCAACTTTACCTGGCTTTGGATGTAATCGATGTCATCTGCTTTGGTTTCAAGAGCATCCATGGTATTTTTTAGGATCCTAATGTTATCGTTTATCTCTTTTATGTCTGACTCCACTATTTGCATTGTCTTTTTTATTCATCAGTCGGTCGCTTTTCCTCTGATATTTTAAATTCATTTTGTCTCTTCAATTTAGTTTGTTCTTATTTTTCTTCAAATTTCGAAAATAACCGTTCCATTATTTATTAATTTTGTTGTTCACTTTTAATCGTAGAAACAAGATTTTGTTGTACATTTTTCATCGAAGAAACAAAGTTTTGTTGTTCACTTTTCATCTATGTTAGTGACAAGATTTTCTAAAGGCGGATTTATATTTGTCTGACGTGTCGTGACGTGAGGCGTCAGAACGGTATCGGTTTCATGCATTTTGTATTATCATGTTTATATTAGAAATATGCGATGTGTCGTGATGGCTTGTGTCGTTTCGCATCAGATACGATTTCGATCTGCATCAGAGCGATTGGACCTTAGAGCATAAAATATTCAGTAATTTGTGCATAGAGATAATACCCAAAGATAGAGTACTTGAGGTATGGTCGCCTGTACAAGCATAATCGTAACGCTGAATAAAAGAAAAAGGACTCCGAGTGGACGTATTTGTCTCTCTAGAGCTGCAAGCAATAGCTAGTCGTAACCTGACTGACGTAAACAAGCACATATTTTTGAGTGTCTCTCACATGCGTTTCATTATTCTCGGGAACTCACGTACTCTATATTTAAGAATTATCTCTGTGGTTGTGAGGTTTTGTCAGAACGCGTCAGAACACGACTTATAATAAATGTGAACACTAACCATGACGTCAAAGACTATCACAACACGACAAGCAAGACAAATATAAATCCGTCTGAACTCAGGAAAAGATTTCACTAACCTTTGTTGGATTTCCTCTTGATGTTGTTTCTCCTTTTCGTCACGTTTTTCCAGAATCTGAGTATTTTCATCTAGTTTATCAGTAACCTGTTTGAATATATTTTTTTGCTAGTCTCGGCGATAAATCACTTTAATTAACTTAACTTAATCCCACACTTCCAACACCAAATTGCAATAAGTTCCGTGGGTTCTAATTCATGAATGTGCACACTCACTTCCAATGTTTTTATTTTATTCAAAACAAACAAATTTCCTTGTCAATTTAATTTTTTTGAGAACATTTCATAAATAGGCCAAATATTTCATTTTACGTTATGTGTATAATGCTCCCACTTTGCCACAATTTTAACATAGTCATTATCAAATGTTTCAGTACTACCTACAAGTTTATTATTCATTTCAAGTCTTCAGCATCGGAAACTCAAAAAAAATCTTAGACGCGTTATTTGATTTGATAAATACTTTCAAGTTGTTAGAAAGTAAATTGTCGCAAAATAAGAGCAGTGCACATATCACGTAAAATGAACATGTTTTACACAACAGTTATGGAGGATTCACAAAATAATAAAGCAAACTTAATTAAGAAAATGATTTTTTTTATTTTAGAGCTGAAAAATCAGAAAAACTAAAACTTTAAAATTTTGGATTTTGAACAATTCTTAATCAAGATATATTTTGTTTAATCGGCTTTATATATTATACGATGTTCCTTTGCACTTAGTGATCTAATCTAGTTGTGATTAACAACTTCGACTTCTTTGATTGCATACATTATTTGCTCCACCTCGACTATTTCCTTTTACTCTTGGTTTAAGTCCTACCTGACTATTTCTCTGTTTTCATTTCTTTTTCGTTTCCATTCACCCTTCCATTAAAATATCTATTTTGAAATCCTCTATATTCCCTAAAATCGTTCCTATCATTATAGATAAATTACCACAACAAACGATATGTACTGAACGACTGATAAAATCTTAATCCTTTGAATGACACATCCTTTCGCTTATTTATACTTTTTCCATTGACATGGAACATACATTTTTATTACTTTTTAATTACCAGCTTACCAATCTCCATTTCTCCATATATTGTTAGTTTCTTAAGAAATTAATTAAAGTAATTAAATAATAATATGGCTTTAATTTTAATTAATATTATTATTTATAAATAAATCTAGAGATTAGCTTAGACTTAGACTTATAGACTTGGTCAAATTTCACTTCCCATATCTTTGGATTTACCATTTCGTTTGTTTCAAATATGTATTTTTCTTTCTCCTTGTACCTTCATCCAATTGACACCAAAACTTCAAAAATATAACCTGCTCCTAATTTCCGAAAAATCTTCTCTTATTTCCACCCAATAACGCTCCCAATCTAAACTTAACCAATTGTTAACGTAGTGTATTAACCATTCGTCAGTCATGTCAATTTTCTCTTCCCTTAAATAAACTTCACTGTGACTTGTAATTATATTTTAAATGGAAATAATGAGTATTCAAATGCCGTTATTGTACCTCCTGCGTAAGAAGATCCCTATAGTGTTAGATCAAAGCCTTATTGTTTGAAAAATATGGATTTTATGAAAATCCGGATTTTAGGAATTTACGAACATTCCACCAACTTTTATAGAAAAATGAAAGCAAATCTCTTTCATTTCATTCCTTACACAATGCCGATATGATATATTAAACTATTAGAATATTTTTTGTGTTTGATTAATTGATTAATCATTTTTTGGGAAATTTCGATAAAAAAGTCAGATTCAGTATATCCCCAAACTGGCCCAAACTTATATTTTCCTATTTCTATTAAAGAAATTGTGCCTCAAAGTTAACCAGTTCATGTTCTGGATTCATTATTGTGATATCCCAATACAAAATTTACTAGAATAAACCTTCATTAGATATTTGCATTGTGTTTTTACATAAGAAACCATCGTGAACACTCTTTACTATTATTTATATTGTTACGAAATTTACCCAAAGCCGACCCTGTTTCATTTCAGTACGACAACAAACGCTTTGAGATAAAAAATGGTTCTCGAAAAGACTCGGCACCTGTAGGAGTGATGATGATTTGTACGAGAATTTTCTATGCTGGGCTTATAAAGGAAGCAGGCCACGATCGCGAGTTCAGTTGGTTGTACGAAGAGCTTATATGTAAAATTGTTATTGTGATATTTGAATCAGCTGTTGTATATTCGATGTAAATAAAAGTTTCTAGAAAAGTGAAAGTGAATATTAGTTTTATAATTTTAAATTGAACCCACGGACTTTACAACAAATTTGGTAATCAGAAGATTAAGTGCAGTTAAAAGCGTAATTTGATTTATGGAAACTCGTAGTATGGAAAAAACCGACGAAACTACCAAAAAAATTATTAAAACAGGTTACGGGGGGACTGGATGAAAAAATAGTCCGGATTTTAGAAAAACGTGACAAGAAGGAAAAACAACATCAAGAAGAAATTCAACAAAGGTTAGTAAAATCTTTTGATGAAAAACGTAAAATAGAATTAGAAAATCTTGTCACTACCATGGAAGAAACACAAGATAATTTAATTGAAGGATTGTTCTCGAAATTTCAATTATTAGGTGAACAGAGACAAAATGACTTTTAAGTATTTGAAGAGAAACAAGATCAAACCGAATTAAAACGACAAAATGAATTTAAAATAACAAGAAAACAGACAAATGCAATTTGAACAACTAATGCAAATAGTATCACAAGTTAACGAAACAGTTAATGAAAGAATGCAAATAGTAGAATCATATATAAAAGAGATAAACGACGACATAAAGATCCTAAAAAATAATGTGGAGGCCCTTGAAACCAAAGTAGATGACATCGATTCCATACAGAGCCAGGTGAAATTTGAAATCAGTGCTATTCAAAGTAAAGTATAAACAGAAATTAAAAAAATGCAACAGGACTTACATCGAGGAAAATACCAGAACACCGTGAGTACCAAAGGTTCCGTTAGCAAACCCCCCACATTTGATGGCAGCTCATCTTGGCCCATGTATAAACGACAATTTGAAGCCGTAGCTACAGCTAATGGATGGGATAACCAATAAAAATCCACGTCTCTGGTAATTTCGTTAAGAGGTCCGGCCCTAGAACTCCTCCGAAGCATTCCAGTCGAGGAACAAGCCAATTTCGACAAGATCATCGCCATCCTGGATAAGCGATACGACAATCAATCCTTGAGCCAGGTATACCAAGTCCAACTGAGTGGAAAAACACAAAAATCCGGTGAAAGCCTCCAAGAATTCGAAGCAGAGATTAGACGGTTAGTTCACTTGTCCTACCCAGACCTGCCAGAGGAAACGAAAGACCAGTTGGCCACACAGAGTTTCATAAACGGCATCAGAGATGTGGAAGTACAACGAAATCTAAGACTAAGTGGCGTCAAGAGATGTAATGAAGCTCTACTTCGGGTTTGGAAGTAGAGGTCGTCATGAACATGTCCAAGCCGAGGGTCCGAGCAGTTTCCTTCAACCAGGAATAGTCAGAGTCACCATTTCAAGCGCTGCTTGCTGACCTGAACAAAATATTAGAACGGTCACAAAGAACTGGCACCAGAGGGGCATGTTACCGCTGCAGACGGACAGGACACTTCCAAAGTGACTGCCGAGTAAGGCTACCGGAACGGTCACCAACCAGGCGTAGCCAACAAACCGACCTTACCAACCAGGGAAACTCCATCCAGTCAGCATAAGGGGGCGAATGCTGACTCACCCTCCAGCAGCCCCCAGGACAGTATCCATCCCGGGATTTTGCAGAGATAGCAGCAGCCTAGTCATCAGAGGCACCATCAATGGGCGAGCAGTTACCATCACCGTCGATACCGGCGCCGCTGTGTCCATTGCCAAGTCCAGGGTCTTGAGCTTGAGAGCATCAGAAATTCGGCCAGTTACCAATAACATCCAACTTAGAACAGTCACCGGCGAATCCATGTCAATACAGGGTGAGGCAGATGTCGTGCTAAAGATAGGGGACAACATGATCCGGCATAGGGTCCTGGTAGCGAATATTGAGGACGATTTTATACTGGGAATGGACCTAATTAGCCAGCATAGATTTATGTTCGACCCGAGATATGATGTTCTGCGGTTCCTAAATGAGGAATTTGTATTGACACGACTCGTCAACAGTTCAGTCACCTCCATAAAAATTGTGGCAAAGTCTTCAGCTAGAATTCCCGGTCGAACGGAACAGATTATTCATGGGCAGCTAGACAGCAATCCTGGGAGCTGCGTTGGAATGGTGGAGCCCGTACACTCAGCTCATGACTACTTACTTGGACGGGCTATAGTTAAAACCGGACGAGATATACCAATCAGAGTCCTGAATTTGTCCAACAACGACATTAGAATTGCCAATGGTCAAGAGATAGCTTGTTTCGAGCTAGTAGAGACCATCATCAAATGCGAAGAAGAGTACCAGACGTCGGTAAAGGAGACAGGGCCCAGGAAAGAGTTCCTACAACAGTTTGCTGACCATTTTGACACACCTGACACCAGAGAACCAAGCAATTTATCACAAAGCACGGGCAAATTTTTAACAGTCAAGATGGAACCACCGGTCGCACCAACATCATCCAGTATCGAATGGATACCGGAAAGGCTCAACCCATTAGAATATCACCTAGACGACTAGCATTGGGGCAACAACAGGCAGTCGAGGAAAACATCGAGTCCATGTTACAAAATGGAATTATTGAGCCATCCATCAGCCCATGGTCTGCTCCCGTCGTGCTAGTTAAAAAGAAGGATGGAACCACCCGATTTTGTGTGGATTACAGAAAGCTGAATGACGTCACGAAGAAAGACAGCTATTTACTACCCCGAATCGATGAGACTTTGACCATACTAGCAGGCTCCCGTTGGTTCTCCACACTAGACCTAAAAAGTGGATATTGGCAAGTTGGTCTACACGCAAACGATAGAGAGAAGACAGCGTTCTCCACCAGTAAAGGGCTGTTTCAGTTCACGGTCATGCCCTTTGGGTTATGTAATGCACCCGCTACATTTGAGAGGCTAATGGAGTATGTACTGAGCGGGTTAACATGGAGGACGTGCTTAGTATACCTCGACGACATTCTAGTCACGCCAACCTGAGACTCAATCCGAAGAAGTGTTCCTTGTTCCAAAAATAAGTAGAGTTTTTGGGCCACGTAGTGTCCGAGTCAGGAATCCGCACCAACGAAGACAAGATAGAAGCCATCCGTGATTGGCTAGTCCCAAGAGACAAGCATGAACTCCGAAGCTTCTTGGGGCCTCTGTTCATACTACCGGCGTTTTGTTGAGAGATTTGCCACCATCGCCGCCCATCTACATCAGCAAACCACTGAGAAAGAGACCTTCCATTGGAATCAGGATTACGAAACATCATTCAGGCGACTGAAGGCAGCACTATGTTCCAGCCCAATCCTAGCCTTTCCTACACAGTCCGGCAAGTTCATCTTAGACACCGACGCCAGCAACACAGGTTTGGGGGCCGTCCTATCCCAGGTGCAAGATTGTGAAGAGAGGGTGATCGAGTATTACAGCCGTGGATTCTCGAAACCGGAAAGAAATTATTGCATCACCAGAAAAGAACTTCTTGTAATAATAAGAGCTGTAGACCATTTCCACAAATACCTCTATGGTTCTCATTTTTTAATCCAAACAGATCATGCCGCACTCAAGTGGCTGCTGGACATGAAGACACCGGAAGGACAACTGGCCAAATGGATGGAGAAATTACAGCAATACGACTTCAAGGTGGAACACCGTGCCGGCCGTTTGCACAATAATGCCGATGCCCTATCCAGAAGAACCTGTAGAGCGGAATGCGGACATTGTCTGAAGACAAAACAGCGAGAGTGTATCTCCATCAGGCAGATCCGAGTGCAGGCCAATGAAGACTGGACAACGGAACAGTGCATCCAGGACCAAATGGCTGATCCAGACATCGAACCAATCTTGTCACTTAAAACGAGAGGGGCACCCAGGCCACGATGGGACGAGGTAGCTAGATACTCAGGCGTGCTGAAATCGTTACGGGCTCAATGGGACTCTCTAAGATTAGACAATGGAATGCTCAAGCGAGTCTGGGAAAGCGCTGATGGACGAGAAACCAAGTCCCAACTGGTAGTTCCGAAGAGTAAGGTACCAGCCATCCTGACCGAAGTACATGATGGGATTACCGGAGGCCACCTGGGCATGAATAAAACCCTTGACAAAGTTCGCCAGCGGTACTACTGGGTGAATTACTTCGAAGACGTCAGAGCTTGGTGCCGCAAATGTGCCACCTTTGCCGCCAGTAAGGGCCCGAAGACCCGGACCAAGGGCAAAATGCAGCAGTACAATGTGGGCGTCCCATTTGAGAGAATTGCCATCGATGTCGCCGGTCCGTTTCCCGAGTCTGAGAGGGGGAACAAATACATTCTGGTCGCAATGGATTACTTCAACAAATGGCCTGAAGCATATGCGATACCCAACCAAGAGGCAACCACGGTAGCGACGGTGCTAGTAGAACAACTATTCAGCAGGTTTGGCGTCCCGATGGAATTACATTCAGACCAGGGGCGTAACTTCAAATCGAATGTATTTCAGAAGGTCTGCACGATGTTGGGGATCAGGAAAACGAGAACAACACCATTACACATTACACCCACAGTCAGACGGAATGGTGGAAAGATTCAACAGGACCTTGGAACAACACCTATCCAAGGTCGTCAGCAATAACCAGCGTGATTGGGATGAGCATATTCCCCTATTCCTGTTGGCATATCGCTCTGCGGTACATAATAGTACAGGCCTGACCTCAGGCAGGGTCCTATTCGGAAAGGAGCTCCGATTACCCTGCGATTTGGCATTTCGCTCCCCCGAAGAACCTCCCCAAGACATCGACGATTATGCCGACCAGCTCCGACATAACATGCTGGCAATACACGAATTAGCCCGAACGCAGATGTTGGCCACCAGTGACCGGATGAAGACGCGATACGACCTCAAGGCCAATTCAGTCGGGTTCCATGAGAGGAACAAAGTCTGGCTGTACAACCCCAACGGAGCAAGGGTAAATCCCCAAAGCTTACACCCGCCTGGGATGGTCCATACGAGGTGGTCAAGAGGCTTAATGACGTCGTCTACCGGATCCGTCGAAACCCCAAGGCTAAATTGAAGGTGGTTCATTTAGATCGACTCGCTCCCTACCATGGAGGGGATGTTTCTGATTCTGATCGGGGGGGCAGTGTTACGAATTTTACCCAAAGCCGACCCTGTTTTAATTCAGTACGACAACAAACGCTTTGAGATAAAAAATGGTTCTATGCTGGGCTTATAAAGGAAGCAGGCCACGATCGCGAGTTCAGTTGGTTGTACGAAGAGCTTATATGTAAAATTGTTATTGTGATATTTGAATCAGCTGTTGTATATTCGATGTAAATAAAAGTTTCTAGAAAAGTGAAAGTGAATATTAGTTTTAATTTTAAATTGACGGACATTACAACAATATATCTAAATATTGGTAGTATTCTAGTCAATGTTATCTCCCTAAACTTTATATTAATTAAACCCTACTTATTGCATGCATTTATTTCCATTTCAGTATATATACTATATCACTTCTTTTCAAATTACCTTTTTAAAAAATATATTTATTAAATAACAAACTTTAATAACTTAATAAACTTGAGTACAATAATATTAACACTAAATGAAATCATCTGTCCGGTCGTGAATAATAATTTATAAGAAATAATATGCTGACAACATGAACAAATGTGCAGATTTTATCTACGCGAAACGAAAGTAATAAAATATGAAAGATCAAAATATGAAATAAGATATGTTACGTGACACTTTAAGCAAAGTATCATGTTACATTGTGCGATAAATGTATTATGAATTATAATGTTACAATATTGTTGGATAAAAATGTTATAATATTAGAACTTATTATTTTAAAGAGTCTTTAAATACCTATGTATATAGATATATTATATATATATATATATATATATATATATATATATATATATATATATATATATACGACTTTGCATAATTTTTCACGTATTTAGATTTATAAGTGCTTAAAGTATGTTTTCCATAATGCCATAAAAAAAACAAAATGATGACAATTTCTGACGGCCACGTCTAAAACTTATTAAATTATTTTGATAAGGTTACTAGAATCATTCTTTCTAAGCAGGTATTTTTTTAAATAACTTACTATTGTTTTAAATGTAAAGGTCATACTCTATGCTTTTTTACCGACTTCCAAAAAGGAGGAGGTCATCAATTCGTCTACAACTTTTTTTATGTATATCCAGCGATTATTCAAAAACAGCTTGGGCAATTTTGATGAATTAAACTACATTATATTAAGGAACATTACAGAAAGGGCCCATATAATTGTCTATAACATGAGATTTACGGTTTTCTAGAAAATTCAGAAAAAAGTATATAATGGACTAGATTTCAGCGATTTTCAATGAATCTTCAGTTTTCTCTAAAGCTGCTCACACAATTTGAATATTATAAATTATACAAAGATATGTTCCAGATTGATTCCGTACATTTTTCTAGAACGTAAAACATACAATTTACTGAAAATCGGAAAAAATATACGCACAAGAACTGTATACATCATGGTAAATGTCAAATTTTCATAATAAATATCTAGTTTAAATGTCAAGATATTGCATGAAAGTATGTCGTACAGGGTGTTTGTAATGATTTTCATTTTGATGCTTTTGAAGTTAGTTTATTTTAGAAGAGAAGTTAAGTTACAGTCGCGTGAAGTTGCAGAAAATATTCCATTAGCTTATTAAACCGAAAATTTGTTATTTCGGCGATCTCTTCTGTGTGGAATACGGTTGAAGTTGCGTGCGTGCGTGCATGTAATATTAGGTGGTACATAAGCAGTTGTATACATAGGATGGTTGAAATATAAGTTGGAATTGAATTAGTTATACAGGGTGGTTCTAAAAACATTGTATTGGGTAGCACATATGTAGTTGCGTATACAAGGTGGTTGAAATAAGAGTGAAGCAAAACTATAGTTATACAGAGTGGATATTTGCATTATAGAACGGAGAATAATTACAGTTATACACAAGGCTTTAAAAATTGTCAGAAGCAGTTGAGTATATAGGATGGTTGAAATATAAGGTGGAGTATAAATACCGTTATACAGAGCGGTTTAAAAAAGTTATATAGTTTGGAACATAAGTAGTTGCTTAGACAAGGTGTTTGAAGTAAGGGTGGGGTAAAATTATTGTTATTGAGGGTGTATCAAAAATTTGTTATATAAGCATAAGCAGTTAGGATATTTGAATTATAGGACGTAATTACAGACATGGGTTAAAAAAAATTAGAAGCAGTTGCATATACCGGGTGATTGAAATAAATTGTAGAGTAAATTTATAGTCATAAAATGTGGTTCAAAAAGGTGAATTTTGCTATATAGGGTAGACCATGAGCAGTTGCATAAATAGAATACTAGACATATGGGGCGAAGTAAAATCATTGGTATACAGGAATAATTTAAACAATAGAAAAATAGAAAGAGTCAATAATGTGGAGAGGATTTGTACTTATACAGGATTGTTTTAAAGATATCAGGATCGTTGTAATATTGTGTTGAGTTGACTTATAGTTGTACAGGGTGATTCAGAAAAACAAATAAAAAAGTTAAAATATATTTGGAAAATATAAAACACAGAATAAAAATAAGAATAAGGCCGGTCACAGACCTACCGTTTCTGTTCTATTCTTATAAGATCAGAAAAGAAACCGGGTCGTCGCCACACACTTGCCGGTCGACGGGCTTTCTTGATTTGCCCTCAGTCGTAATCTAGCGCTTGTGGTAGAAACATCGAATATATCATATTTCGTAATAGAAGATGACGAACCGATCAAAAGCTCAGTTGTAGGACAATTGTGGTAAAATCGCCGGCGCCGGGTTGCAACCGGGCTGTGTGTGCCGATATATGGAGTTTGCACGTAATCCATGCCTCTTTCTTACCGGTGAGAACGTTCTTACCGGGGATGCTGGCCGGTTGCTTTCTAGCTTTCCGTTACAATTCTTTTCTGTTCTGTTCTTATAAGAACAGAACAGAAACGGTAGGTCTGTGTCCGGCCTAAGGGTACAGTAAAATTTTCAATTGAATGGTACCTTAATTAAATCAGATAAAAAAATATATGTCTGAAAATAGTGATTGATCGCACACGGTTTCTACACTGTTTTAATTTTAAGTTAGCTGAAGTCGGTTCTTTTTTAAATATTAATTATTATTATAAGTACTTAGAATAACAAAATGGCGGACTTTTCTACTTTGCAATTTTACATAAATTAATTATTTTAAATGACAGTCACATCCAACACTTATAGCTTTTATTATATGGTCTAAGAATACCCTTCTTTAGCGGTATACCAAATGGCGTGAAAAACAAAATGGTTGCAATTTTCACATGTTTTTTTGCAAGTTTACTATTTTTTTAGTATGAAGGTCATACCCGACGCTTTATGCCATTTTCTATAACGGACACTTACATTTTAAAGTTCATATTGCACTTAATTTCATTCGGAAAAACGTCGAAATTTTCCACAACCTTACTTGGCCATTCGCAAAACTTATGGCAATTTGTTTATAGACTATTCACTATGTCAGAAGCGAGAAAATCTTGTCCTGATTTCAACCCTTTGGCCACAGATGCCATTTATGCTTATCGTATTTTGATGCTTGTTTGCATCATTCCTTTAATCAACAAGCCAGAAGCGAGAAAATTGGTCCAAAACATGTTTTTTTCCGGAAAATGATTTTTTCCTATGTTAACCACACGATTCTCCCTCAACAACAATAACACATTCTTCAATCACCTCGGAGTCCGAGGCGAAAAAATAGTGGACCAAAATCTGTCACCAGTTGACGGTCTAAGAGGATGGCACTGTACATTCAAACGCAGAACATCACCCGATAGTTGACGCACGCATATTGTACACCGCAGGAAATTATCGACAAAATCAAATTTTAATACAATCCGTCAATCGTTCACCAACAACCGAAAAAATAACAACTATGTTTAACAATGAAAAACGAATAACTATTCAAATATCGGAAAGCAACTTTGAAAGTTGTTAAGTTTGTAAAAATCCATTGCCCCAGGAGTACAATATTATCTTTTTTTTTTTGAAACTCCAAAAATTTATGAACCATTTTCTTTCGCTTTACAACTACACTTCATTTGGACCTCCTTAAGATTTAAGAGTTGCAAGAAAAAAACAATAGACATGGAAGAAAAAATAGATAAAAAAAAATAAAATAGATAGTGGCAAAAAATTAATACAAACTTTTATCAACAAAGATAAAATTGCCTACAAAGTAACTACGATCGAAACCCGGTTAAAATGGAACTTAATATTACACCAACAGCTACAAAACCGTTTGAAATAGTTCATCTCGATACTTTTATATTTGAGCAATTAATATTTATAACAGTTGTTGATAGCTTTTCGAAATATGCTTAAGCATATCCTCTTCAATTTTCTTTCCCAAATCATCCCCAATGGAATGATATTATTTAAAGGTTTCATTCAACAATTATTGAACACTTACCCATTTTAAATAACCGCGGATTTTTTAAAATAATATACGCTTTGTTAGGTAATAACAATCCTTTGCACTCTGTTACTAAATTAAAACCCATCTACATCATATAATCAAGGGACACATCAGTAGTATGACCACTTTAACTTAGAAACAGACGGTGTAATATTAACCAACACAAGGCCAAAATTTTATATGAAAATTAAATTGTCAGCTCATAGCGTATGTACGGCTTTCGAAAGGGAAGGTCCACAATACAGGCTGTGAGCAAAATCTTGCAACTGGCTATGGATCCTGGGTATGTTTGGGCGGCTGTTATTGGCGTGGATGTTGAGAATGCCTTTAATACGGCCAGATGGGAGGGAATCGTGGAAAGAGCGAAGGAATTGGGAATGGATGCGGGGGTTGTAAATGTTCTAAAGGAATACCTGACAGGCAGAGTAATTGTGGTGGGAGACACCGAGATTGGACTTACGCAGGGGGTCCCTCAGGGTTCGGTCCTTGGGCCAACTTTGTGGAACCTGCTGTATGACCCGATCTTAAGATTGGCTCTGCCAGAGGGATGCGTCAGCCTGGCTTTTGCAGACGACTTGTCAATCGTCATGAGGGCCAGGGGTCTGGATGAGATGGTAGCTAAGGGCAACGAGTCTTTGACTATCATCAGGGAGTGGTTCGATAGGAACCATCTAAGGGTAGCTCCTCAGAAGACGGAATGCTTCATTCTGAGGGGCGGACCCCCTTGGGAAGAGGGGAGGCGTTGCCTTCTCTTGGGCCGGGGTGAGGGTGGTCCCTAGGAAATTTATTAAACGTCTGGGGATCACCCTCGATGATAGGCTGAGCTGGAATGAGCATATTCGAAGGGTTACCCAGAAAGTCAAGGGGGTGGTGGCGGCACTGTCAAGGATACTCCCCAACATCGGGGGTCCGCGAGGGCAGAAAAGGATGGTGTTGTGTAGTGTCGTTAGGTCTGTCCTGCTCTATGGCGCACCGGTATGGAAAAAGGTTATGAGAGTGGGAACGTATGCGCGGATGATTCAGGGCACCCATAGACAGATGCTTTTGCGGGTGGCGTGTGCTTACCGGACGGTATCGTACGAGGGGCTGTGCGTCATCACGGGGCAGCTTCCTATAGGAATCAAGGTCGATGAAAGGAGTAGGATCTTTGAAAGGGTCGAGAGGGGGGAAGATCGAGTGAGAGTGAGAAAGGAAGAGAGGGAGAGATCCTTAGATATATGGGAGAGGGAATGGAGAAGTGAGGATGCGGGAACGGCGTTCTAGACGAGGAGGCTCGTCGCAGACCTGAAAGCGTGGGTTGGCTGTCCACATAGGACAAATTCAAGAGGAAGGAGGGTGAGTGGTGCGTTTACTGTGGACAAGTGGATACCCCTGAACATACTTTCTTTGAGTGTGAAAGATGGCAGGGGTATAGAATGCGAGCTGAGAATGAATTGGGGTGCGCTCTAGAGGCGAGGAATGTCGTAGAACGGTTGATGGAGAGCGAGAGAAAGTGGGGAGTGATTGTAGAGTTCCTGGCCAGGGTGGTAAGGGACAAAGAGAGAGAGGAGAGGGAGGTGATTGAAATTAGGGAACTGGTAGGTTAGGGACTAGGGGCCAGGGTACCTGACGTAATATCTTCGTTGATAGTTCCAGGTACCTAGAGAGCAATTGGAGGTGTTTTAGTGAGTATACCGGTAACCGGGAGCCTCGCATACAGCATGTCATGATTGAACCAAGCGCATGGCCAATCCGTAATAGGATTTCACCTCGGCAAAAAAAAAGCTCATAGCGTATAAAGCATAAGAAATTGAATCCTAAACCAAACTCGTGACAAACCGGAGATATTCCAACCGAACCAAAAGATCTTTATATAAAAGCATATACGCCAGAAACCCGCGAATAAGTTTAACAAATCTTTCAACCTTATAAGGGTAAATGATACAAAAAGATTTTCCACAGAAAAACAACAGATAGTTCACATGGAGAATGGACAATGTAAAACGACCTCTAAAGTTATCTTACATTTTAGAGACAAAGTAGGTTTTAATTTTTGGTGAGCAAATAAATCAAATTTGGCGTTTTTATGCCCCGTGTATCGTTGTATGGATTATGCTGTTATAACTACATTGTTGTATTCGTTTGACATTATTATTATTATTATTCATTTGTCAAGACATATAATATCTGTGTGTATTAAAAGTTGGTTTGATGAATCCTGAGATTTAATGTATCGATTTAATAGTTATCGGATTATGGGCCCAAACCACATGAATATTGAGTAAAAATAATACTGAAAGTACTTCCTGAAATTTAGTTTATATTTGAGATGTCTTTGTCATTGAGCACGTAAATGCATACAAGGATACAATGGTCGACACATACAGTGGAACAAATTCATTCATTCAGGTGTTGTTTTTTTTTTAAATGCTCGGACACGTCCGTTTTTTTTTTGGGCTGTGGTTTTTGTGATGATAAACTCATTTATACAGGGTGGGCCAGAAATAAATTGCGAGCATCAACTGAATTTTTTCAAATGGAAACATTTGTTTTTTATATTATTTTATTTTTCATGTACAAAATTAACAGTTATTAAAAAAATTACATTTATTTCAAAATTGTTGAAAAAAAACATCAACATATCAAATTAAATGTTCAAATTGTTGACCATTAACTTCCTGACAATACCTAAGGTGGTTTTAAAATTTGTGGCAAGATTCGTTTATGTTTTTGACCATGTAAAAAAACTGTTTGTGAAGAATAACTTTTTTCTCTTAAAATTATGAATAAAAAGAAATCGTTTGATTTATAAATACACACTGTATATACATATTAACTGACACTTATTTTGATTAATTTATCTTATTTACCCCAATTTCCGAATAGTTAATACCAGTACCTCCATCAAAGCTTATAATACCGGCGACTCCACCAAGACATAGAATATAAGAAAATAGGTTAAAAGTTTTTCTCCATTCTATAAGAAACGATACAAGCTATGATATTTGAAAAAAAAATTGTGACCACTATGAGATATCACGTAACTAATTCAATCTCTTTTCAATTTGTCCCAAGTTCCGAATAAAATTTTTCAAATTTTAATAATACCGGCTCCTTCACCAAGGCATAGAGTATATGAGAATAGATAAAAATAGTTTTTCCCCATTGTCTAAGAAACGGTAATAGCTATTTTAATGAAAAAAATATGGGACCACTTCGCTATCCCCCCAAACATGTTCCAGTAAAATGGTCGAAATTCCTCGAGTCGTTTCCGAGTAATCGGTGAAGAAACATAAAAAAAACATAGATACAGACGAATTAAGAACCTCCTTCTTTTTGAAATCGGTTAAAAAACAGATATAACTTTTGCCAACTTGAGAACAGATGGAAATATGTTTTCTCTGATGAGATTAAACAAGTCAGTCAGAGGTTTGCTAACTATATCTGTGAGATATTTAAGATTTCTAGAGTTGATGTCATAACAGTTTCTCCTACCACTATTTTTAATGTCGGAAATATTATCTGAAACCATTTTTTCTGTTACTGAGTAAATTTTGAAGTTATCTCCAATCTATTGATTTGATAAATACTCATTGGCTGGCAGATTCGGTATGGTTTCAACACGATGGAGCGTCCCCGCACTATTCGCGAACAATATTTTCCCAAATAGATGGATCGGAAGGACAGGTAATATCGAATGGCCAGCTAGGTCTCCAGATCTAAGCCCGTTAGATTTTTATCTTTGGATTTACGCGAAATCGAAAGTCTACTTCAATAAGCCGGAAAATATCGAGGAATTAAAGAATTGAATTAGGGCCGAAATATAACGAATCTTGCCACAAATTTGAAAACCCCCTTAGGTATTGTCAGGAAGTTAATGGTCAACAATTTGAACATTTAATTTGATATGTTGATGTTTTTTTTTCAACAATTTTGAAATAAATGTAATTTTTTTAATAACTCTTAATTTTGTACATGAAAAATAAAATAATATATAAATATATATATATATATATAATATATATATATATATATATATATATATATATATGTTATATAAGTTTATAACATGAACTTTGGGTGAACTTATGTAGCAACTGTATTTCATCGTTCCCAGCTGACTCAGCGAACACGTGCAGTGTCAGATTACAGCCCCGCCGAGCATCCGTGGGAATCGCCGTGTCGGCAGTGCCGATTCAGCATTCATTAGGTTATATATTGTAAAATCTCTCTTGTTTGTTATTCATTATTACTCAGTTACTCTGTCACTTTATATTGGTATTTTCATTTACATTTTTAAACTTATAATTTTTGTATTGTTATTAATAAAATCTTTTTTAAAAAGTTAATATTGAGAAGTGTGATATAACATATATAAAAATTTATTTCTGGCCCACCTTGTATAAATGTTTATCATCACAAAAACCACAGTCCAAAAAAAAACGGACGTGTCCGAGCATTTTTCCAAAAAAAACAACACCTGAATGAGTGAATTTGTTCCACTGTATGTGTCGACCATTGTATCCTTGTATGCATTTACGCTACCATGTGGTTGACGTTCCCTGAATCGTCCTAGAGAATTAAACTCTGATTTCAATTTATCCAAAATTTGTTTCGTACGAAACTCGGATCCATTGCGATTATGGGATCTGCGTTTGCTTTAGGATATTCCTGTTCCCGTCTTTCACAACTTTGAATCGAGATTGTGCCCCTATCGACTAATTCAGGCTTTGTAGTTTTTTAATTTACAAACACCTATGTTGCAATTTTAATCATAATAGCTTCGATTTGCATAACCCAAGTATCATAATTATCGCTTGTAAGAGTTTTAATCGTGCTCGATGACAAAGACATCTCAAATATAAACTAAATTTCAGGAAGTACTTTCAGTATTATTTTTACTCAATATTCATGTGGTTTGGGCCCATAACCCGATAACTATTAAATCGATATATTAAATCTCAGGATTCATCAAACCAACTTTTAATACACAGATATTATATTTCTTGACAAATGAATAATAATAATAATGTCAAACGAACAATGTAGTTATAACAGCATAATCCATACAACGATACAGGGGGCATAAAAACGCCAAATTTGATTTATTTGCTCACCAAAAATTAAAACCATCTTAGTCTCTAAGTCGTTTTACATTGTCCATTTTCCATGTGAACTTTCTGTTGTTTTTCTGTGGAAAATCTTTTTGTATCATTTACCCTTCTACGGTTGAAAGATTTGTTAAACTTATTCGCGGGTTTCTGGCGTATATGCTTTTATATAAAGATCTTTTGGTTCGGCTGGAATATCTCCGGTTTGTCACGAGTTTGGTTTCGGATTCAATTGCTTATGCTTTATACGCTATGAGCTGACAATTTAATTTTCATATAAAACTTTGGCCTTGTGTTGGTTAATATTACACCGTCTGTTTCTAAGTTAAAGTGGTCATACTACTGATGTGTCCCTTGATTATATGATGTAGATGGATTTTAATTTAGTAACAGAGTGCAAAGAATTGTTGTTACCTAACAAAGCGTATATTATTTAAAAAATCCGCGGTTATTTAAAATGGGTAAGTGTTCAATAATTGTTGAATGAAATCTTTAAATAATATCATTCCATTGGGGATGATTTGGGGAAGAAAACTGAATTTTTATTTTTTGAAGATTCATTAGTTCTGAAATGGCTAAATTTTTAAATTCACTTACATTTTAAACAATAGATAATTTTGGAATACCCTGATGAGAGAAAAATCGTAAAAGGTTATCAGCAATTTCAGTTCCGTTTACGCTAATAAGAGGATATGCTTAAGCATATTTCGAAAAGCTATCAACAATTGTTCCTCTCAGTATCGTATACACCCTATCCTTAAGATTAACGTTTCCCATTACTTGGAAATCAGCTAAAATATGTCCGGTATTTAAATCTGGAGACAAATCTGCTATCGAGTACTATAGGGCAATATCTATATTGTCGAACTTTTCCAAGGTTTTTGAGATGATTTTGTACGATCACATTTATCCTTAGATATGTCCTCAAATTTCTGATTCGCAGCACGGATTTCTGAAGAAAAGATCAACTGTTACCAACCTCACTATTATAACTCAGTACCTGGCGGAATGTCTAGATAATAAACGTCAAGTGGGTGTTATTTACACTGACTTTGCAAAGGCCTTTGATAAATTGGATCACGGTATTCTACTTGGTAAATTGGCTAAATTTGGATTCGGTAGTCAACTCATTACTTTTTTAAATTCTTATTTTGCCATCAGAATCCAGTCTGTTTTCTATAATGGATTTAAATCAAACCAATAGTTACTCGAATAACTAGAAGCGAAAGCAGAAGGCTACGAGAATTATGCGAACCGACCTGAAGAGGGCAGATGTGACTCTGCCGAAACGTCGTCATTTTACCATCGATCCCGACAGGGATCAGTTATCAACTACGCGGATGAATTCCCGGAAACCACCTAAAACATTTAGTGCCCGCGAAAACTTAAAAACCAATATATATATATATATATATATATATATATATATATATATATATATATATATATATTGTTATGGAATTTGAATAGCCATAAATCAAAATGAAATGCAATCTTTAAAATAGATTCAAAAAGTAGACTGTATACTAAAAATATATTAGAAATGAACATGTTGGTTGCCTAACGATCAGTAACATTTAATGAATAAGACAATTTTACACTAATAAAGCAATTGTACTTGAAATATTTATGATAAGGCTTGAAAATTATCAACTGAGATTCAGGTGTTATAATATAAAGGGCTTAGCAAAACCATTTACGGAATAAAAAGCCAGCACAACTTTTGAATTTCAATTTTGATAAACATGCCATTCCAACGAGCAGGAACAAGGAGCAATAAATTGTGAATAAAGCTCTCTGGACTTTGGAAAACGGATTATATGTGTAATATGTAGTGTAATTAAGATGATTTTAATAATAATTAAACTGTAAATACTCACAATTAGTTATAAAAGGTAATTGAAAAATGTTGGTTAAACATCTTGTAACGAGTATGCATATCTTGTAATATAAATCCATAGAAATCATTGTAAATTGCCAGGAAAACATAAAAATCCATGCTAGACACCTAAAACAATATTAATTAGTAAAAACACATGCAATTACAACAGTACAAAATAAATTAGGAAGCAAAGCATAATGTAAACAACTTTCAGAAAAAGTTAAATGATAATAATTTTCAAAGTAATGAATAAAAATAAAAGAAAATTCTTCCATGAACATTATAGATGATAAGGAAAAGATTATTATAACTTACATTACAATCAATCAAGAATTTGCGGTAAAGTTGTTTAAATCATAATAAAAGTTGAATGACCTTGAAAAAGTTATGACAAATTATAAACAAACGAAAAAAAAGAAAATTTTTTTGTTTCTTATGAGGAAATACATGGGCTAAGTTAAATGAGTGAAAGGGCAAGATAATACGCTCCTAGCAGGCATTTGTTTTTAAATTATTATATAAGATTACGTGTGAGAGACAGCGTGCTCTTTCGTTCCTGATTTTTGAAGTAAACAAGTCAAAGAGCATGTTATGTTTTTCTTTGTAATAATCTTAATCTTGTTAGTAGAGGTTAAGCAGTGAAAAGTGCGGTTAGACAAATTGTCAAAACATTTCCAATGACATATAGATTGGCAGTGTCTAAAGATTCATAAATACGGTAAAATAAATGTGTAGTGCATATCTGACCGACAGAAAATGACAATTAGGTTGAAATTTTAAGTAAAAATTTGAAAACATCAACAAAGATAGAATTTGTTGAATTATTGTAAACAAGAATGAAATGGTAAACAATAATTAAATTTAATTTGTATAAATAATAAATATAACAAGATGGTGAACATGGAATAATGGTAAACAATTATGGAATAATAATAAAAATTTGTTTATAAAATAAAAATTCTAATGGACAATGAACAGATTTGGAACTAATGGACTGTAATCACGACAAAGAATAAAGGTTAGTGAAACAATAGTTGTTTTAAAATGTTGTAAATAAAGTGACATTTGATTTATGTTTATACTAGTTAAGGATATTAGAAATAACAAATTTTAACTTTAATATGAATATAAAAAGAGAAATTTCTCATAAATATTTAGTACTTAGGAATGATTTCGTTTGTTGATAAAGATTTTTTGTTTTAATGTTTTTAATAATTTTATCTTGTTGTTTAATAAAGAAAGTTATTGAAAATTGAAATTGAAAGTTGTGTTAATTCATTTAAATGAGCCAAAAATAACATTTGAATGAGTAGAGTTTCATCTAAATTCTTTTCAAGAAAAGTAAAAGTTTCAATTTAGTAAAATTTAAAGAAAAGAGATTTTGAATAAATAAAATGATGCAATAGTGTTGGATAAGTATGATAATAAGAGAAGCAGAGAAGTTATAAGGAAGATAAAAAAATGTAAGTATTAATTTTAAATTTAGAACTTGTTGAACCACCTTGAGGTAAGAGTATGCATGCAATGAAAAATTAAAATCCTAAAAAAATAAATTAATCAAATAAAGTGTGAATAATAAAGTTATATAAAAATATTATTATGCAAAATATAAATTTATTCAAATCAAAACAAGTTGCCTAACCAAAGTGGAAATAAAAATAAATTCACAATAAATTAAACATAGAGAAAAATTAATTCACAATAAATTTGGCTAGCCCAAAGTGTGGCTCAAGTTAACGGACATATTTTCCGTAATACCGGAATTTGAAGGCGACCAAATTTCCTTGGGAACCTTTATAGACGCGTGTAATTGCGCATATAATATGTCCACGGTGGACCAAAAGTATTTGTTAGCGATACATATCAAAAACAAACTAAAAGGGAAAGCGGCGCAGTTAGTTAATTCAAGGAATCCCGGATCATACCTTGAAATCAAACAACTCTTGACCCTACACTTTCTAAAGCACGTCTAAAGCAACTATCGAACGAGTCTCCACTAACGTTTTACAATCGTTTCCAAGTTTTGAGTGCGAAAATGCACTTCTGCATCCACAAAACTGCTGGGCTTAGTCCAGAACAAAAAGACGCCCAGACCACTCTAGTGGAAACAATGGTTATGAACAAACTTCTTACGGGATTAGAACCCCGTTTAGGTCAGGTTATACGTGCCAATAATCCTAAAGACCTTCTAGAGGCACATTCCCGGATTAGAAGAGAGCTTCAACTTTCTTATTTCGAGGATCAGAAAACAAACAAATCTGTTCCTCTCAAACCAAACTTCCAAGTCCGAAAGCAGACACAACCACCTAAGTGTCTTCATTGTGGTCGATTAGGCCACATAGCCGCAAATTGCCGTTTGAAAACACAAAATAGTTCTCAAACATTTAATCCAAACTATCGACAAAATCCTGTTGGGCCTAATCAACAAACAAGGCCAAACTTCCCTACAAACAATCCCCCGGTTCAACAAGGACAACAATTTCGTCCATCAAACTTCCAGAGACCCCCTTTTAGGTCTCAAATGAACCCGAATTATTCTCGACCTTCGGTCATACAGAACAATCCCAATAACCGTCCTGAAAGGACTCATCATTTTAATCAACACCAAAATGTTAATTACACTCAATATTCGGACTATTATACCGATAATAACAACACTTACGACTACGAGGATGATAATCAAAATTATTCTGGCTTCGAAGAAACTTTTGACAATACCCCTGTCGAGCCTTTTAATTATCACGATTATCAGGATTTTCTAGCGTTTCCGAGCCTAGACCAACCTCCCGATTCGACAACAACTTTGTGCGAAGTCGAAACCCAAATTCAAAATCTGAATCTGAACGATTTGAACCCCGACTTGAACTTTCCGGAGCAACTATTTCTCTAAGCCCCCTTCTCACCGTTAATTCTAAAAACCTTTATTACATTGTTGACGCTTCTTCTAAATTCAAACTACTTATTGATACCGGAGCTGGTATCTCTATCTTCAAAGAAAATACCGTAAAGAATTTCACCCAAAGATCTCCTGAAAGGGTAACGATTCAAGGTATTACCCATGAAAAAATTCCTATTTCACAATTTACCCTAATTCCATTCGCTCCACGTAACCCACATAAAGTTTTCATATACGATTTGGACATTGAGTTTGACGGCATACTAGGTTTAGATTTTCTTGAACACTATGAATGCATAGTCGACTTAAAATCTAAACAGCTAATAACAAATTTTAAAACCATCCCTTTACACAAAGTTCCCGATAACGATCAACCCTTGACTGATGTACCCGACCCTCCCAATGTTAAGCCAAATATTACTTCACAAACACCCACACAAAACAAAATAACCATTGCGGCACGCCCAGAAAAGATCTTTAAACTTAAATGCAATATTTCTAACATCGACACCATCTTACCAACTCAAGAAATTGACAGAGTACGACTTCCAAACGCACTCGTACACATTAACGCAACTTTTTCTGATTTAAAACTGGAACCACTTGACAAAACTCACCCTCTTCTGAATTTTAATACAGACGATTATCATGTGTCCCAATACATAGACAGAAACTTAACTATTAGACAACAAATTAGAACTGATCATCTAAATGATGAAGAACGCGAACAAATCACTAATCTTTGTTTGGAATTTCAAGACATTTTCTATCTTGAAGGTGACGTCTTGACTTTCACTAACGAGGTTAAACATTCGGTTGATACGAATAACGCAAAGCCCGTTTTCACTAAATCATATAGATATCCTCAAGGTCATAAAGAGGAAGTGAAAACCCAAATTGGAAAAATGCTTGAATAAGATATCATTAGGCACTCCTCGAAAATGGTCATTACGAATTTGTTCGTATGCCATTTGGTTTAAAAATGCACCTTCTACTTTTCAGAGAGTCATAGACAATATTCTCCTGGGTATCCAGAATGAACGTTGTCTCGTCTACATGGATGATATCATCGTCTACTCTCCGACTATCCATGAACATATTTCCCGGTTGAGTTTTTAAACGACTTCGGAAGTCTAACCTAAAAATTCAACCTGATAAGTGCGAATTTCTTCGTGAAGAAGTGGCTTATCTTGGCCATCTTATCACAGAAGAAGGTGTAAAACCAAACCCTTCAAAGGTTGAATGTATTCAGAACTCCGAAAGACATCAATCTTTTCTTGGTCTTGCTGGGTATTACAGACGCATCATACCAAATTTTGCGAAGATCTCTAAACCTCTGACTAAACTACTCCAAAAAGACGTCAAATTCATCTTTGACGCAGATTGCAAGACTTCATTCAATGAACTGAAGCAAGCCCTTGTATCTGACCCAATCCTGATATATCCAAACTTTGAAGAATCCTTCCTGCTCACTACTGATGCTAGTGCTTTTGCTATTGGAGCGGTTCTTTCTCAAGGCCCTGTGGGAAAATATCTTCCTGTTGCATATGCTTCTCGCACCCTCTATGCTGCAGAGACACGATATTCCCCCATCGAACGAGAATTGTTGGCCATAGTTTGGGCTGTTAAGCACTACAGACCGTATCTTTTTGGAGAAGGTTTACACTTCTGTGTGAGCACCGTCCGCTTACTTGGTTCTTTTCGATCAAAGATCCTGGCAGTCGTCTAGCCAGATGGCGCCTTAAGCTAGAGGAATACAATTATAAGATTGAGTACAAGCCCAGCAAGGTAAACCAAAACGCAGATGCTCTTTCTCGCATCAAAATCAACCATTTCAAGCAATGTGCTGATTTCCTTTCAAAAATCAAAATTTTTGCTAACAACGAAACTGACTCCGAACAACCTGAAAACTCTGACAATGACGACGAACATGACGAAGGAATTACCGCTGAGTTTAATCGATTTGTTCAACTCTACAAAACTGAGTCAATAATAGATTACTCTAAAATTGAAATATCCAATTCTCAACTTCTAGACAAGTCCCACGCATAGTTACATTCTTTTGGCAAAACAAAATTAACGACTTACATGACAAAATTATTGATGACTCTTTCGAAGAAGAACCTAATTTCAGTAATGACACTCTTAAGATCATGGCCAGTAAAACAGTCAGGCATAGAAAGTACTTAATTGTACCTTTGCCCTATGACCCTGAAACTGTTTCAAAATTATTTATAACAACCAAGATCAATTCAACGAATCCGAAACATACTGCATAGAAAATAACATAGAACTTCCCATTCTTGAAATTTTATCTTTCATTCTTTCCGACAAAGAAATACAACAATACCACTGTGGTAAAAACAACCTCCATCGTGGCATTAACGAAACCATCAGACGTATTAGGGAAAAATACAATTGGACCGGCTTAATTAAAACTGTAGAACAATTTATCAAATCCTGTGAAACTTGCTAAAAGGTAAAGTTCTGTAGGAAAAACCTAAGTGCACCTCATGTTATTACGGAAACACCCAAGACTCCTTTCGAACGTATTAACATTGACATCTTTGAATATCCAACTAGAAATCATGCACTGACTATTTAGGGATGAACTCACGAAATTTACGCAAGCCTACCCCATAAACGACAAAACAGCTTCAACTGTCGTAAACACCCTTCTGATTTTCTTTCAACATTACGGAACTCCATTTCGGATCCATTGTGACTATGGACGTGAATTTGATAACACCTTAATGCGGGATTTATGCCAATTATACGACATAAAACTGACTTTCTCCAGCGTTCAACATCCCGAGTCAAACGGTTCTATTGAAAGATTTCACGCAACCTTAGCAGAAATGATAAGAGCAAATACAGCGGAACATCCAGACGAACATCCATTTAACGTCCTCCCTTATGCCATCATTTGTTACAATAAAACAAAAACAAAACCACCGCTTTCACGCCCTATGAAATTATATTTGGGCACACTTCTTGTAGGCCTCCAGAAACCCTTTACAATCAGGAAAAACTCATTTCGAAATACGTGAGAGACCTAAATAACAGAATGGACTATTATTACAGACTCGCCATGCTAAAACCGAACGACAGAAAGAAAAATCTAAAGTGCGATTTGACCAACACGTTTCTACTAAACAACCCGATTACAAAGTAGGCGACAAAGTTTACGTAAAAGAGTCTCAAATCAAAAACAAAGCTGAAAACAAATTCAACGGCCCCTTCGAAATTACCGCAATACGAAAGAACTCTGCCACCGTCATAAATTTACAAACAAACCAAATAACTAAAGTTAACTTTGACAGACTAAAACCCTATTTTGAATAAATTCATTCTTTTCAGATTCTGTGGACTGTTTTCAGTCGTAAACCTTCAACAGTATTCCATTACACCGGTTAACAATACTATAGGAGTTTTCTTCCATGAAGAAGGCACCCTTAAAATTTCTAATGAGAAATGGACACTCCTTGTTTACAAAGATCTAAGCCCCTTTTGAGAGGCTATTTTAAACAACAACAATATACTGAACAGACTTTTAGATACTATTAATCACAACAAAACTAACGTTAAAATCTTCAAATCAAAAGTACAGACTCACGTAAGCCTCCTGAAACAAATATCAAAATCTGTTAACATCAAATATACAGAAATTTTCGCTGACACTGAGACTTACAGTACCATCAGAAAGAAATGCGGACTCATTAACAGACTGGGATCGATTTGGAAATCTATTTCCGGTAACTTAGATGCAACAGACGGACAATACTTTAGTGACTCTATCAATAAAATTACTAAAGACCAACATCAAATTAAAAACTTAATGAAACGACAATTATCTGTAACAACTTCGGTCATTAAGAGCCTTAACACCACACTACAAAAATTTCAGTCCGAAGAGAAAATATTTTCGGTAAATATTGAAGCAATTAGGAAGTCAATTGAGTTCATTACAGATGATCTTGCTTTTATGAACTTCAGGCCAATGTCTTAGATTTGTGTGAAAGCTTAATGGAAAGTTACGTATACATTGAAGATACTCTTAACGATGTATTAACTGCAGTCTCATTCGCACGTCTCAAAATTTTACATAGTTCAATTATAAACCCAGTAGATTTGGTCGATTCTCTTCAGAAAATATCACAGTCAATTCATGAAAATAACTTACCACTTCCAACCTATAGTTCAAATGTTGCTAGATACATCGATCTAATAGAATTGGAAGCTTTTCACATCAATACTAAAATTGTTTTGTACTAAAAATCCCCTTAGTCAATCCTGAAACTTATACACTGTACCGCTGGTATCCTATCCCAGTTTTAGATTATCGAACAGAATTTCACCATATTCTTCCAACAAAATTAAAATATATCGCGAGAGATGACGATTCGCTATTGTACGCATCTTCCGAAGACCTGAGTGACTGTAAGCCATTATCTAAAGAACATAAGATCTGTTCCAAAGTTATTCCACACACCATAGACAAAGAAGCCCTATGTGAAGCACCGCTTCTTAGACAGCCAACAGCCCTTCCTTCAACTTGCAAACCTTTAATATTATATGCCGAAGAGTATAATATTCAAGAGATTGATCTGAACCTTTGGTTAATCTCGATTTCCGGACAGTTTCCCATCAACATCAAGTGCAAGGGAGATGTGGTTACCCAATCCATATCGACAAATTCTGTATTGACCATCCAACCCAGTTGCATTGCCTTCATCGGTAACACCAGGGTCCATGCCAGAAGGACCACCAACAAGGTTGACAACATCACACTTAAGAGTCACCCAGTCTACATCCCCTACAACTGTTGCGACAACCTGCCAACCATCAGTCAACTTCTAAAGGTGAAACCCATGAGACTACAAGAATTGGATGCCAGAGATCTGAATATCGCTAACCATAAGCTTAGCCAATACTCCAGATAATTGGAAAAGCTCCTAGACCAACCAGTCTTGGAGAAACACACCTCCTGGTTTACGATCACCTCAATAGCAACAACCGCAATTGTGGTTGCCCTCCTTTCCATCAGCATCATCAGGAAGAAATTCCAGAAGCCTCCAATGATCAGCCCTTCTGCCGATCCAGCACCACCACCAGGTCCATCAACCATCAAGCCCAGGGTAAAACTCCATAGCCTCCTTAGTCCTGTCGAGGATATTGAATTGCAGAACCTCCCTTAGAAGTCGATGCTGTAGCATCAACTTTTTTATATGGATGGGAGTTGTTATATAAGTTATTCCATCGACTTATATGAAACCACCTAGCAACAGTTTCCAAGCTGAGTCAGCATCCACGTGTCGTCTCAGGTTACCTACCTTACAAATATGATGGAGGCATAAAATAGTTACATATTGGGAACATACAAATATTTACAATTTGTATCGAAAAAATGTTTAAAAGAGAGGAGTATCACTCTTACGTCTTACGAAACCAAAAATCTTTATTGGGCCTGGGCCGCAGTGCTGCCCCAACCCAGAGTACAGAAATCGGAAAGTTAGTATAATTACATATTGGTTTAACTGTATATTTGTATATATATAGAAAATCAAGATACATATTTGCTAGGAAAATAAATATTATGAAAGAATTTATTGACAACATAGATATTTAATTGACAGTTTGGTGGTTATTCTAAAAAATCGTAAAATTTCATATGAAATCTACCGAATTTCATATATCGAAAATCGGAAGAACAATTTGAAAATGGTCAAAAATGGGACTACCGAAAAATCGGTAGACTGCCGTTTCTACTATTGGGTCTGTTAATCAATAAGTGGTGCCACCTAGTGTGTACTACTTTTACTTGTTTAAATATTAATAATAATAATAACCGTGTGGTGGCCGGGTTAGAATAGCACCACGGTATCCACCGCCTGTCGTATGAGGCGACTAAAGGGGCAGCTGTCCGCTGACCTACTACCTAGCTTTCCTTCCTTCTCCACCCGCACGGGATGTTCTGGTTTAAATCATTTCATCTGGGAAGTGACAACCCCACGGGTCCGAGTTACCTGGGTCACCAGGGTCAATTGGTGACACCACCCATGAAAATGGAGCTACGGAGTAGATGCCTCGGAAAAGAGCCGCTGCCTGGGGATCGCCAGGGCATGTCTGGAGCCGGCGCTGGACATGACAGCATGCGGGACGTCGGTGGCAGGGTGCTGAGGAGGCGGGCCCCTGCCGTCAAAAGAGCTACAGCCCAAGAACCAGAAGAACCACAAGAACCACAACCAATACAGTCACAACAACAACGTGACCATCACTAACGGAGTCAAATGAGAACGAGAACTCCACCCGCAGACAGTGTTGCGCAGGATCAACAGCCAGCGCTCACTCAAGCGGGACTGAAAAGACAGCGCATGAAATGGACTAGCGTCATGAATAAATTTATAATGCGCACTTTTTACAGAGTGACTAACCTTGGCCAGGACAAGACTGGATATCGCCAAATACTCCATCAAGAGTTCTGTCGTGATTACCCAGAGCTTCAAGTTACTGAACAGAGAGTCGCAGATCAATATCGTGTCATCTTGAGAAATGGCCTTATTTCGCCTGAACAACTGGATATAATAAAGAGCGAAGTGGAGCGCGAACTATTTGGTAGAAATACAATCGATCCAGAGCCTGAAACACCTTTGGCACAAAGAGCCGACGAAACTCAAGAACTACAACAAGAACAGCCAACCAACACTGACCTGCTTGAGAAGATCCAAGCAGAAATGGAAGAAGCTCTTAAAGAGTATAGTGGAACAGATCCACTGACTAGACCAGCTCTTCCCAAACTAAGATCGTCTAAGAAACTGGGTATCGTTTTGCAGGCTATGAACAAATTTATCTTGCCAAACTATGTTTTAGGTGCTGATACGTTAGAGTCGCTACACACCACCATCTACTGTGCTGCAACTTCTATCTGCAGAACAATTGGGGTCGCAATAAGACCAAAGCAAGACCCTCCCCAATGTAGACAAACACCTCGAATACCACCTTGGCAAAGAAGACTTGAAGGGAAAATCAATTCTCTTCGGAAAGACGTTGGAAGGCTGACCGAGTACCAACGAGGAGTCAGGAACAACAGAATAGCAAGGCTTGTCAAGACTATCATGGACAATAACCGAATACACTCCCAGTGGGATGGAGAAAACATCACATCTCAGAAGTGTCTGGACAGTCTACGACAAAAGTTCTCCGTCTACACAAGTCGATTGAGAAGATACAAACCAGTAACCAACGGAAACTAGACAACACACTATTCCGACAATCAGAAAAAGGGTTTTATAGAAAACTTAACAACAACAATAATAATGAAGCCCATAGTTACCCCAGTAAAACAGACATCGATGAATTCTGGAAAACACAGCTTTCCACAACAATCTCCTATAACTCCAGAGCCAGCTGGATTAATGAGGAGGAGGCTGCATCTCAGAACTGGGAGGCCATGCAACACCAACCATTTACAACGGAAGATACATCCAACATAATGAAGAACCTCCATAACTGGAAATCACCAGGACCAGATGGTGTACAAAATTACTGGATAAAGAAACTGTACGCAACCCACGAAACACTAACAGCCCTTATAAATGACGTAATTACCCACCCACACAAGATGCCCAGTTTCCTTACGTATGGTGCTACATTCCTCTTACCAAAGGACAACCTATGTGTACAGGACCCAGCAAAGTACCGACCAATCACTTGCCTTCCAACCTTATACAAACTCATAACATCGTGCATTAATCATCGCATTCTCAAACATTGTGAACAGAACAACATAATAACTCAACAACAAAAGGGATGCGCGAAAAATTCGATGGGTTGCAAAGAACAACTGATAATTGATTCCGTTGTCTGCAATCAAGCCCACGCCAAACGACGAAATCTCTACATGGCATATGTGGACTACAAAAAGGCCTTTGATTCAGTTCCACATGATTGGCTCATTCAGGTGCTGAAACTCTATAAAGTGAATAATTGTATTATTAACTTTTTAGAATATGCCATGTCCACCTGGCAAACCAAAATCTCAATGAATGAAGCCAACTGTTCGATACAAACTGGCCCCATTCCAATCAAAAGGGGTATATTCCAGGGAGACTCTCTTAGCCCGCTGTGGTTCTGCCTTGCCATGAACCCTCTCTCAAACAAACTGAACTCAACTAATTTTGGGTTCAGTCTCAAACACAACAACGTACAAGCATTAAAGATAAACCATTTGTTATACATGGACGACTTAAAGTTGATGGCAGCTACAAAACAACAGCTGCATGATATGCTTAAAATCGTAGAAGGGTTCTCTAGTGACATCCATATGAAATTTGGCCTAGACAAATGCCGAATTATTAATATAGTTAAAGGCAAAATACAGCAGGGGCACTTCGAAATGGGAGATGGCACCTCAATTGAATCTATGGGGGAAGGTCATACTTATAAATACCTTGGAATAAAGCAGGCTCAACGTATTGATCACATGACTATGAAAAAGGACCTAACAGCAGAGTTTTATAGAAGGGTAAGACGACTGTTGAAAACCAAACTAAAAATCTGTTTCAGGCTATTAACACCTATGCGTGTTCAGTGCTCAGTTACTCTTTCGGTATAGTTAATTGGTGCAAGACTGACATTGAACAATTACAACGAAAAGTTCGAGTTTTACTAACAAAAGCTCAAAATCACCATCCAAAGAGCTCTGTCGAACGTACAACTTTGCCACGGTATGAAGGAGGAAGAGGATTGACAGATCTAAGTAAACAATTAGATCAACAAATTTCTATTTTGCGTAGTCATTTCCAGAAACTCGCAGAATTTTCTGATCTACATAGACTCATGTGCCAGGTTGATGACTCAACACCACTTCGACTGACACAACAACATGTCCAATTACACCACCAGACCACAGATCAGAAACTGCTGAAATGGAAAGAGAAGCCCCTTCATGGAAGACATATAAATGACGTCAACCAAGATTATGTCGACAGTGCAGCGTCGAACTACTGGTTGATCTATGGTCATATGTTCCCTGAAACGGAAGGCTTTATACTGGCAATCCAAGATCAAGTAATTCCAACTAAGAACTACCTAAAGTACATCGTTAAAGACCCTTCCATTAACAGCGATAGATGCAGGTACGGTTGCCAAACATCTGAATCTATCCAGCATATTACAGGAGGTTGTCAAGCGTTTGCTGCAACTGAATACAAAGAACGACACGATGCTGTGGCAAAAATACTTCACCAGGAACTAGCACTGAAACATGAATTATCACAGTCGGTAAGATTACCATACTATAAATATAAACCAGATTCTGTTTTAGAAAATAACAACTACAAGCTGTACTGGGACCGCACGATACTGACCGATCGGTCTGTTGCTCACAATAGACCAGATATAGTTCTGGTAGATAAAGTCTCCCGGAAAACAACTTTAATTGACATAGCAATTCCCAACAACAATAATATAAATATCAAGCAGGCTGAGAAAATAACCAAATATAGAGATTTGGAATTTAAAATAAAGACTCAGTGGAACATGAACAACAGACGAACTGTACCAATTGTTATGTCAACAACAGGACTAGTCCCAAAACATCTATTAAACAATTTAAAATACCTCGGTCTGGACGAACATCTTTACAAACAAATGCAAAAAGCCGTCTTGTTAGGGACAGCCCGGACGGTCAGGAAATTCATGCGAAACTGCCGCCACGACTCCAACCACGGGCCTGAAAACCTGGCAAGGGCTCCCACAGAGCTAAACCCTTTTGATATCTAGGATATCTGGGGTTTAGTGAATTTTCCCCTTAGAGGGAGTGTGATGCCATACATTGTATGGTCAAGTCGGGTATAATAATAATAATCATTTTATTACCATAACAAAAAAAGAACAATTTAAAATAACATTAGATATGCAACTCATGAATAAGATTTATGGCAAAAAGTTGTTGGGACACTATTTAAAAAAGATACAATCCCCCAACAACTTATACACAATACACCTATTTCCATTCCGAACTGGAAGTGATTTGTCTGATAAAGTGTTTAAAGGAAATCAAAATCATTAACTCAACTTTGCGTAGTATGATTATGAAAAACAGATCACCTGTGCACATTCAAAAGTAGTTTCCTATACTCCCTCCTAAACACTGCCACTGACAGTGCCTTAAGGTTATTAGGAACTTGGTTGTAGAAGTGATAGGTATTGTGCTTGAAGGAACGTTCATAAAAAGTAGTTCTGAACTCGCTGAATTCTTTGTTTGTCCACATTGTCTATACAAGGACAATATCAATATATCACATCTCCGAAGTTGAAATGAGAGAGTACCAGAGAATTTGTTATAGTTATTTTGTGAGAAACGTTTAGAGTGTGTCTATGAGGGAATAATTTTTTCAAATTTGTATAAGCCCGCTGTATGCATTTATTTATGTGCGGTTTAAATCTCATTGAAGTGTCAAAGTGTAAACCTAAATTTCTGCAAGAATTTAGTATAGACAGGATTTCTGTACCAATAGTAATCTTGATCTTCTCTTCGATTTCATTATGCTTCTTTCCAAAAATCATCACCGATGATTTTGAAGCATTAATTTTTAAGTTATGGCTTTCGGAGAATTTGACAAGTTGATTCAAGTCTTCATTTATTCTGGTCTGAACAAAGTGAAACTTCTCTGGAAGAAAGGACATGCAGAGTTGGGTATCATCAGCGTATAAACGCACTTTGCAGTGTTTAATTGAAGTAGCAATGTTATTCGTATAATTCCAAATAACAGCGGCCCAAGTATGGAGCCTTGTGGAACACCATGACTTTGCCGCAACGAAGTAGAGACATCCTTATTAATTTCTACAAACTGCGATCTATTGTGTAAGTAACTACTCAGTAGCTCAATTGCATTTTTGTCCAGACCTATATAACGGAATATTGAGAGAAGTAAGGTGTGGTTTATGTGGTCAAAGGCCTTAGAATAGTCTAACAGTATAAGAGCGGTGGACTTCCCATTGTCATCTGCCTCTATGATATCGTCTGTAATGCATAGCAGCGCTGTCGAACAGCTAAATCCTGGTCTAAAACCTGACTGATGTGCTGATAAAATGTTGTTTTCATTGAGATACTCCCTTAGTTGGGAGTTCATAATTTTCTCTAATACTTTAGATAAGACAGATACCATAAAGAATTTCACCCAAAGATCTCCTGAAAGGGTAACGATTCAAGGTATTACCCATGAAAAAATTCCTATTTCACAATTTACCCTAATTCCATTCGCTCCACGTAACCCACATAAAGTTTTCATATACGATTTGGACATTGAGTTTGACGGCATACTAGGTTTAGATTTTCTTGAACACTATGAATGCATAGTCGACTTAAAATCTAAACAGCTAATAACAAATTTTAAAACCATCCCTTTACACAAAGTTCCCGATAACGATCAACCCTTGACTGATGTACCCGACCCTCCCAATGTTAAGCCAAATATTACTTCACAAACACCCACACAAAACAAAATAACCATTGCGGCACGCCCAGAAAAGATCTTTAAACTTAAATGCAATATTTCTAACATCGACACCATCTTACCAACTCAAGAAATTGACAGAGTACGACTTCCAAACGCACTCGTACACATTAACGCAACTTTTTCTGATTTAAAACTGGAACCACTTGACAAAACTCACCCTCTTCTGAATTTTAATACAGACGATTATCATGTGTCACAATACATAGACAGAAACTCAACTATTAGACAACAAATTAGAACTGATCATCTAAATGACGAAGAACGCGAACAAATCACTAATCTTTGTTTGGAATTTCAAGACATTTTCTATCTTGAAGGTGACGTCTTTACTTTCACTAACGAGGTTAAACATTCGGTTGATACGAATAACGCAAAGCCCGTTTTCACTAAATCATATAGATATCCTCAAGTTCATAAAGAGGAAGTGAAAACCCAAATTGGAAAAATGCTTGAATAAGATATCATTAGGCACTCCTCGAAAATGGTCATTACGAATTTGTTCGTATGCCATTTGGTTTAAAAATGCACCTTCTACTTTTCAGAGGGTCATAGACAATATTCTTCTGGGTATCCAGAATGAACGTTGTCTCGTCTACATGGATGATATCATCGTCTACTCTCCGACCATCCATGAACATATTTCCCGGTTGAGTTTTTAAACGACTTCGGAAGTCTAACCTAAAAATTCAACCTGATAAGTGCGAATTTCTTCGTGAAGAAGTGGCTTATCTTGGCCATCTTATCACAGAAGAAGGTGTAAAACCAAACCCTTCAAAGGTTGAATGTATTCAGAACTCCGAAAGACATCAAATCTTTTCTTGGTCTTGCTGGGTATTACAGACGCATCATACCAAATTGTGCGAAGATCTCTAAACCTCTGACTAAACTACTCCAAAAAGACGTCAAATTCATCTTTGACGCAGATTGCAAGACTTCATTCAATGAACTGAAGCAAGCCCTTGTATCTGACCCAATCCTGATATATCCAAACTTTGAAGAATCCTTCCTGCTCACTACTGATGCTAGTGCTTTTGCTATTGGAGCGGTTCTTTCTCAAGGCCCTGTGGGAAAATATCTTCCTGTTGCATATGCTTCTCGCACCCTCTATGCTGCAGAGACACGATATTCCACCATCGAACGAGAATTGTTGGCCATAGTTTGGGCTGTTAAGCACTACAGACCGTATCTTTTTGGAGAAGGTTTACACTTCTGTGTGAGCACCGTCCGCTTACTTGGTTCTTTTCGATCAAAGATCCTGGCAGTCGTCTAGCCAGATGGCGCCTTAAGCTAGAGGAATACAATTATAAGATTGAGTACAAGCCCAGCAAGGTAAACCAAAACGCAGATGCTCTTTCTCGCATCAAAATCAACCATTTCAAGCAATGTGCTGATTTCCTTTCAAAAATCAAAATTTTTGCTAACAACGAAACTGACTCCGAACAACCTGAAAACTCTGACAATGACGACGAACATGACGAAGGAATTACCGCTGAGTTTAATCGATTTGTTCAACTCTACAAAATAATAGATTACTCTAAAATTGAAATATCCAATTCTCAACTTCTAGACAAGTCCCACGCATAGTTACATTCTTTTGGCAAAACAAAATTAACGACTTACATGACAAAATTATTGATGACTCTTTCGAAGAAGAACCTAATTTCAGTAATGACACTCTTAAGATCATGGCCAGTAAAACAGTCAGGCATAGAAAGTACTTAATTGTACCTTTGCCCTATGACCCGGAAACTGTTTCAAAATTATTTATAACAACCAAGATCAATTCAACGAATCCGAAACATACTGCATAGAAAATAACATAGAACTTCCCATTCTTGAAATTTTATCTTTCATTCTTTCCGACAAAGAAATCAAACTCAAAATCTGCCAAAACATTGTTACAACTCCTACCGAAAACGAAATTCCTATAATAATACAACAATACCACTGTGGTAAAAACAACCTCCATCGTGGCATTAACGAAACCATCAGACGTATTAGGGAAAAATACAATTGGACCGGCTTAATTAAAACTGTAGAACAATTTATCAAATCCTGTGAAACTTGATAAAAGGTAAAGTTCTGTAGGAAAAACCTAAGTGCACCTCATGTTATTACGGAAACACCCAAGACTCCTTTCGAACGTATTAACATTGACATCTTTGAATATCCAACTAGAAATCATGCACTGACTATTTAGGGATGAACTCACGAAATTTACGCAAGCCTACCCCATAAACGACAAAACAGCTTCAACTGTCGTAAACACCCTTCTGATTTTCTTTCAACATTACGGAACTCCACTTCGGATCCATTGTGACTATGGACGTGAATTTGATAACACCTTAATGCGGGATTTATGCCAATTATACGACATAAAACTGACTTTCTCCAGCGTTCAACATCCCGAGTCAAACGGTTCTATTGAAAGATTTCACGCAACCTTAGCAGAAATGATAAGAGCAAATACAGCGGAACATCCAGACGAACATCCATTTAACGTCCTCCCTTATGCCATCATTTGTTACAATAACACAAAAACAAAACCACCGGTTTCACGCCCTATGAACTTATATTTGGGCACACTTCTTGTAGGCCTCCAGAAACCCTTTACAATCAGGAAAAACTCATTTCGAAATACGTGAGAGACCTAAATAACAGAATGGACTATTATTACAGACTCGCCATGCTGAAACCGAAAGACAGAAAGAAAAATCTAAAGTGCGATTTGACCAACACGTTTCTACTAAACAACCCGATTACAAAGTAGGCGACAAAGTTTACGTAAAAGAGTCTCAAATCAAAAACAAAGCTGAAAACAAATTCAACGGCCCCTTCGAAATTACCGCAGTACGAAAGAACTCTGCCACCGTCATAAATTTACAAACAAACCAAATAACTAAAGTTAACTTTGACAGACTAAAACCCTATTTTGAATAAATTCATTCTTTTGAGATTCTGTGGACTGTTTTCAGTCGTAAACCTTCAACAGTATTCCATTACACCGGTTAACAATACTATAGGAGTTTTCTTCCATGAAGAAGGCACCCTTAAAATTTCTAATGAGAAATGGACACTCCTTGTTTACAAAGATCTAAGCCCCTTTTGAGAGGCTATTTTAAACAACAACAATATACTGAACAGACTTTTAGATACTATTAATCACAACAAAACTAACGTTAAAATCTTCAAATCAAAAGTACAGACTCACGTAAGCCTCCTGAAACAAATATCAAAATCTGTAAACATCAAATATACAGAAATTTTCGCTGACACTGAGACTTACAGTACCATCAGAAAGAAATGCGGACTCATTAACAGACTGGGATCGATTTAGAAATCTATTTCCGGTAACTTAGATGCAACAGATGGACAATACTTTAGTGACTCTATCAATAAAATTACTAAAGACCAACATCAAATTGAAAACTTAATGAAACGACAATTATCTGTAACAACTTTGGTCATTAAGAGCCTTAACACCACACTACAAAAATTTCAGTCCGAAGAGAAAATATTTTCGGTAAATATTGAAGCAATTAGGAAGTCAATTGAGTTCATTACAGATGATCTTGCTTTTATGAACTTCAGGCCAATGTCTTAGATTTGTGTGAAAGCTTAATGGAAAGTTACGTATACATTGAAGATACTCTTAACGATGTATTAACTGCAGTCTCATTCGCACGTCTCAAAATTTTACATAGTTCAATTATAAACCCAGTAGATTTGGTCGATTCCCTTCAGAAAATATCACAGTCATTTCATGAAAATAACTTACCACTTCCAACCTATAGTTCAAATGTTGCTAGATACATCGATCTAATAGAATTGGAAGCTTTTCACATCAATACTAAAATTGTTTTGTACTAAAAATCCCCTTAGTCAATCCTGAAACTTATACACTGTACCGCTGGTATCCTATCCCAGTTTTAGATTATCTAACAGGATTTCACCATATTCTTCCAACAAAATTAAAATATATCGCGAGAGATGACGATTCGCTATTGTACGCATCTTTCGAAGACCTGAGTGACTGTAAGCCATTATCTAAAGAACATAAGATCTGTTCCAAAGTTATTCCACACACCATAGACAAAGAAGCCCTCTGTGAACCACCGCTTCTTAGACAGCCAGCAGCCCTTCCTTCAACTTGCAAACCTTTAATATTATATGCCGAAGAGTATAATATTCAAGAGATTGATCTGAACCTTTGATTAATCTCGACTTCCGGACAGTTGCCCATCAACATCAAGTGCAAGGGAGATGTGGTTACCCAATCCATATCGACAAATTCTGTATTGACCATTCAACCCAGTTGCATTGCCTTCATCGGTAACACCAGGGTCCATGCCAGAAGGACCACCAACAACGTTGACAACATCACACTTAAGAGTCACCCAGTCTACATCCCCTACAACTGTTGCGACAACCTGCCAACCATCAGTCAACTTCTAAAGTTGAAACCCATGAGATTACAAGAATTGGATGCCAGAGATCTGAATATCGCTAACCATAAGCTTAACCAATACTCCAGATAATTGGAAAAGCTCCTAGACCAACCAGTCTTGGAGAAACACACCTCCTGTTTTACGATCACCTCAATAGCAACAACCGCAATTGTGGTTGCCCTCCTTTCCATCAGCATCATCAGGAAGAAATTCCAGAAGCCTCCAATGATCAGCCCTTCTGCCGATCCAGCACCACCACCAGGTCCATCAACCATCAAGCCCAGGGTAAAACTCCATAGCCTCCTTAGTCCTGTCGAGGATATTGAATTGCAGAACCTCCCTTAGAAGTCGATGCTGTAGCATCAACTTTTTTATATGGATGGGAGTTGTTATATAAGTTATTCCATCGACTTATATGAAACCACCTAGCAACAGTTTCCAACATCCACGTGTTGTCTCAGGTTACCTTTCGACGACGTACATCCGTGAGAACTGCAAGCGCGGCGACAGCCTAGTCAGCGTTCTTAGGTTATAAATTGTACTTTTTCCTTGTATCATTATTCAATATTACTTACAAAGTCTGTCTAGTTAGTTTAACACGTAAATTGTCTTTTTATTCTTATAAAGTTTTATTGTTATTTTCAAGTTATTATTTTTATTAAAAGTATTGTGCAATTATAAATAAAATCTTTTTGAAAAAGAGAAATTTTGAAAGTGTGATATAACATATATATGCTATGCAAGTCGTTGCAAGCTACGCTATAATACATTTATATTCTAACATTTTTTAAAACACTTTGTATAACTATAATTTCACACCATCATACCTATCTTTTAGCTACCCTGTATGTGCATGTGCTTTTGGCCACTCATTGTAATATTTTTTGGACAACATGTATAATTATAATTTCGGTACATCCTATATTGCAACCACACTGTAAATGCAATTGCTAATAAGCAACCATATAGGTATAACCATTCTATTAACATTTTTTTAATGACCCTGCATTCCAATATTTTTACCCCGCCCTGTATGTCAGCTATCATTAAGTTCGAACTGCTTTTTTCTAACCTCGCTATAATTCCATTTGACTCTATATTTTAACCATCCTGCATGGCATCTCTTATGGACCATCTAACATATTTTGAACTACGCTATATAATTAGAATTTTACACCAAATCATATTATATGCATCTAATTAACTGTGAACTCATAAGGTCTTACCAATCCAAAAATCGCCTAGCCTGCCAATTTTTTCACCTTAAAAACTTGAAATGTCTAGCTGTAAAAATATAATGATAGGAAAATATGATGGAGGCATAAAATAGATACATATTGGGAACATACAAATATTTACAATTTGTATCGAAAAAATGTTTAAAAGAGAGGAGTATCACTCTTACGTCTTACGAAACCAAAAATCTTTATTGGGCCTGGGTGCAGTGCTGCCCCAACCCAGAGTACAGAAATCGGAAAGTTAGTATAATTACATATTGGTTTAACTGTATATATGTATATATATATAGAAAATCAAGATACATATTTGCTAGGAAAATAAATATTATGAAAGAATTTATTGACAACATAGATATTTAATTGACAGTTTGGTGGTTATTCTAAAAAATCGTAAAATTTCATATGAAATCTACCGAATTTCATATATCGAAAATCGGAAGAACAATTTGAAAATGGTCAAAAATGGGACTACCGAAAAATCGGTAGACTGCCGTTTCTACTATTGGGTCTGTTAATCAATAAGTGGTGCCACCTAGTGTGTACTACTTTTACTTGTTTAAATAATAATAATAATAATGGAGCCGGCGCTGGACATGACAGCATGCGGGACGTCGGTGGCAGGGTGCTGAGGAGGCGGGCCCCTGCCGTCCAAAGAGCTACAGCCCAAGAACCACAACAACATTCACCAATACAGTCACAGCAACAACGTGACCATCACCAACGGAGTCAAACGAGAACGAGAACTCCACCCGCAGAAAGTGTTGCGCAGGATCAACAGCCAGCGCTCACTCAAGCGGGAGTGATAAGACAGCGCATGAAATGGACTAGCGCCATGAATAAATTTATAATGCGCACGTTTTACAGAGTGACTAACCTTGGCCAGGACAAGACTGGATATCGCCAAATACTGCATCAAGAGTTCTGTCGTGAGTACCCAGAGCTTCAAGTTACCGAACAGAGAGTCGCAGATCAATATCGTGTCATCTTGAGAAATGGCCTTATTTCGCCTGATCAACTGGACGAAATAAAGAGCGAAGTTGAGCGCGAATTATTTTTTCGAAATACAACAGATCCAGAGCCTGAAACACCTTTGGCGCAAAGAGCAGACGAGACTCAAGAACAGCCAGCCAACGCTGACCTGCTTGAGAAAATCCAAGCAGAAATGGAAAGAGCTCTTATAGAGTATAGTGGAACAGACCCATTGATTAGACCAACTCTTCCCAAACTAAGATCTTCTAAGAAACTGGGAATCGTCTTGCAGGCTATGAACAAATTTATCTTGCCACACTATGTTTTAGGTGTTAATACATTAGAGTCGCTACACACAATCATCTACTGTGCAAGACCCTCCCCAATTTAGACAAACACCTCGAATACCACCTTGGCAAGGAAGGCTAGAAGGGAAAATTAACTCTCTTCGGAAAGATATTGAAAGACTGACCGAGTACCAACAAGGGGTCAGAAACAACAGAATAGAAAGACTTGTCAAGACGATCATGGACAATAACCGAATACACTCCCAGTGGGATGGAGAAAACATCACATCTCAGCATTGTCTGGATAGTCTACGACAAAAGCTTTCCGTATACACAAGTCGATTGAGAAGGTACAAAACCAGTAACCAACGGAAACTAGACAACGCACTATTCCAAAAATCAGAAAAAGGGTTTTATAGAAAACTCAACAACACCAATAATAATGAAACCCCTAGTTATCCCAGTCAAACGGCGATCGAGCAGTTCTGGAAAACACAACTTTCCACAACAGTTTCCCATAACTCCAGAGCGAGCTGGATTAAGGAGGAGGAGGCTGCATTTCAGAATTATGATAAGATGCAACACCAACCATTTACAACGGAAGACACGTCCAACATAATGAAACACCTCCATAACTGGAAAGCACCAGGACCAGATGGTGTGCAGAATTACTGGATAAAGAAACTTTACGCCACCCACGATAAATTAACAGTACTCATTAATGACATAATTATCCATCCACACAAGATGCCTAGTTTCCTTACACATGGTGCTACATACCTCTTACCAAAGGATGACCTATGTACACAGGACCCAGCAAAGTACAGACCAATCACTTGCCTCCCAACCTTATACAAACTTATAACGTCGTGCATTAATCATCGCCTTTTCAGACATTGTGAGCTAAACAACATAATTACCGAACAACAAAAGGGATGCGCGAAAAATTCGATGGGATGCAAAGAACAACTAATAATTGATTCCGTTGTCTGCAATCAAGCCCACGCCAAACGACGAAATCTCTACATGGCATATGTGGACTACAAAAAGGCCTTTGATTCAGTTCCACATGATTGGCTCATTCAGTTGCTGAAACTCTATAGAGTAAATAATTGTATTGTTAACTTTTTAGAATATGTCATGACTACCTGGCAAACCAAAATATTTCTGAATGAAGCCGACTGTTTGATACAAACCGACTCTATCCCAATCAGAAGAGGTATATTCCAGGGAGACTCTCTTAGCCCGCTGTGGTTCTGCCTTGCCATGAACCCACTCTCACGCAAACTGAACGCGACTAACTTTGGATTCAGTCTCAAACACAACAACGTACAAGCACTAAAGATAAACCATTTGTTATACATGGACGACTTAAAGTTGATGGCAGCTACGAAACAACAGCTGCATGATATGCTTAAAATAGTAGAAGGGTTCTCTAATGACATCCATATGCAATTTGGCCTAGACAAATGGCGGATTATCAATATAGTGAAAGGCAAAATACAGCAGGGGCCCTACGAAATGAGAGATGGCACCTCAATTGAATCCATGGAGGAAGGCCATACTTACAAATAACTTGGAATAAAGCAGGCTCAACGAATTGATCACTCCACCATGAAAAATTACCTATCAACAGAGTTCTATAGAAGGGTAAGACGACTGTTGAAAACTAAGCTTAACAGTAAAAATCTGTTTCAGGCTATTAACACGCGTGCTCAGTACTCAGTTACTCATTTGGAATAGTTAAATGGTGCAAGACGGACATTGAACAACTACAACGGAAACTAAGAGTTCTACTAACAAAAGCTCAAAATCACCATCCAAAGAGCTCCGTCGAACGTACAACGTTGCCACGATATGAGGGAGGAAGAGGATTGGCAGATATAGGCAAGTTACGTGATCAACAAATTTCCAATTTGCGTAACCATTTCCAGAAACTCGCAGAATTTTCTGATCTACACAGAGTCATATGTCAGGTTGATGACTCAACACCTCTGCGACTGACAGAACAACAAGTTCAAGTATACCACCAGACAACTGATCAGAAACTGCTGAAATGGAAAGAGAAGCCGCTTCATGGAAGGCATATAAATGACGTCAACCAAGATTATGTCGACAGTTCAGCGTCGAACTACTGGTTGATCTCTGGTCATATGTTTCCTGAAACGGAAGGCTTTATATTGGCAATCCAAGATCAAGTAATTCCAACGAAGAACTATCTAAAGTACATTGTCAAAGACCCTTTTATCAACAACGACAGATGCAGATATGGTTGCCAAACATCTAAATCTATCCAGCATATCACAGGAGGTTGCCAAGCGTTCGCTGCAACTGAATACAAAGAACGACATGATGCTGTGGCAAAAATACTGCACCAGGAACTAGCGCTGAAACTCGAGCTATCACAGTCGGTAAGAACACCCTACTATATATACAAACCAGAATCTATTTTAGAAAATATCAACTACAAACTGTACTGGGACCGGACGATATTGACCGATCGGACTGTTGCTCACAATAGACCAGATATAGTTTTGGTAGATAAAGTCTCTAGAAAAACAACCTTAATTGACATAGCAATCCCTAACAACAACAATATAAATATTAAGCAGGCTGAAAAAATAGCCAAATACAGGGATTTAGAATTTCAAATACAGAGACAATGGGACATGAACAACACTCGAACAGTACCAATTGTTATGTCAACAACAGGAGTAGTCCCAAAACATCTATTAAACAATTTGAAATACCTCGGTCTGGACGAACATCTTTACCAACTGATGCAAAAAGCCGTCCTGTTAGGAACAGCCCGGACGGTTAGAAAATTTATGGGGAACTGCAGCCACGACGCCAACCACGGGCCTGATAACCTGGCAAGCGCTCCCACAGAGCTAAACCCTTTTGATATGTAGTATATCTGGGGTTTAGTGAATTTTCCCCTATTTTTAGAGGGAGTGTGATGCCATACATTGTATGGTCAAGTCGGATAATAATAATAATCATTTTATGACCATAACAAAAAAAAGAACAATTTAAAATAACATTAGATATGCAACTCATGAATAAGATTTATGGCAAAAAGTTGTTGGGACACTATTTAAAAAAGATACAATCCCCCAACAACTTATACACAACACACCTATTTCCATTCCGAACTGGAAGTGATTTGTCTGATAAAGTGTTTAAAGGAAATCAAAATCATTAACTCAACTTTGCGTAGTGTGATTATGAAAAACAGATCACCTGTGCACATTCAAAAGTAGTTTCCTATACTCCCTCCTAAACACTGCCACTGACAGTGCCTTAAGGTTATTAGGAACTTGGTTGTAGAAGTGATAGGTATTGTACGTGAAGGAACGTTCATAAAAAGTAGTTCTGAACTCGCTGAATTCTTTGTTTGTCCACATTGTCTATAAAAGGACGATATCAATATATCACATCTCCGAAGTTGAAATGAGAGAGTACCAGAGAATTTGTTATAGTTATTTTGTGAGAAACGTTTAGAGTGTGTCTATGAGGGAATAATTTTTTCAAATTTGTATAAGCACGCTGTATGCATTTATTTATGTGCGGTTTAAATCTCATTGAAGTGTCAAAGTGTAAACATAAATTTCTGCAAGAATTTAGTATAGACAGGATTTCTGTACCAATAGTAATCTTGATCTTCTCTTCGATTTCATTATGCTTCTTTCCAAAAATCATCACCAATGATTTTGAAGCATTAATTTTTAAGTTATGGCTTTCGGAGAATTTGACAAGTTGATTCAAGCCTTCATTTATTCTGGTCTGAACAAAGTGAAACTTCTCTGGAAGAAAGGACATGCAGAGTTGGGTATCATCAGCGTATAAACGCACTTTGCAGTGTTTAATTGAAGTAGCAATGTTATTCGTATAATTCCAAATAACAGCGGCCCAAGTATGGAGCCTTGTGGAACACCATGACTTTGCCGCAACGAAGTAGAGACATCCTTATTTATTTCTACAAACTGCGATCTATTGTGTAAGTAACTACTCAGTAGCTCAATTGCATTTTTGTCCAAATCTATATAACGGAATATTGAGAGAAGTAAGGTGTGGTTTATGCGGTCAAAGGCCTTAGAATAGTCTAACAGTATAAGAGCGGTGGACTTCCCATTGTCATCTGCTTCTATGATATCGTCTGTAATGCATAGCAGCGCTGTCGAACAGCTAAATCCTGGTCTAAAACCTGACTGATGTGCTGATAAAATGTTGTTTTCATTGAGATACTCCCTTAGTTGGGAGTTCATAATTTTCTCTAATACTTTAGATGAGACAGGGAGAATACATAGGTCTAAAGTCTGAATAATTTACGATATTAAGCTTTTTAGCGAGTGGCTTAATTTTAGAAATTTTCCATTGAACTGGAAATACGTTTTCCAATATACATGAGTAGATAAGCAAAGCGGTTTCTGGAGCGGAAGTGGGCATAAAGGTAACCAGTCATCGAGTTCTCGCCGGGAGCTGCTGCCGAGCTGTTGGTAGTTGTTGTTTGGATAAGAAGAAGAAGACATTGGGAAGAAGAAGTCATTGGGGGTGGTCGTAGGGGTGCGCGAAAGACATTTGGGTGTGTCGCAGAGGTGCGCGCCATCTGTTGTTAATAAATGAAAGCAATTGTATTGTGAGTTGCGTGTGTTGCAGGGGTGCACGCCATCTGTTGTCGGTTGTGGTGGTTAGAGAGAAAACGAGCTGCGCTAATGCGGTTAATCGAGAAATGTTTATTTGAAAAGGTATAGTACATGCATGTTTTTGGGCGTTGTTCGGTTGGATATTTGGGGGCTGGATGGGGGGATATGGTATTTTGTTGTCTGTAAAAAAATTTAAAATCTTGGTATTTTGTTGTCTGTAAAAAAATTTAAAATCTTTTGCTTAAGCCTGCATGCGCGAGAACGTCCACTCCTTCGAGTCTATAGTTTTCGTAAGCGAGCGCCTACCTGCGCAAGAACGGCAACTCCTTCGAGTCTCTGATTTTATCGGATGATTCAAGGCAATGAACGCCTGCTTGCGCGAGAACGTCCACTCCTTCGAGTCTATAGTTTTCGTAAGCGAGCGCCAGCCTGCGCAAGAACGGCAACTCCTTCGAGTCTCTAATTTTGTCGGATGATTCAAGGCCGAGTGTAATAATTTTGAGACTTGGAAAAATTTGTTTCAAGCGTCTGAATTTTAATTAAGGTGAAAATAATGGATATATTAAAACTAGACAATTGTTTAAATAAGTTTATTAGCATATAGTATTATTTCCTAACCGCTTAATTTTTTCCGATACACCTGGGATATATGGAATTATGTTCATAATTTGGTTGTCTGTTTGTGTTTGGTTGGTATTAGTGTGATGGTTATTTGGGCTGGTTTGTTGTTGCGATTTTCTTTCTAACTGATTTATAGTTTTATTTATAAAGTCTTGGGGATATTCGTTTTGAAGTAGATGTTCTTTGATAATATTGACTTCTTTGTTAAAGATTTGGGTGGATGAAGATATGTTTTTTGCTCTATCATATAAGCGCTTTACAACACCTTTCTTTACATTTAAAGGATGGTTGGAGTGAAAATTCAAATATTGTGTTGTTTGTTCTATCTATAAGTACATCAAGATAAGCAAGTTTATGCAAATTTTCCATCTCCATTGTAAATTTTATTGTGGGTTCTTGACTATTGATGTAATCTAGGAATGAGTGCAGTTCTTCAGCACCATACTCCCAAACCACAAAAATGTCATCAACGTATCTCCACCACACTTTTGGTTTATTTTTATATTTGCCTATGAATCTTTCTTCAAAATATGTCATGAATATATTACTGATTATAGGAGATAAAGAAGAACCCATGGCCATACCAAATTCTTGTTTATAGAAATCTCCTTCAAATTGAAAATATGTAGTGTTTAAGCAAAGTTCGGTTAGTTCCATAATTGTGTCAATGTTTAGTTTTGTTTTGTTGTGTAAGGTAATATCTTGTTGTAATTTATTTTTTATAATTTGTAATGATTTATCAACAGGTACATTTGTAAAAAGACTAACTATGTCGAAACTTACTAGTATATCATTTCTGTTGATAATAATGCTTTTTAATTTTGTTAAAAAATCATTAGTGTTTTTTAAATTGTTTGGATTATTTTCGTAAGGTTTAATTATATTTAGTAAAAATTTTGATATGTTTTGTAATGGTGAATTTATTGAACTTACAATGGGTCTCATTGGTATTGTGTCTTTATGTATTTTTGGAATGCCATATAAATGTGGAGGTTTACTATAGTGTGGTGTTAAGTGCTTTCGTTCTAATGGAGTGAATTCTTGTTTGTGTTTTGTTATAATGTCTTTAGCGGCTTTTTCTATATTTTGCGTAGGATCTTTTTTGAGCTTAGAATATGATCCTGTGTTAATAAGGTCCCTCATTTTGGTGTTGTAATCATTTTTATCAAGTATAACCGTAGCGTTACCTTTATCGGCAGGTAGAATTTTAATTGTGTTGTCTTTTTTAAGTTTTTCTACGGTATATTTTTCTGTAGGAGTAAGATTGTATTTCATTTTGTGTTGCTTCTCTAGAAGTAATTTATTTCTTATTCGGTATTCACTGGACACTTCTGGAGGCAGTTTTTGGGCTGTGTCTTCAATCGCAACTATCAGATCTAGTTTAGGTATATTTTGTGGAGTGATTGAATAATTTAATCCCTTAGAAAGTACGTATTGTTCTGTTGGTGTAATGTGTTTAGTTGATAAATTAATCACAGTTTTATTGATGAAATTTGTATTTGGTGTAAGTACAGCTTTTTTGTGTTTTTCATTTAAGAGATGTTTAAATTTATTTATATTTCTGTTTTTACATATTTGAAATTCCAAGCTGTATGAATCCTTTAAACAATTAAAGATGCGCTTATAATCTGATGGAATGTGCGTTTCTTTGAATTTGTTTTCTAATATAATGATGTTATTTTTAAGGCTTACCTTCAATTTCCGATGGTGTTGTATTCTATTTCTAACTAAAGCATTACCTGTTTTCAACTGAATTCTAATACTACCTCTGTCTATGAATGGCATTTTTGGTAACAACCCCTTTGGAATTATTCCTTCATTTCGGCATTTTATTAGGAACGTTAAGCTGTTCTGTGATCGTGCTAGTTTCTTATTTAGGTTTTCTAATTTTCTAAAATTTGTTGTTGAAATTGGCCCATACCTCATTCGTAAGTAATTTCGAAAAGATTGTTGAGGAGGTCTTGAATTATTTTGTCTATTCATTGGGTTTTCTCTCCTCCAAATTTTTTCCTGTAACAGATAAGTATTTAAAAATTGTATATGTAGAACAAAGTGTAGTAAGACAATTTCGTAAAATTGCCCGGATTACTGGCTGTCTGTACAGAGATTCTTCCTCACAGTTTTTCTGAGAGAAAGAGATGTCTATAAAATCAACCAGTATTCCTGTATATAAGTAATGTATTGTATATTGTGTAATACTTATCTGTGTATGGAGACTCGGAGTTGAACCGTCTCCAAATTTGAAGATGCATTTCGTCTTCAAATTTAACGAAATGCATCAAATGCATAAAGAAGTGTTCAAGAGGTCATTCAATTGTGGGAAGCGCAACTGATGAAGGTTCCCGACCAGAAACAATATATATTATATTTATATATAATATATATTGTCTTGCGTACAAAGGAATGACACCTCGAAGAGAGTATTAATATCTCTGACAGGTGAAGTAACCTGAAAATTTTATCGTGGCATTCTGTACTAGGAGTTAAGGGAGAACAGTAATTACACGGAACGGCTCCAGATTCGGAACCTCTGTGTACTGATTCTCTTGAAAATCCTAGATGTCGGTCTTACATCTCGCGTCTTCAAATTTAACGAAATGCATCAAATGCATAAAGAAGTGTTCGAGAGGACATTCAATTGTGGGAAGCGCAACTGATGAAGGTTCCCGACCAGAAACAATATATATTATATTTATATATAATATATATTGTCTTGCGTACAAAGGAATGACACCTCGAAGAGAGTATTAATATCTCTGACAGGTGAAGTAACCTGAAAATTTTATCGTGGCATTCTGTCCTAGGAGTTAAGGGAGAACAGTAATTACACGGAACGGCTCCAGATTCGGAACCTCTGTGTACTGATTCTCTTGAAAATCCTAGATGTCGGTCTTACATCTCGCGTCTTCAAATCGCATATAATGTTCTCGAAGAAACGTTGCTCTCCAGAGCAAATATCTAATTAGTTGAAATTAATTTTATGTAACAGAGCTATTCGGAGATCAGATTTACATATAGGAACTTTGAATAAGCTTCAATCTCAAATTAGTCATATAAAAATATTTAGAAATGATTTGAAAAATTATTCTAACATCAAAAGGGGTGGGGGAATTGGTGAGAAGTCAAAAAGAAGTGATCGCGTTAAATGGTATGATATAGAGTCAGGGTTTCGCTCACGTGTTCGAACAGGAGTAATCATTAATCCCATTCATGTCAATATTTTTAAATTTTTAGATGATGCATTTTTCCTTTTTAAGGTGCGCATAAATAATACTTTGAAAACAATGCCTACTCTTAAAGTAAATACGACCTTTTGTGGTGAATTCATAAAGAAATCTGGAATGGAGGAAATTATGGAATATAAATATTTTAATACGAAAAACGCGATAATAGATAGGGGTACAGATTTGAATGGGTGGTTCTATGAACACATTCGGAACTAAATTTTACGTAAATTAGAGGAATTTCAGGAAAAGGCATCAGGTTGGAGTTTGTTTAAAGTTCTAAACTTAGAAATAAACATAAATAAATTTGAAATTGGAAATGGAGCCTCATCTTTCATAAAATTACCAGAATCAATTTCTAAGAAACATGCTGTAATCAATATTAAGAACTATGATGATGATCTTTGTTTTTTATACAGCGTTATTGCCTTACCTTATAGCCATTAATGTTGATAGAACATCAACTTACTCCGAGCCATCTACTGTACTAAATCTAACTGGTTTGACATTTCCTATGACTTTACAGCAAATTACTAAGTTTGAGAAACTTATTTCTATTAATGTATATGTCTTAGAATTGATAAAAACAAAAAATAATGAGTATTATCAAACAGTTCCAGCTCGAGTCACTAAATGTAAATGTAAATACTTCAACCAAAACTTCTTCCTTATTCTGAGAGAAAGAGATGTCTACCAAATGATCAACCAGTATTCCTGTATATAAGTAATGTATTGTATATTGTGTAATACTTATCTGTGTATGGAGACGTTTCAACTCCGAGTCTGGAGTCGTTGTCAATCGTTTAGTGTTGTTTTCGAGGTTTTTTCTAAAAAAAATTCGCTTTGATCTTGAATTTGTTGTTTGTCAAAAAATTCAAGATCTTGTATTTTTTGACATACACAGATAAGTATTAAATAATATACAATACATTACTTATATTCAGGAATACTGGTTGATCATTTTGTAGACATCTCTTTCTCTCAGAATAACTGTGAGGAAGAATCTCTGTACGGACAGCCAGTAATCCGGGCAATTTTACGAAATTGCCTTACTACACTTTGTTCTACATATACAATTTTTAAATACTTATCTGTTGCAGGAAAAAATTTGGAGGAGAGAAAACCCAATGAACAGACAAAATAATATTATTAGAGTCAGTGTGGGGATTTGGTGGGTAGTCTCTAAGCAATAAACATTTAGCTGATCCTTTTTTGTGAAGCTCTGTAATATCATCATAAGGTAAGCGATTCCTGAGCTCTAAGCCGCAGAAATGACAAGTGATCCTGTCACCGTAGCCCGTGTAAAAGAAGCCGGCGTTGGCAAGCTCGGTGGGTGTCTGCTTCAAGGCAATAGGCCAGTCTTTGAACGTCTCAAGTCTGCTCTCAAATGTCACTTTGCTTTTATGTCTGATAGGTCTGGTGATGTGGTAAGTGTCATCAAAATCAAAAAAGCGACAATATGGATTCCAGTCCAGATGATCGGCAACAGGGTCATCACCATCTTCCCAGTTGAAACCACGTGTATCACAAAATCGGCATTCAACAGCATCATTTAAGCTGCCATCGGATTCTATTGCATCTTGTCGGTAGATAAACCCTGCTCTTGCTAACTTTTCAGCAGGGAAGTCGGAAGGTCAGTTTTCAAAGGTACGTAATCGATTTTCGTATATTTGGAAGTATTCTCGACACTCCATGGTGTAGAACTGGTGAAATAAACAACAATTTTTTAACGTATAAGTATTTATTCAATTTTTCTAATGTCAATATCTCTCAAAATAATGTTTTTATAATAATAAATATGTTCTTTTAATGCAATACATAATGGAGACCTGTCATCTAAACAAAATGGTTTTAACAATTTTTCAATCGGTAAACGATTTAGTAAATTTGACCATAAACAAATTTCATCTATTATTTTTATAATAAAAAGTACAGAAATTTAAGCGCTCCAAACAAATTATTTTACTTGAGATAATAGGGTTAATAGCTAAGAGTTCAACCACATCACTATAATCCAAATATAGTACGCAAATGTTTTTCATCACCAACACTTGTTTGACGTCTTCATACTGGATCTGGGATAGGTGGAGACAATCTCCGCAGGTCACTGGGGCAGCAAACTCTGGAGATCTGGCATTTTCAAAAAAGTTTGTTTTCAGGAGCTTGAGCACAATGATCACATCTTCCCACTCGTACATAGTCATTACAATTTTCGTTGGTGTTCCAGCGGCTACAGGTGTTTTTTGCAAGATAACCACTGGAGAATAGGATCTTGCAGGACTGAGTGCACATTGAACATCATACTCTGAATTCAGTAATGGAAATCTCGAATTCAGCAAGTAATAGTCTTCCTTTTTGGCAGCTTCATCATACATTTGTAACACTCTATCCAAGTCCGCACTGTTATTGATAGTGGAATCACTACTATAACCACTATCCATGGTTTCAAAACTGCTGATACTACCTTCCACTACCTGATTGAGGTTGATTTCAATTATGTGTTCCTACGCCAAGATGGAAAAGTAGATCTCTTGTTGCTAAGAGCTCCTCTGTTCCCCATCACCATCATCATATATGTAAGGCTTTTAAATGTTGCATCACTTGTTGTTTTTCACAATAACATTTGATATCTTTCTGTAATCGTTTAAGTTTGGTGATATGTTGGCTTAAACTTTTCGAATACTTTACAGTGATGTTTTCACCCTGAGTCTTCATTTTGCAATGCAAGCACATGTCTATATTTATGATAATTTATTATCAATTTATGATTGGCCTTGGTGTTATAGTCTGTTTTCACTGCCAATCCAACTGTCGTGGCTCGAATCAAACCCAAGCCACCGAACTTTAACCTTGTTGCCTTTTCATTGCAAAATTTTCTCAACGAGATACACATCAGGATAGGCGGCCTTTTGCAATTCTTCTTCGTAAAAGCTCCCTTGAATCGGTGTACCAGACATATCTTCCAAAATATACGTAACTGGATTAGTTATTTAAACCTGCGTAATTTTAAACAATTCCGTACTCCAGCTAGGAAGGTAACCTTTATCAAAAACGTGCTTGGTTTTACTTATTCGCACAACATCTCCGACTTTCAGTTTTCTTGGTCCAGCAATTTTCAGGTTATTCTATACTTTAATATCTCGAGCGTTTTTCCTATTAATGTCCACAGGTCTCATCTTTGTCTTGGAATGTTTTTGATGATTGTAGTCCTTAACGATTTCCTGTAGAATATCCATCCATTTGTAGGTGCCGTTCAAACTAAAGTACTTGTAGAGCCGTTCTTTCAGCGTTCTAATTACTCCGTTCAGCTATTACGGCTTTCAGTCCACTAAATGTACTATAATGATTGATTCCGTATGACTTCATTAGTTTCTGAAAGCAACTATTGTAGTATTCCTTACCCTGGTCGGTTTGGAGATTTTTCGGGTGCCGTCCTTCCTTGAGAATACTCTCAAAGGCACGAGTTACCTCTTCACCGGATTTCGTTTTCAGTGGTCTCGTCCACACGTACTTTGAAAAACAATGAAATCACCACGAGGAAGAACTTGAAATTACGATTGGATTTTGCTTAGAGAAACCTTTGATTATTACACGTCAGCGAGGAAACTTTCGTCTCACAGGTCTATGCAGTTCCTTAACGACTTGAACTTTTTCTTTGGAATGTTTCCCTATAGGAGCCACCTTGTATACTGCTTAAAAATAGACAAAGACATGTTTTTATTGACCCTAATGATGCTTTTTAATTGCAGTAATACTGGCTACGATTGCTTCAAGTTTTTGATTTTGGTCCAACATTTGATTTGCAATATCATCATGTAGTTTTTGCATGTCTCGGTATAGGACAGGCACTACTTTTGTCATCTTGTCTCTAAGTTCAGTTAGATCAGAAAAATGTTTAGCCTTATCCTTTCGAACAATATTTAATACTTCTGCTGCATCAACACCTTTAGGAGCTTGTTTCATAGAAGTTCCAGATCATTTATACGTTTTTCCTGTGATATACGGTTGTCATTAAACGAGGCTTCAAATTTTGTGATGGTTTCCTTACATTCTTTCCGGGCAGATTCCAACTGAGCTTCTAATATATTGAATTTTGAAATGAGAGGCGATATATTTTGTAGTTGGGTTTCCATAGCTTGTTCGGTTTTCAACATGCGAGTATTCATTGCAGCAAAGTTTTGAGCTCCACGTTCCTCGCTAACCGTTTCGTTTTGCTTAAACACAGATAAGGTTTGCTGAACTTCACCAGTGCAGTTGCTGAAAGCTATTTGAAAATCACTGTGTAGTTGTTGAAGTCCGTTTGCTATTTTCTTATCAACGTATTGCTTGTTGGCGGCATCCATGGCCTTCGTCGGTACTTCGACATTGGTAATTTTCAGCTTCGCAGCATCGATATTTCCCTCCGCGGTAAAAAAAAGTTATGTGATGCTGATGACATTAGTTGCTGATGGACACTACGCCCAAACTTGTTTAAAGTCATCGTGAAACTGACATGTTTTCCATAGGATAAGGAATAATATACACTTTCAATTTCGAAATTTATTTATCTCGTATAATATTAGCTTCCTTAAGTTCATTTAAAATGGCAATTATTTCGTTGTCGTGAGAGGTGTTGCCTGCTTCCTTGGATGCAATCAGTAGTTTCAACCGTTGTTGTTGTAGTTTCGTTGGGATCATCCCAGTAGACGTATTCCATTGGCTTGTTATTGTAAGTTAACTTCATACCAGTTCCAGCAAAACGTTGCTTCTTTGTCAAAGGAGGAAACATTGGCTTTATAATTTCAATATATTTATATAGGCTTGAGCTTTCAAACGACCTGCTGCATTCTTGTGTGCTGATGTCATTACTAACACTTTTCGGTATGCTTCTAAATCATCGGGAGCATAATCAGGTGACTTGTAAAATATTAATTGATATAGCCCTGGAGTACCTCGAAACTGTAGCCCACCAACGATAATGTGTGTACTACGACTGAAATTAATTTCCTTTTGCCCAAGAAACCATTTGGAACTTGCAGCGTCATATATAGGTCCATATATGTTGTCAATATCATCGCTTTTCGTGATATAGTGTTCAAGATACTTGTGTGCAACTGGAGGATACTGATCTATGTAGTCCTCTATTGCTTCTTTAGAGAGATTACCGGGATCCTCGCAAAAGGTTTCGTTCTCCACCTGATCATCATCATCATTGGTATGCATACTAGTTTCAGCGATTGGTTCTTCATCGAGGTATTGTGTCCCAACTCATGTTTTTTGACTGGTGGCAGCTCCTGCACTTTAATTACTTCACGTTTAATGGTCTGTGTTGGCATCTTAGTGAGAACTTTTGCCGTAGTTGAGGCAATATCTTGTAGCGGTGTCATTACCGGTCTAAAAAGTTTATTCAATGTTTCATCACGTTCCGACTTTCCCAGCTTCAGACTAAGATATTTCTTGCGAATAGAATGTGCCAATTGCTTGATCTTTTTCTTTCGAGCAGTGGCAGCAATGTTGCCACTCAATGAAGACATTTTTATCAACTAATAGCAATCATCTTTATTGAACCTTTATATATTTATCGAATCCTTTACGGTAGCGGCCATCATTCAAGTTGAAGTCCTTAGCTATTGTAATAAAGCCAAAACGATTTTGCCAGCATTCCGAACACATTGTCTTAAATTTATCATAGTCTATGTCGGGAGACGCGTGCTTATCAAAGACGTGCTTCAAATTTACCTCATCTTGTCTGAATATGACAATTACGTTGCAATTGTCTCGAATCAGTTGCTTAGGTATTTTGCTGCACGTTTGGCATAAATATATTGAATCGATATTCCTGTGCCTTCCCATCGAAAAAAAATTCTGAATTTTGTTTTGTTTATCACCATTCACATAATCGAAAATGAATACTGAACATTCGCGTGCCTCACTCGGATCAATTTCTTCTTCGTTGTCTTTAAAGGGAAAATACGATACACCTTTAACCAGCTTGAGAACGTCTTGTAAGAGCTGGTACTTTGGTTGGTAGAGTGACTTGGAATAGATGTAGACGTTCTCGAATCGTAGGCCGTTTTCATTGAATAGCAGTGATAACGATGCGTTGGTCTTTCCGCAACCACTAGGCCCGCAGAATGCTGCTCGTAGGGAATTTGGTAACAATTGTCCGTGTCGACTTGCTGATGACAACGATTCTTCGACAAAGTCCAAATTTTCGATAGGCAGTTGGACATCTTGTTGCTTCATATACATCTTACGATATACTGACATCATCCTTATTGCGGATACTAATTAAATACAGCAGTCTATCTCAGTTTCAATCAGTATCATGGTAACTCCCAAAGGAGGTAGTCTACTGAATAGCGCAATCAATAAATTACCATTTGAACTACATCTACCTGGTTATCAGTTTTGTGGACCCGGTACAAAACTTCAAGACCGTCTCTCCAAGGGCCAGCAGGGAATCAATAAGACAGCCGCTGCTTGTCGAGCGCAAGATATCGCCTACAGTAAATACAAGTCTTTGGCGGATTATCATAAGGCTGATTACGAGTTGGAAAATCGAGCCTGGGAGAGATTCAAGTCAAAGGACTCTTCACTTGAAGAAAAAGCAGCTTCTTGGCTTATAACTACAGGCATGAAGGCTAAACGCAAGATGGGGCTTGGAATCAAAAAACGATATGGAAAAAAATCTTTTCGACAGAATGTGGTTCTACTAATCAAGAGAGCTATTGTCGGATCTGGAAGTGATGTCCGTAAGGCATCGTTATTGGCGTTGAGAGCAGCCCGAGCAGTCATTAAGAAGGCAGGCGGCCGCAAGAAAATCCATGTACCTCGAGTCATTCCTTTTCGAAAATTGGTGGTTTTCTCCCACTAATACCCCTATTTGCGGGGTTGTCAGCATTTGGAGTTCTTTCCGGGGGAGCCAGTGGAGTAACCAAAGCCGTGATAGATGCAAAGAACGCCCGCAAGAAGTTGGAGGAGGACCAGCGCCATAATCAAGCCATGGAAGAGCTTGCGAAGAAAGAAAGCGGTATTTTTTTTAAAAAGTCCCGCAACGGCTTCGGGCTTTACTTAAAGAAGCAAAAAAACTCCCAATAAAGCTACCCAATCGAGCACTCTACAATCACGAGCTTGAGCAATATGCCAAACATTTGAAGATCCCCCACTTTAGGGGAGTATTTATGCGAGACGCCTTACCTAAACATTCACAAACAAGGGAGTCTGCCATCGTTAATTTGGATACCAGCAGTCGTCACGGTACGCATTGGGTAGCTTATGTGCGAAATGGAAACACCGTTCAGTACTTTGATAGCTTTGGATGTTTGAAACCACCTCGAGAATAGCCAACTACTTTGGCAGTGGAGTGAAAATCCTCTACAACAATGATTCTTATCAGAAATACAATCAATCAAATTGTGGCCATTTATGCTTGAAATTTCTCTTTAATAAAAAATAAATATTTTGCATTATTGTTGTTTTACCTGTACCTAAATTAGCAGCTAACAAGCAACCAATTTTCAGTCATGTCTGTGATCATCACATTGAAAGGTCACAGCCCAATATTGTCGATTGATTTTCAACCATCTATTCAGTTGGATCCCAAATACAAATACGGACTAGCTTTATTGAGTTTTCATTCGTACAACAGCATCCCAAACATTGAGAGAGGTGACAAGATCTACCTGTTTGACGATCACAACACGCAAACATTCATCGACTTGCCTGAAGGTTCATACGAAATTGGTGACATCGAAGCTTATATTAGAAAGGTACTTGGCATTCATTTGGCAAAGGACGTTGAGAATATTTTCTCACTGAAACCCAATAACAATACTGTCAAGTGTGAGCTTTTCAGCAGCAAGTACGCTGTGGACTTTCAACCGCAAGACAGCATCGGTGATATTCTGGGCTTCTCTAAACAGCTGCTACCACGCAATCAAGTTCACAGTTCCGATTTACCAGTGAACATTATCAAGATGCGTACCATCCACATTGATAAGCAACATCACATCGGGAGCCTTCTACAACAACACTCCTTCACACACCATTTACGAGTTTGCGGTTGCAGTTGATCCTGGTTTTGCCATCGACGAAACACCTCAACATTTAATCTATTTGCCGATTAACAGAAGCGAAATACATAACCTCACATTGCAAATTTTGAATCAAGACTCTGAACTTGTGAATTTTCGTGGTGAAGAAATCATCACTCGACTTGAGCTGAAACAACTACAATAATAATGGGTCGACATGTATTTGATGAAGAACCATATAAGAAGTCAACCGCTCCTCGACCACCATCAGTTTCCATGAAACCTCTCAAGAGATCACTCACGCTCTCAAACAGATTGTGTCTACAAACGCTCGGCTACCATGTCAACTCCTCAAATGTTCGATATCTTCCGCAAACCAAATTTTGATGATAGTGTAAGACGCGAGGAGTTGCGAACCTACTATCCATACGTCAAGTCATTCGGCAACAATGATATCGTTGAAATCACCGTCAATCAAACAGATTGTTGGTTTTCCATGGCTGATTCCTGCATCTCAATCCAGGGACAAGTGGTGAAGACAGCAGGCAATGGAGATGTTTCTCTATCACCAAATGCTGGGGCTTTCTTCTTCGACAGCGTTACGTACGAGTTGTGCGGCAAGGAAATTGAAACCGTGAGAGACCCTGGTCGCGTGAGTACAATTCGTGGATACTTGTGCTACGACCCCAACAGTTCAAAAGACCTATTCATAGCCGGGTGGAATTTTCCATATAAAGCGTATATGAATGCCGCCGATAAAACTTTTCACTTGTACTTTCCATTGGGACATTTGTTTTCCATCTTCAACGACTACAAGCAGGTGATGTGTGGTAAACAAACAATTCGTCTGGTGAGAAGTCGTAGCGATGATTATTGCCTTATAATCACGGATGCTGCTACCAAGGGCAAAGTGACAATAAACAACATCGAACTCAAAGTCCGTCACATTTTTCCAAACGATGACGTTAAATTGGATTTACTGCAAGCCGCCAAAGCGAATTCCAGTATAATTGTACCGTTTCGTAAATGGGAGCTAAATGAGTTGCCTGCTCTCAAAACAGGTGCTACTCGTGAAATTTGGGCTGTGAAGACGTGTGCCGCACTGGAAAGCCCTCGTTACGTTATCTTAGCCTTCCAAACGGATAGCCACAGCAACATCAAAGAAGATCCCACGGAATTTGATAATATTCATATTTCCAATATTCGTCTAAATTTAAACAGCGAATTTTGGCCTATGGAGAGATTTGATTTAGATTTTTCAAAGAGTGAGTACGGTGAGGCGTACAAAAGTTATACGGATTTTTGGCGGCGGCAAACACCCTCTACTGGATTATGTTGCATTCAAGACGCACACCTTATTCGTCATCGATTGCTCCCGACGTGAGGACATCATGAAATCCTCGACTGTAGATATTCGCCTGGATATTGAAAACCAGACGGGATTTCCCGATAAGACCCGAGCCTTCTGCATAATTATCCACGATTGCCTAATGGAATTTCTCCCACTCAGCGAAATTGTCCGAAGCTTATATTAGATCACTCAGCTGTTTAGAAAATCAGTTTCGGTACAGCTTTTCAACGGTTCACCATGGAAATTGCAATTGTCGACATTCAAGGTTTCGAAATCGAGGGAAGATTTGTTTCCAAGGAATTGGTTATCAAGACACGTAAACGCACAGGTGTGTTTTTGTTTAAACCACCCAAACCGTTTAACTATCTATCAACAGCAGACAAAAAGCAAGTACAATATTTGGAAAAACGGTTACATGGACTCCACTACTCATATGGCCACTATGATTTGAATACTATGAACGACATTTTGAGAATTTACCTAACCAAATGCACGCACATATATGTACGAGGCCATCAGGCCATCATCCATGCATTTTTCACTGCCGCTGCAATGATCCAGTACGATGTGCAAAAGAAAATGTTGATGTAGTTTATTATTGGCTTCTGAATAGTGTTTTACATAAATAAAACATTATATATAACTATGTGTTTTAATTATTCATTCTTTTCCTTATACATTTCACAATTAATTTAAGTAATAATATTGTAATTGTAGAGAGTGTTACACAAATAAGAATCAGCACTTTGTGGAGCTCCTCTTGTAGGTTGGCATCACGTATAGTCATTGAGCTGTTCGATAGTAAAGTTTTTTCATCTTGGCAAGATGCTGCTGAAATCCAATCAGTGCCCCCTTCAGTGTCATCAAAAAATATCAACTTCAGTTTGAAATTTTTTGTTGTGTTTGACAGGCGAGTAAAATATACAGGCAACCGTCCATCGTTTAATCTATCTCGAGCCATCAATGTACAGTTGGAGCGGTTCAAACAGTTCCCTGAAGGGCATACAGCCATGTCCTTGGTTCCATAACGTATATTAACATACAAGACATTTTTCAAAATTAATGTGAATATTATAAAGCTTGATTTAAGTGTACTAATTTTTATCGATCTGCATTCAACAGTAGTTGGTGAGACACTATGCTCATCTTGAACCTTGTTCGTTACTTTATTCTAAAAGTTTTTAGCAGGCTACTAGAAACCATAACATCAAATTCTTGATTCATCATTAAAAAATTTTCCAAGTCTCAAAATTATTACGCTCGGCCTTGAATCATCCGACAAAATCAGAGACTCGAAGGAGTTGCCGTTCTTGCGCAGGCTGGCGCTCGCTTACGAAAACTATAGACTCGAAGGAGTGGACGTTCTCGGGCATGCAGGCATTCAATGCCTTGAATCATCCTACAAAATCAGAGACTCGAAGGAGTTGCCGTTCTTGCGCAGGTAGGCGCTCGCTTACGAAAACTATAGACTCGAAGGAGTGGACGTTCTCGCGCATGCAGGCTTAAGCAAACGATTTTAATTTTTTTTACAGACAACAAAATACCATATCCCCCCATCCAAAAACACGCACCCGCGCAACGGGCATGTACTATACCTTTTCAAATAAACATTTCTCGATTAACCGCATTAGCGCAGCTCGGTGGACACCTGACTTTGTAATCAGGCAAGCCGCGTTCGATACCACCACAACCAACAACAGATGGCGTGCACCCCTGCAACACACACAACCCACAATACAATTGCTTTCATTTATTAACAACAGATGGCGCGCACTTCTGCGACACACCCAAATGTCTTTCGCGCACCCCTACGACCACCCCCAATGTCTTTTTCTTCCCAATGTCTTCTTCTTCTTATCCAAACAACAACTACCAACAGCTCGGCAGCAGCCCCCGGCTAGAACTCGATGACTGGTTACCTTTATGCCCACTTCCGCTCCAGCAGAGCAGCAACATATCTAGATTTATTAGATCACATCCCGTAGCTCGCGATTTAGTGTCGAATATTGAATCCTTCACTGCACTTTCCGATACTGTATGAAAGTTAATTTTTTTTGTTATACCGTCTTTTAAATTCCTGTTATAAAAATCTAATAAGTCCTCATCTACCTCAAGGCTATTCCCAATATTCAAAAAATAATCATTAAACGCTTCTGGGTTATTTAAATGTATTGTGATATTAGTACGACTACCTTTGAAATGTATGTTTAACATATTAAGTTTGCGTTATAAGGTACTTGAGCTGTTAAAACAGCCACCAAAGGTATTGGTCATGTATTGTTTCTTTTCCTCACGTATTGCTATATTTGTTTGATTTTTTATTTGTTTGTAAGATTCCCAGGATGCATCGGTACGGATTGTTTTATATTTTTTATATGCCCTATCCTTGAGCCGTAGCATGTTTTTTATAGTAAATGTGAGCCAAGGTGGGTTTAGTGGTTTAGCTTTGTATTCTAGCACCGGAGCCAAAACATCAAATATATTAATTAAGATATTGCTTAAAGTCGTTACTTTGTCATTCACCAATATCGCATAAACTATATCTTCAAACGGGGAGATGCATAAAAAATGGTTTAGGAGGTCTCTATCTATATTCTTTAGATTTCTACTTCTAATAGTACTTTCTTCCTTCGAAAACACTTCATGCAAGACACAATAAGTAAGACAATGATCGGAATAGTCCAAATCTAGCACACCGGACTCTAAATGTAGTTCATCTATTTGCACAAGAATAATATCCAGCAGCGTAGAAGAACTGCTTGTTACTTTTGTGGATTCTTCAATTACTTGTTTTACATTTAAGGCTTCTATATACTCATAAACTATACTGGCATATTGATCTGAGGGATTTAATAGATTAATATTTACGTCACCACCACATATAATGTCATTTGGTTGGAATTCGGAGAGCATTTTTTCAAATACATTGAGAAAATTAACTACATTACCCTTTGGCGGTCTATAAATAACTCCCACCGCATATTTTTTCCTCCTAATTATATTATCAACCCAAATTTGTTCACATACATTATCCACGTTTTTGTAGAACATTGAAAAATTTAAGTGAATTTTTATGTAAAGTGCTACTTCCTCACCCCTTGTGCACCTATCACTTCTAATTAAATTATAGCCCTTTATATTAATTATATCATCAGCTATATCCGAGCTTAACCATGTTTCCGTAAGGCCCATAATATCTTCACTTTTAATAACCATCTTCTTGTTACCAGATTTGGTCATAACTCTACCATCTATTGTCCAAACATTATTCTTTCCCAATTTTCTCTAGCTAGAGTAAGCAATTCTTGTCTAGATTTTCTCAGTTCTTCAACAATGATAATTTTACTTCCTTTCAGCTTTCTCTTAAAAAAAAACAATATTTCTCTGATGCAAACTGTCAAAAGTCACTACAGTTGCTCGATATTTGTTGTTGATAATTGGACCAATCCGGTAACGGCTAATGGGGTTTACGTTATTTATCCCCAGTTTTGACTGAAACATTTCTACAACTTGTTCGGTTAATTGATCGCTATTCCTGCCATCCGGCAATCCGTAAATCCTAAGTTGATTTAACTTGGTCCGTTGTTCCATGCCATCTATTTTAGATTTCATTACTTCATTATCCTTTTTAGGTAGAATTATTTGCGATTCCAATTTATCTAATTTTATAGAAAGGTTTTAAATTGCGTCTTGAATTCTTTACGATACTAAGATCGCAATATTGTCGACCAGTGTATTTAAAAATGCCTGATCCTCAATGGCATTTTTACTACCTCTCTAGAAATATCCATCGTAAAAGTTTTTAGTTCACTTTTTTGCCTTTCAGTAAATACCATTGTGTTGGCCCAAATTTTTCTTTGTTTTTACAATTAATCGCTTATAACTTAATTTATAATAATTAAATTATTTAATATTTGCCCAGCACTGTTGTTTTAAAAGGTCCCAGTTAATTTCCACCCAAGTGGACACACAAAAACTGCTTGAAATTTTAATCTTTGCCGGAGCACACTTCAACACGTCTACTCAGTTAAATTTTGACAGAACATCTCTCCCGTAACCGTAAATACCGAAACACGTTACTTTTTGGTCGATCAATTTTAACTAATTCTTCAAAAACGCATGGGCTTAGAAAATATAAATCGTGTGTGTGTGTGATAATACGAGACATCAGTCATGAAAAATATTTTGGTACATGTTTTCCCTTTAAATCCAAACATTTGTCAAGTAATATACGATGGTTAAACCTAATAAAACACTTCATATATTTGTCTGCTGCATTCATTTAAAAATATCTGATGACATTCCAATTGTAACCAAAAAATAAAGTTAGTCAAATGGTCACATTTATTTATTATTGTAATATTTATTTCATAAAGAATTTTGGAAACACAAAATGGTAATCCTCTATTTGGCGTATCCTGAAACGACATACGTTCCAAATACAACAAAATGACAAATTTTTCCTGTTTTATGCGATTTTGCCATATCAGATTATATTCTTATATACTCCAAACTCCGACTGAGTTCTGTCATGCATCTTTATTGTATTGTAAACGCAACTTGCATTGTTCAGTTTTTAGATATTAATAAATTAAAAATTTGCTCAGCATCGACCTTACCTTATCAGGTCCAAAAATAGTGGTGTGAGAATTCATTAAAGTATGTGAAAACACACACACAAGATGATTGAATGATCTAAAAAATTATAAGAAACTAAGGTATCAAAACAGTCATTTCAAACAGGAGAAATCAGGTGAAAAACCCTTGAGGCTGACCAATGCATATTAACTGGTATATAAAACTAATAATAGTTTCTTAATTTTGAATAATAATAATTTCTATTATAAAATGAACAAAATCTTAATCGTTATTACACTTTTAGTGCAAGAGAAATCAAACAAAGAAACTTATTACAGGTTATCACCTTCAAACACAGTTAACATAGAAATATAAGACATCGTTCAAAAATATCTCAATAATCAGAGAACCTTGAAGGATTAAGAGATTAAGATTAAGATATGTGCATTTTAAGTTAAAAGTGTCATTTCTTTTGCTGTACTCATATTTAGTATTCTCGGTTCATCACTGGTTATTCAATTAATGTAATGTAGTATAGGAAGCTTACAAATAAATAAATAAAACCAGAGGGTTTGTAAAACCTTGTTAAGAAACTGCCCCACTTGCCAATAAATAACAGTTATAAAGTATTTGTAATATGTTTCATAAATATGATTTAGGACTTTGAAAATAAACAAATTTAAATAATTATATATCTTCCATTCTTGTCAACACTTTAAACTGAATAATTTAGATAAAATCCCATACATGTATCTGTAATTTACAAATTAACTAAGTAAGTATATGTTTTTATTTTAGTACAACAACAATAAATGATTGTTTTCTGAATGATACTTGAGCCATATTTTTCAATGTCTAAGAGCTTCTTGGGAAATAACACCACAGTTTAAAGAAAGTTGCTGTATATTCCAAACGTTTCGGGGTCTAGATCAGACCCCGTTGTCAATAGTTAAGAAACTACGGATTAAAAAGGCACAATTCTAAGATGTAAATTAAAATATTTGACAATGTGTATTATTTGATTTTTGACGGTTTTTTATTTGTAATATACAGGGTAGCACAGAAATTTTTAAAGATCATATAATCATAAATTTCCTTTCAAATTGGAAGAATTTGAAAGGGAGATCTTCAGAATTTTATGTGGCGCTCCTAGGTGCGAAATCAACAAAGTTCTTTGGTCGCATTTTTGGCGAATGCACTATCTTATAACAAAGTGACTCCATCAGGTGTACATATAGTAAATGAAGAAATTTTGATTTTTGGGGTACTTCTGGCGGGAAAAACTAAAAAAAACGACCGTTCTCCCTCTTATCTCCGAAACTATAGGACGTAAGATTTTGAAAAAAAAATAGAGATATAGGGCCTCACCTGAATTGTATCGGAAAAATAAGGATAAACCTCTACTATTAATTTTGGGGGGCAAATTACATATTTAAATAGCAAATTAAAATTGTGTCTAACGCATCATGTAATATTTCAAACGAAACGAAAACAAACACATTTGTTTCATATTTTTAAAATAAATTATTTAAAAGATATTAACAAAAAACTTTTTTTTTAAATATAACCGACTTCCACCTATAACTAAAAAGCTAAAAATAATTATAACAAAATACAACTCTAGCAAATAAATAACACATTCAATGTTGTTAGGTACCTACCCAGGAAGTAAAAAATGTATACATTAAAAGGTGCTCATTCTGTACAAATTAATTACATACCAATCTAGTATATTTTGAAGTCGTTGCCAAGCAAATCTAAAATCCTTCATTGCGTACTTATCTACTACTTCATCAAACTTGGTTGTTGCTTGGCACAGACTTCAAAAATATACTAGATTGGTAGGTAATTAATTTGTACAGAATGAGCACCTTTTAAGGTTTATATTTTTTACTTCCTGGGTAGGTACCTAACAACATTGAATGTGTTATTTATTTGCTAGAGTTGTATTTTGTTATAATTATTTTTAGCTTTTTAGTTATAGGTGGAAGTCGCTTATATATATTTTTTAATGTTTTATTTTCAACTTTTTAGTTTTTTTGAACTCAGGTAGTTTTTATTCATTATTTTTTATGTTGTATGTATAACCTTAATAGACAGAACCAGGTAACATCGAAAGCCTCAACATTACACAATGAAAAACAAAATACATTTTCATTTAAATTGAGGTAAATGTTTACGAACAAAATGAACTAGTACGCGTTGACTTAATAAGCCCAAAATATATTTATGCCTTATGGACTACGCCATGTAACCTTTTTTCAACTTTTTTTGACAACTCTTTATAACTATAGATAAATCCACTCCGCCCTATGTATCAACCAACCTTGAGGGTTGAATTATTTCAGTTAATTCCTCTCCACACTTTATGCAACTTCTTATGGGCTATAAAAGAAATAATTTTTTAATCACACTGTGTAAATATAATTCAACTCCAGCATATATTTCAACCATCCTGTATGATTTGCTTATGTCCACATCATATAACAATTTTTTAATCACCCTATATAATTTTAATTTCACATTTTTTCCAACATTTTTATACCACCAAACGTCCAGTCCACCTTATATTCCAACCATCCTGTATATACGACTGCCTATGGACCATTCTACTGCGTCCTATATTTCAATCATCATATAAATGCAACTCCTTCTATCACTTTACTTTGTGATTTTGTTTGCTATAACTAAACACGCTGTGTATCAACGCACCAAATAGCAGTTTAAAGTTTTACATGTGTTGTCACTTAATTTTCTATTAGGCCAGGAGAATGTTACAACCAAAAGCACCGTCTTCGCAAAATGGAAAAAATTGCATTTAAATAGGTATTTGCCTGGTATACAAACAAAACGAGCTTGGTACTCATTGATTTAAGGAGCCGAAAATACTATGCTTTACTACCTATATGCTTGAGATGTGCATAGAAAAATTTTCAAATTCGCATTAAAACTTCCAGTGCCTAAAATTACCGCACTATTACGTTGGAATTAAAATATTTATGAGGGAACGTCCGTTATGTAATTTCGATGAAATTTTTGATAAGAATTTTGGAATTTTCGGCGATTTTCTGGAAAACTGCAAGTTGCACGTCGCAGAAAAGTACATGAGATCACCTAGGGATCTTCCTTAATAGATTAAACATTAAAAAACTATACACATCCATAAGGAGTTATCGAAAAATCGACTAAAATATAAGGGATATTGGTCGATTTCCATGCACGCCTGTGTTCAATCACAAATTTCATCACTTTACCAATAGAATTCTTTTCCAAAATTTGAAGTTTCACCAATCCGGATATATACTCTATTAAACAAGACCATATTCATTCAAAACGGTTCACCACAGGAGAAGAAATCAGGTAACATACATACAAAAAAAGCAAAAAAAAAATACTCGACGAATTAATAACCTCCTCCTTTTTGGAAGTTGGTTAAAAATATAAAAAAATACCCATTTCCCCCACCTTATCTCGGAAACTATAAACCATAAAATTTTGAAAAAAATTAGAGATGTAGGGCCTTACCTGAATTTTGCCGGAAAAATAAGGAGAAACCTCTACTATTAATTTTGGGGGCAAATTACAGAATTAATTAGAAAATATAAAATTAAAATTGCTTTTAATGCATCATGTACTATATCCAATGAAAAGGCTATTTATGACGAAAACAAATACATTTTTTTCATATTTTTAAATCATTTGTTTAAAAGATATTAACAAAAATATTAAACATCGACTACACTATCTAAAATTTTGAAAAATATATTATATTTATTTAAAACTTGACCTATTTTCCCCTTTATCTCCAAATCTACAGATTAGTAAAATAAAACTCTAATGTTAATTTTGCGGACCAAATTAGAAAATTAAATACATATTTTTATAGAAATCAAGCGAATCAGGTAGCAGATAAAATAAAAAGTCTATGTGTGGAAAATAAAAGTGTATATTTTTAATACATTTAAAACGCTTATTTTAAAAGATATTAAATATAAGAAAAGGCACTCAATCACTGCTTGTCTGAACTGGAATAGTAGAAAAAGATATACTTTAATTCACTTACATTGTATCAAATCTTAAAGGTGGTACGGAACCCTTAGCATCCGAGTCCAACTCGCACTTGACCAAATTATTTTAATGGAGAACACAGATTCAACGCCAAACAGAATGCATGTTACTAGTTTGTCTGCTTATTTGGGGTTTCATTCCTCAAAGTATTCTTGTAACAAATAATATCTATTTGAAAATTGTAAATGGGGAACATAAGTTACTAGATGTCTGTACAGAAATTCTTCTCCGCAAATATTCTGGGTATTGTGAGAGAAAGAGATGTCTAGAATATGATCAACTAGTATTCCTGTATATAAACAGTGTATTGTACATTGTGTGATACTTATCTGTGTTCCTCATTTACAATTTTCAAATATTTATGTGGTGCAGGAGAAATCTGAGAAACCCCAAATCAACAGGCAGCATAATCAAAGACCTCTTCAGCAATATTTCTGAAAATACTTACTTGTTGCTAGATAACTGGAAAACATCAAAAACTTACAACTTACTCTTGATATTTAGTCAGACCACTTGGGTACAAAAATAAAAATTGCAAGACAGTCCACCATAATAGAATATACTAAAATGTACAATACCAGAAAATGCAATATAGAGAAGGTCAACAAAGAAAACATCCAGCTCTCTAACACAAAACTACAAATATCAATAATAAAGAATTAAACAACTATAAAAAAACAGCTCTATTGTTATCAGAATATATTTTAAACTTAATAAAGCAAAAGAGTAATATTCTCAGAGAATACCAGGCACATCAGTATCCATGGATTAAAAGAAGAATGAATGAATTTAACAAGAATATACAAAGAATAACAGAACGGTTGGACAAAAACTTGTGAATAAATGCGGCCCACGATAGAATTTTTTATTGAAAAATTAATCAAGTAAGCACTATCTGATTGGGACCTGAATAGAATTAATAGTTTCTCTGGTAAAGAAAAAGCCACGAAATTCCAGTATCAAGACCACTTCAGAGGTGAAAATCACCCCAATTTCTAAACACAAATCGTAGAAGAAACTAACAGGCACAATAACAAAGAAGTAACCAGTCCTTTAAACAGCAAAGTGATTGTGGAAGAGGCCTATTTTCAAACCCTGCATAAACAACGTCCTTTAGATAAATCTTAAATAACTTAACTGCTTCATTCATATACAAATCATTTGTTTCCAGAAATATAGATATTTATAAGCCTAATGCAAAAAATATAAAGGAATGGGAATGTCTTGGGGTTACATTCTGTGAAGATGGAAGGGATGATGAAGAAATAATTAAAAAAATAATCAGAGGAAGGAAGACGACAAAAGCATTGCATTCAATCCTATGGAATAATAACTTAACAAAAAAGACATGCGGCAATTACATTGTTAGTTTCACATAGAACCATGCCCTATAATGTTCGGCAAGAAACGTCTAGGGGGGGGAGGCAGTTGCCACGCTCCTGTCTGGCGACGCCCTTGAATAGTACAACTTTTTCTATTTAGGAAATAGAAAATTGTATAAAAAAACCTCAACTTGTATAACCCTGGTCTTATTTTATTTTATTTTCAATTAGTTTAAGTGTCTGTCCATATCCATGGAAGATATCATATCTTACCCCTCTTTATAAATTCCGAAATCAATAATTATCATCCGATTAATAAGTCCTATATTGTTATAAACTCCGTGGGTTCAATTAAAATTGTAAAACTAATATTCACTCTCACTTCCTAGAAACTTTTATTTACATAAAAAATTCACAACAGCTGATTCGAATATCTAAATAATAACACGAAATAGGCTCTTCGCAATAATTAACTGACTCCTGCGATGATGGGCCGCTCCTTTTAAAATCAGCATCGAATCCTCTCGTACAATCTAGTATCAATTTTAAAGTTGTCGAGTTATTTCCCATCAGAACCTTCTAGCTCTTCTTTTTTTCTATTCCTGCGATTGATGTCTCACGGAATGAAACCAAGGACGGACTGGATAGATTTTTACAACAATATTTTTGCAAAATGGTAGGTCAACTTGGATTTCTTGTTGCCCTATCAACCATCACAAACCTCTCTGTATATCATGACTGTTGGTTTCTAATATTTATAAAGGAGCAGTTATTGATTCTATTTATATATAGATCTAACCTGATCTGGCTTTCGGCTATTTTTTTTGAAACTTTGTCATTGGATAGTTCTGTACTTGTGAATCAAAAGTCTCCATGGGCTCTAACTCGGAAAGTCATTTGTTTTCGAGATATAGCCCCCATTATTTTACTCAGGGGTAAAAAAACTTTGTTCAATGCAATCTTTACATTATCAATATAAGCAAGCACTGAAGTGTGTAATTTAAATGTTGCTGGAGATCGTTTATAAAACAAATAAATACATTTGATGAAATATGGGAGGTCACATTTCATCAAGTGTGGCACCCCAGATGTCACCTTAAATGTATCTGATATATAATAATTCTTTATTTCGACTTGTTGATAAGGATCTTCAAGAAAATTCTGCAGCCATTTCAAAAATGAGCCTCTTACACCCAATTTCACAAGCTGTTTCAGAATGAATTAAGTCATTCAGTCAAATACATGGGAGAAATCCACGTCATGTTGAAACCCCTATTCTATTGCATCTAGTATAATTTTCTTACAGATCAAAAAATTACTGTGGACCTACCTTCATAAATCGCTGTGGCTCCTGAGTTATAATATTTTTTAATAGAGTGATAACCATAGCTGTAACTATTTGCTCAAAGAGTTTGGGAATAATGGACATTCTTGTTACTGCTCTATAGTGACATTAGATTGATCTCCATCTTTAAAGATGGGTGTCGCACTTATTTTCCTGTAATCTGTAAAGGTACCTTGAGACAATGATAATTTAAAAAAATTACATTTAACATCAGATAAGACAGAGTTTGTATTTAAAAAAATGCCAACTGGGATTCCATCTGGACCACTGCCAAGGTTCTCTCATCTCAAATGCATCAATGATGTAAAAACCACTCCAGTGTCAATGGTGACTGCACTAATGTTAAGAAATAATTCAAGAAAAATTCAACAATGTCTGTGGGAGATGATTTTTTGAGTGAACTAATTTCCAAAAAACATTATTATATTTCAAGGTCAAAGATGTAGCTATGCCAGCTTTCCCTACAAAGAATTTACTCCTAAGCCAACTAAAAAAGGGTATTAGACTTTTTCTAGGATAAGTTTTTTAAGCTCATTGCTAAACCACAGAGGACCTTTGTTATTTCTAGACTGCAAATTTCCTACATAAATGTCAATAACATCAAATAAAATATAATAACTCCTACTTAACATACTTAACATTTACATCAGTGCAAGTAAAAACAGTATCCCAGTGAACATATGACAAGTATAAGTTATAATATCTCTATTAATTAGCAAGGTTACAATTGTAATAAGAATAATTAAAGCTTAGTTGACTACTATCACATACAAGATTTAAATTAAATTTGAGAGGTGGAGGTAGTGGTAAATATCATGTTTTACAATTGAACTGTCACTAAGAAATACTGATCCAGAGTTTAGGCTGGTAAATATCAAATATAAAAACCCCTTATTTACATAATTTGCAGTTAACCTGTCCTGTAATTCTGCCTTATAGAGTAGAACCCATAGTATTGTCAGTTAATTGTACCACAAAATACTACATCACATTTATCTGGGAAAAGAGATATATCACATTCAATACAGTAGAGGTGTAAAGTATCGTTACTTTGAGTATTCGTAAGTATTTCGTTTTTAGTCAGTTAAGTACTCGATACTAAATATTCGTTACTCGAGTACTTGTTGTGTGTGCTTCGGGTAAAACGGTGTTAATATTGTCATTTGTCCGCTAAACAGTCTTATAGAGGAATATACGACTGTGACAATGCAATTTTATAGTACAACTGTTAACCAACATTTTATTGTTATTATTTCCATATACATAAATAATTATTAATTTGATTATTAGTATAAATATAAAACTTTTTTTTACATATTTATTTTAAATAAGAAATCTGATTACTTCAAAGAAGCTTCCTCAAAATATTGATCAGTGGCACTATTCATTTGGTTCGCCGTCATACCGCTCGACCGGTTCGGACTGCAACGGAAAGACCCGAATGCTGGCGAAAAATTAACTCATCCCATGTCGACTATGTTTACATTATCATTCATCAAGTATTCGATACTGACAGAAACGTTCGAGTACTCGAATAACTATACCGCTGGCGAATTTTATATTCGTTACTTCAGATCCGGGCAAGTAACGAGTACTCGAGTAACGAATAGTTACTTTTCTTACACCTCTACAATACAGCCTCACAGTAGATACATCTATATATGTTGAGCTGATGAAGCAGCTCTAATAAGAGTCATCACAACCCACCAGATGAGCAGGAACTTGAATTTAATGAGCAATAACATCAGTATATCTGTTAATTGCTCAGATCTACCTCAGTATTAGCTATATCACTTCTTAAGAAGGACGCATAATATCATGTTCCTCAGCATACGTTTTTGTTCTTAGCCCTCATACATTTTGGTAATAGCATTGGTGACCTATTTCTGTGAAAATTCCTTCTATAGTGCTTAATATTAGTGCATGGTTTTATGATTATATCAACTAGCCATAGATTTGGATTTAGTTTTGTCAGAGATAATTGAAATTTTGTCTAACTCGGCCAAATCAGAGTTAAAAGAGATAAGTTGTTGACAGCTTGGTCCAATTTAATTGAAATTTGATTAAATTGATTTTGTAAATGATGCTCAATATTTTTCTGAGTTTGGACAGAAGACTGCTGGTCTACTTTAGTTTGGTAATAACAGTTTTATCTTTCAATAACTTGATTTCCTCTTTGAGGTCTTTAATTTTACCAGGTACCTCAAACTGCTTACACATGTTGCCAACTGATTCACACTTGGTTAATATACTCTTTTTCTGAAACGATCACATTTCAAATAATTTAGGCAGTTGCTTTAGTGCTTAAAATCTGAAATGCATATGCAACGAACTAGTGTATCACTCTAACTTCTTGAGCTGGGGTTCTATTGCAATTTTCCCAACTGACATATCACAAGCAAAGTCAAACACTTTACTTGTATTCCTCTTATAAGCTACATTCAGAGTCACAAATATAACGCACATGTGCCATGGTGAGATTAAAGGTTGTTATTTGGATGTTACGTTTTATCCAAATAGCTATTACAAATTCCTTTAAGTACATAGCAAGATTATCGCACTACTCTTCAACCACAATAGGATTACACAAGACTACATTTTCAAAAAAAAGTTAAATGTGAATTAGGATTTTGTTAAATTATTAGCTGACTGGCTTACAACCGCAAATCGGTTCAACGGTAATATTACCGTAATTTTCTGAAAACGTCGTTCGTGGAACAAAATTACTGAAAATACCGATATAGAACTAAGTGAACGAATCCCAAATGAAACAACGACAAGATACTAATCGCTGAAAATGATTGACAGTGACCTAAGGAGACTAGTTTTTTAATCATTTCCTCTCTCCTTGTCTTATTTATGTCACACTCAAACAAGATATGAATGATGTCTCCAAATTGGCCACACTCACATAGTGGAGTGTTCACTACCTTTATCCTGTTGAGGTGTGCAGGGGAGCAGCAGTGGCCTACTCTTAGTCTACATATTGTGGTAATAAAATGTCTACCTGTATATGATATATTCTTGAACCATGGAATTTTACTCCCTCTATTTTCCAGTAAAGTATAGTTTCTACCCCTGATGGGCGATTCTTCATGAAAACTTTTGTGGAAGTTCCTGTGTGGGATTCTAGGTTTTATTTCTTGGTTGGAAGGGGTTTTTGCAAGTTTGTCTGCTGTTTCATTTTCCTACAATACCTATATGTCCACCCAATGAGCCCTTGACAATTATCCTTTATCAGACTGTGGAAGAAACTCGGAATGTTAAATAGGATGGGGTTTTGGGTGCCCTTTATATGGAGATATCTGATGCTTTTGACGCATCCCAAGGAGTCAGAATGATGAATTTCTTTATATTAAGCTCTAGAGCCTTTAAGATTGCCAATAGCTCCGCGTTGAAAATGTAGCAGTAATGCTGGACTTCAAACACCTTTTTTATATCCAAGGAGGGGATCACGACTGCACTTGCAGCCTTCAATTCCCTTGTGTTAACCGATCCGTCTGTGTATACAGGGGTGAAATCGGGATAGTTAGTGGATAGTGTATTCTTAAGTATCGAGTTAATCGTTGATACTGATAGCTCTTGTGATTTATCGATGTCTAGATGAATTGTTGTAGAAATGGGGAAAAAATATAAAGAATATTCATACTCTCTTCGAGGTGTCGTTCCTTTGTACAAAGGAATAACACCTCGAAGAGAGTATTCAATATCTCTGACAGGTGAAGTAACCTGAAAAATTTTATCGTGACATTCTGTCCTAGGAGTTAAGAGAGAACAGCAATTACACGGAACGGCTCCAGATTCGGAACCTCTCTGTACTAATTCTCTTGAAAATCATAGATGTCGGTCTTACATCTCGCGTCTTCAAAAGAATATTCGTATTGAAATTCTAATTTCTTATCGAATGTGATAATCCCAGGGCGCGTTGGGTTTATTTTCTATTAGGGTGGATTTGAAAGTATCAAGTTTAGGGATTAGTGGATCAGTAGAGTTGCTGATGGTTTTAATAAGAAACTTGTTGCTCAGAAACAATCTCCTTAAGTGGAGAGGGGGCTCTCCTGCTTCAATTAATAATGCATTGGTAGGGGTTGATTTTATAGTCCCCATACATATACGTAGGGCCGCAATTTGAAATTTATAATTTTGTTAAGTATTTAGGACTATCCCGGTAGATGAAGCAACCATAATCTAATTTGGATCTTAAGAGGCCTCTATATAGAAAAAGAAGAGTAAGTGGGTCGTTTCCCCACCAGGTCCTTGCAAGACTTTTAAAATTCTTCTTAAGTAAATGTTAAATAATAATGGATATTCATTGTTTTGTATTAGGAATTTACACGGCCAGTTCGAATCTTAGATCATGTACCTTCTAGATATAGCCAATCATGCACAAACTCGTAGCAACCCTAGAAAGAGAGGGCAATAGAGACAGTAACAGGCTATTTCACTTAGTAGGTTGAAGCATCCTGATCGTATTTCATTGGAAGCAGCTCCCAACCGAGTGAAATAGCCTCTTACCCTCTCTCTTGCCCTCTCTCTCTTTAGTCTTATCACGACATTTGTGCACTGCGGGCTATCTCCAGAAGGTACATGCTTTAAAGTTCGAATAGAGACGTTTCTGTGAAAGCTCAAATGGTCGACGACGATGAATTGATTGCGGTTCTGAATGGAAATTTACGTGCATGTGCGGCGAACGATAAGAAATGTATGTATGTGAATGTATGGAAAGACGCCATTAGGTTTTTTCCGTTCTAACTACCCGAACGCACGGAATAAATTCCGAAACGAACGTCAGGTTCTTTTCCGTTCGGAAATAGTAAGGACGTGTGCTCCTTGTTGAACAATTTGTATGTTAATGGGGCATTCAGCTTCCCGAACCTGAATTCCTGATAAAGAAACCTAATCAGGAAACCGAGAGTATGCGCCCGGCCTCTAATCTTTGAATAAAAATTGTATGTTCTAAGTCTTGAAACGCCCCTCTGAATTAAGGCCTGGGATAAACAAGCTATTAAAAAAGCATGCTTGTTTGGTATTAGGTAGAATGCTCATTAGTAGTATGCTATGTATGCGTATACATTTGCTAGTGAGAGCACAGACCTTATAAGTATTCGAATTATGAGCATACTTCTTTCTAGCAAGTATGAGATACACATGCTTTTTATTAACTAGTATTCAACATGAATGTGGCTTTGAGATATCAAATAAATTCTATTTTAACACTCTTAAGAGCACATTCGTATTTAAACTAATTTTGAAGCGAATCACTAAAAGTCGGAAACGTAGACACTGGCCACATATACAGAAACGTGATGCACATATGAGAGATGCTATTCCAGCCAAAACCAAGTTGAAAATCACCTTAAGATATTTAGCTTCTGGTGACTCGTATGCTTCCTTAGAAGTATTATACAGAGTCGGAAAATCCACAATATCGCATGCCACCAATCTCCCAAAATATTCAAACTCACTGTCCACTTCTATAGTGAACTGTTCGTCTAGTTTTTTAACAATTTCCTGTAGCTCTTGCAAAGCATACATTCCACAAACATTCGGGTTCAGGGTAAAGAAATGCAAAATTACCAGTTCTTTCGTCGCCCCATCGAGACAACCTGGCAAGATTTGCTTTTAAGCAAACCTCTTTTCATCCCCACCTTACCCCGCGTGCTAATAATTACGAAAAATTAGACCCGTTTGCGATTAAGTAGCATACTCATTCAAAAGCATACTTTTTCTGTATACACATGCTAGTTTTTCCTACTAAATAGCATCTGCTCAAAAGTACCATGCTTTCATGCTACTAGGTAGCATGTGTATCCAAGGCCTAAGGAATACTACGCGATGATTGCCATGTAGGTATTACATGAAGGTAGCGTATTGGAGGGGCACTAAATTTCGATGAGTTGCCGAATTTGGTTAAGCAGAATACATCCTATAACTATCGCTCAATTTCGAACGTTGAATAAACAAGAGGACAGGACATAGTTCGGTCTTAAGTTGGTGCTTAAAGCATGCCTTCATAAAGACTGCCTTATCGCTATTAAGTCATGATTTATTCATAGATAAACCTTAAGATGAACTTTGGTAAGATGAAAGTTTTAAAGAACGATCTTATTTTATGTGAGGCTAGCTTTATTAAGACAAAACTTAAGATCAAAGAATATAAAAGCCCGTAAGAGATAATGTAAAATTGAACAAATACGAGTTTCAGCTAGGGATGTCGGAACTGTCAAAAAGTATCGATATATATTGTATCGATATATTTTAAAAGTATCAATATCGATATTGATATATCGTGAAAAAAATATCGATATATCGATATATCGGAAATATTTTAGAACAGTAGTCTATATATATATATATATATATATATATATATATATATATATATATATATAAAGTTATATGCAAACAATTTATAGATAGATGGTAGGTAGACTGGATTACAAAATTAAAAAACATTTTATTTTGAGACTTTTTTACAGCTTAAGGTAGTAATATATTGTTAAATTAACTATATACTACTACTTCTCATATTTTCTGAAAATTTATATGTCGTTCTAGTGATCATTTATACACTCTCATATATACCTCCCCTCTACCTCATGCATTATCAGCAACATATTTAAAATTTATTTTAACTTCAAGCACTTAGGCAACATATAGCATAAATATAATAAATTAATAATACTTGAAAGAATTCTGCTAATCTTTGTGTACAAAGATCATGTATCTGAACTTGTTTGACAATATATTGGCTGTTTTCCAATTACCGCACAATTGCGCACAGTGCGGCACAGTGCTGAGCACTAAGTGTTCCAATTACAGCACTGGCTCCCAAAAATAGGCACAAGAAATAACTGTGCCTTTGGGATGTTTTATGTAAGTACTAAGTAAACATAAAACTGTATCATAAAGCCTGAAATATGTTCCAATTAACGCCCGAAAATTACGACACAGAGCGACATAAAAACACTTTGTGCTATAGTAATTGGAAAACAGCTAGTATTTATTTTATATAGCACGGAACAAACATACGGAAAAATATCGTTTTTGATAAGTTTTCGATACTTGGTTTTTATATCGATATATCGATATATCGAATAAAATTATATCGTGTAAAAGTATCGATATATAAAACAAAAAATATCGATATATCGATATATCGATATTTTTTCGACAACCCTAGTTTCAGCGCCACTGCTATCAGGCCAAATGTAAGAGTTTAAAGAAAATTCCAAATCGGTGCCAACATTTAAATTAGAAAATAATTCAGTTTAAATGAAAATACATTTTGTTGATCTGACACAAAGAAAATGGATTAGTAATACATATAAATATAAACTAACATAATGTTAGCAAATTCTCTCCATTGATTTCCCTACAATAAACGACTAAAACAATAAAATACTATTTTCATTGATTTTATTTTTAATCACATCACTACATAAATTTTAGCCTTGTCTTTGTATTAATATTGTATAAAAAATATATATTTTATATTCAGCATCATGAGTTCGAGGCATTTTTATATACCTATCTTTAATTTTCCTTGCAAATAAGATGCTTACACGGAAAAACTATTCTTGAAACTGATGGTTGTGTTACTGTCGTAGTATCATCCAAAATGAGTTGTAAGAAGATTTTTTTTGGATAATATTAAAACTAATGTTCATTTACAGTAAAAACAACTCCTACTATTCTTCAAGTCAGTTTTTAACTATAAATAAGAAGTATATTGCAATATTTTTTGTAATTAGCTGTAAACTTGCAGTTGCATAAAATCACTGGTGAAATTGGTAATCATCGGTTAATTATTTTAGCCAAATTCTGTTCTATTAATGACGATATCCCAAATTTAATACGGTACTTGTTAAATCTGTACCGTTTTTTGAATTCGGTTTCTGAATAAAAGTCAAAAAGATCTTGCATATCTTCAATATAATATAATATCAATATTATAGACAATATCAATATCATATAACCCCAAAAAAATCCATTATTTTTACTACTTTTTATAATACAAATAAATTTAAGACTGTCTTAAGTCAACTCAAATGTTGACTTACGAAATAACTCTCTTTTTTAATGAAAAGTAAGGTTAAGTTCTCTTTATAAGATTATCTTTTTGACTATGAATACATGAGCTATTTTTTCATATAAGTCACGTCTTAAGCTACGTTTATGAATATATATCATAACAGATACGTCTTAGCAAAGATCGGCTTATGAATGTAAACGCTTGCTTATGCTTAAGCCGAACTTACATTTAAGATCGGACTATGAATACCGGCCTAACGAACAGGAGAATTTCAACAAGTTTAGATGAACATACATTAGCTGTCAAAAATAGGTCAGTAAAGTTAGCACCGCCATTTTACAGAAACTCAAATTAAAACATATGGGAATTACGAGCTATTTAGGAGCTCTTGATTTTTACCTAAATTGATTTTTGAGCTCAATATTTACTATGGAAAAAGTGCAAAAAACTATTGGCGGTGCTAACTTTACGTAAAGTTAGCACCGCCATCTCAGAAAAACAAATAAAAAAATTTTGTGAGGCGTCTCAAATTAGGAGCTATTTACGAGCTTTTAATTGACGTATTGAACGTCAACCCCTAAATTTGTCTAAGGGGTAAAAACCACCCCCGAAAAAATATTGAATTTTAATTTTAAATTTAAAATCTATTAAAATTATCTACGATTTACGAGCTCTTTTCTGGTGTAATGCACATAAACATCTAAAAATGTCTAAGGGGTGAAAACAACCCCCCAAGTATGCAGTTTTTTCGAATTTTATGATTATTAAATTTTGAAAAATACCAGTATGATCTACGATTTACGAGCTTTCCAACGGTATATTACACGACAACATTCAAATTACTGGAAGGGGTGCAAACCACCCCCAAATTATGCAGTTTTTTCAAATTTTATGATTTATAAATTTTCAAAAATACCCGCATGATCTACGATTTACGAGCTTTCCAACGGTATATTACACGACAACATTGAAGTTACTGGAAGGGATGCAAACCACCCCCCAATTATGCAGTTTTTTCAAATTTTATGATTTATAAATTTTCAAAAATACCAACATGATCTACGATTTACGAGCTTTCCAACGGTATATTACACGACAACATTCAAGTTACTGGAATGGATGCAAACCACCCCCCAATTATGCAGTTTTTTCAAATTTTATGATTTATAAATTTTGAAAAATACCAGCATGATCTACGATTTACGAGCTTTCCAACGATATATTACACAACAACATTCAAATTACTGGAAGGGGTGCAAACCACCCCCCAATTATGCAGTTTTTTGAAATTTTATGATTTATAAATTTTAAAAAATACCAGCATGATCTACGATTTACGAGTTTTCCAACGGTATGTTACACGACAACATTCAAATTACTGGAAGGGATGCAAACCACCCCCCAATTATGCAGTTTTTTCAAATTTTATGATTATTAAATTTTGAAAAATACCAGCATGATCTACGATTTACGAGCTTTCCAACGGTATATTACACAACAACATTCAAATTAATGGAAGGGGTGCAAACCACCCCCCAATTATGCAGTTTTTTCAAATTTTATGATTTATAAATTTTGAAAAATACTAGCATGATCTACGATTTACGAGCTTTCCAACGATATATTACACAACAACATTCAAATTACTGGAAGGGGTGCAAACCACCCCCCAATTGTGCAGTTTTTTTGAAATTTTATGATTTATAAATTTTAAAAAATACCAGCATGATCTATGATTTACGAGCTTTCCAACGGTATATTACACGACTACATTCAAATTCTGGAACGGGTGCAAACCACCCCCCAATTGTGCGGTTTTTTTTTTCAAATTATAATAAGATTGTAAGTTCCTATACTTAAGAAAAAAACAAGAACTTGAGGAAACTAAATTTTTCAGTGCTGGATTAACTCACAAAATATTTTTTCTCAATTAATTCATTCATTATGCGGTTTGTACACTAGTAATGTAGTTTTGCCAACAAGGATACTCAGTAATGAAAACGATATTACCATCTTATTAGTCCACCCACAATATTTTTGCATAATTATTTTAGTCCATTTTCAAATATCTAAATTTAGAACGTTATTTTTGGCCTATTAAAGGATTTTCATTTTAGATTTTGATGAAACATTCGAAAAAGCCTTCTTGCCGCTGTTTGTAATGGCCTCTTCTGTAGAATGAAAAAATAAATTTGAATACACTGATTATGTGAATATATTGAAAACAGTTCTCTGATAATTGTTATCTAATATTTGATTGGTGTCACTGGTTCTAGTCGAGGCAATATATTTTATTAAAGCAGTAAAAAATTTGTAATGTGGTATTTTCTGATTGTCTTCTAAACGTTGTTTGTGGCATATTCTTGATTACTTTTTCATTTTGCAATCACATCAATAAATATAAAGCCATTGACAACGAAGTCAGAATAGACTTTGAAACGTTTGGTATTCCTGCAATATACGTAGTTTTATTTCTATTGTGGTGTTATTCCTCAAAAAAACATAAAAGTAATCAAGTGGTATTTTCTATTGCAGGGGTTACTTAAATTCTTGAATCACATAAGTAATATACGCCACTCTGTACTCATCCTTTACGTTCAAACTCATATATAATATACTTCATTATACAATTAATCGCTATCATTTGATTTAAGAACATTTCTTTTTGAAATTCAAGTACGTTGAATTTCTCTCAATAAGTAGGTATATTGAAGTAGTTATTTATATATTTATTATCAATAAACATTTTAACAAAAAAATCTAATATATTTTATGGCATTAACCAGTAATTTCAAATGTGAAATCGTCCATCTATGGAAATTTTACTAAGTTATTAGTTACAGGTAGGAATATTGGCACCTAGATGGCGAGACAACACATTTGTTTAATTCATTCAAGTACCTTTGATCCTTTATGTCTTCCTATTTGTATTTTTGGTTTGCTATGAATAATCTGATTATTGTGGGTACAAAAATAATAGTTGAAAGAATAAGAACGAAATACATTGCCCTCTCAGATACCAAACTCCTGTTTTATATTTCTTGTATAGATTATAGATTCAGCCCATTTTCAAATGGTAAAGGTTAGACAAAAATAAGAATATTATTTGACTTATATTTTCTGAAGGTTAGTTGAAAAATGCCGACTGGAATTAATCTGTGCATTTCGTAATACATAAATATTGCTATTTCTATTTGATACAACTGTTTTAATATGTTAATTAGAAACAAAAAACTTTGAGGTAAATATTAAAACTTTAAGCAACAGATTTTGAAGAAGAAGCGAGTTGAATACAAAACCAGAAGAAACGGTAACACGTGGTCCATAAAGATGGTTACAATTTTTCGTTAGATTCAATACTTAATTAAAAGATCATAATTCATAATACAATTATTTATCCGAACAATGACTACCAACAGTAGTCGTTTTTTAACATATTGTTGGAAAGCTTGTACATGGTAGATAATTACACCTTACACCATTTTCAAAATTTGTAAAATCTAGATTTCTAAACCTTTGCCCTAGTAAGGATAATATTTAATATTTTCATCCATTTCAAAACTCTGACGGTTTGAAATAATTAGTCATTTAGGTAGTTACTTGCACCTTTTAGGTGATTTTGAAGTGGTCCTGCAATGTATCATTGAAGAGGTACTAAATCATAATTTATGTTGCTAGTTTTCTAAATTTAAGAACTACAAAATTGGAAAAAATTGCATAATTTGGGGGTTGTTTGCATTCGTTACAATAATTTGAAAGTAAGTGTTATATATCCTTGAAGAGCTTCTAAATCGTAGATTAGGCTGTCAGTTTTGAAAATGAACAAAATCACATAATATAGACAAACTGGGAAATTAAGGGGGTTGTTTGCACCCTTTCCAAAAATTTGAATGTAGTATTTTAAAGCTCGTAAATCGTAGATCATGCTGATATTTTTCAAAATTTATAAATCATAAAATTTGAAAAAACTGCATAATTGGGGGGAGGGGCGGCTTGCATCCTTTCCAAAATCTTGAATGCAAACGTATAATATCCCGTTGAAAAGCTCGTAAATCGTAGCTGAGGCCGGCAGTTTTTGAAATGAAAAAAATACATAATTTGGAATAACTGGTAAATTTAGTGCGTTGTTTGAACCTCTCCCAGTAATTTGAATGTGGTCGTGTAACATACCGCTGGAAAGCTCGTGAATCGTAGATTATGCTGGTATTTTTTTAAATTTATAAATCATAAAATTTGAAAAAACTGCATAATTGGAGGGTGGTTTGCACCCCTTCCAGTAATTTGAATGTTGTCATGTAATATACCGTTGGAAAGCTCGTAAATCGTAGATTTGCACCCCTTCCAGTAATTTGAATGTAGTCGTGTAATATACCGTTGGAAAGCTCGTAAATCGTAGATCATGCTGGTATTTTTGAAAATTTATAAATAATAAAATTTGAAAAAACTGCATAATTGGGGGGTGGTTTGCATCCCTTCCAGTAATTTGAATGTTGTTGAGTAACATACCGTTGGAAAGCTCGTAAATCGTAGATCATGCTGGTATTTTTTAAAATTTATGAATCATAAAATTTGAAAAAACTGCATAATTGGAGGGTGGTTTGCACCCCTTCCAGTAATTTGAATGCAGTCGTGTAATATACCGTTGGAAAGCTCGTAAATCGTAGATCATGTTGGTATTTTTGAAAATTTATAAATCATAAAATTTGAAAAAACTGCATAATTGGGGGGTGGTTTGCATCCCTTCCAGTAACTTGAAAGTTGTCGTGTAATATACCGTTGGAAAGCTCGTAAATTGTAGATCATGCTGGTATTTTTTAAAATTTATAAATCATAAAATTTGAAAAACTGCATAATTGGAGGGTGGTTTGCATCCCTTCCAGTAACTTGAATGTTGTCGTGTAATATACCGTTGGAAAGCTCGTAAATCGTAGACCATGCTGGTATTTTTTAAAATTTATAAATCATAAAATTTGAAAAAACTGCATAATTGGAGGGTGGTTTGCACCCCTTCCAGTAATTTGAATGCAGTCGTGTAATATGCCGTTGGAAAGCTCGTAAATCGTAGATCATGCTGGTATTTTTCAAAATTTAATAATCATAAAATTCGAAAAAACTGCATACTTGGGGGGTTCTTTTCACCCCTTAGACATTTTTAGATGTTTATGTGCATTACACCAGGAAAGAGCTCGTAAATCGTAGATAATTTTAATATATTTTAAATTTAAAATTAAAATTCAATATTTTTTCGGGGGTGGTTTTTACCCCTTAGACAAATTTAGGGGTTGACGTTCAATACGTCAATTAAAAGCTCGTAAATAGCTCCTAATTTGAGACGCCTCACAAAATTTTTTTGTTTGTTTTTCTGAGATGGCGGTGCTAACTTTACGTAAAGGATTAGGTATAAAAAAAATCAAACATGCAAATGTATTTAATCTTTTAAACATTTCAGGAATTACTTCTGCAATTAAACTTAAATATTGTGTCTGCCTCTAATACTTGTTTTAAGAGTCTTGGAATAATTCATGAGTTATTGATCATATTTGACAAGATTCAGTCTTGGACGCTGATGAAAACATCTTGAATGATCTTCATTTTGAATATTTGACCAATGAATGTTACTCATTGTTGTTCATTGCTTATTTTTTTAAGATATATTAAAGCAGAAATATGCATTTGCCTCTGGTTATAAACACCGTTGCATTTTACTCCTCATTAATCATTAACCTGTAATAAATAAATTAAGATGTAAAATTTACCAATACTAATGTGTGCTTCATTAGATTTAAAGTTATGAGATTACTTACCTTTAAATTTGTTTTATATGGTGTTAATATCACCTGTATTTGAGGAGTGATCCTATTAAATATCTATTGTAATTATTTCGTAGCTCTTCAACATTTATCACATGTGTTAAAACTTATTTATTTCTCATCACAATTTAAGGTTGAAAACATACCGTTTTATATTTCAAAACCTGTATTTATTTCCGTTTTTCTATGTAGCATTTTCAACTTAATCTAAACACATTATTTATTATTTATTGTCTTTGTATAAACGTCATTATTTGACATATTCGCCAATAGTTGCGCATGTTAGGTGGCGCTACTCTCTATTTTTTGCATGATCTGTTTTCTGTGCTACTCTCGTGCACATTTCGAATACTAATATTTTCGTTTGACGTTAAACTCTACAAGTTACAAATTTACAAGTTACAAGTTGATTATGAAACAGGCCCCAGGTAGATTGTTTCACCCGTGAAAGCCTGCGATTAGACATTAATAACGGTTTTTATCAATTTTGTGGAAAACGATTAATCTCACATAATAGAAACTTATATGGTACCTTTCCGTAATATTCTTCAATACAAGTCAGTTGAAATCATCAAAATTGATTAAGTCGTTTTTGAGTAATTGATAAGCATACATAAAAAAGTTGCCGACTAACTGATAATTTCCTCCTTTTTGGAAGTTTAAAAAACAAATTTTGCGTTTATTTTAACTGTATATGTCATGTTTGCGAGTCCGTTACGTACTGTCAGAAGTTGTCAATGAACAACAATTTGACCACTTATATGTTAAGAACGGGACAATGTGTAACTTGGTGACCATCAGAATATCTGTTCTAAACACAAAAAAGAACATCAAAATACAGTTTAAACAAACGTGGTAGAAATCCATGATCCAAAAGGAAATAACAACAATAACAGTACTTTGAAAAATAAGCAATACCGACGATTAGATCAATATTAATAAAAACGACTAAATTTAATATTTACCAAAAATGTATGATCCAAGTTCGATCTCACTTTCGATGAGAGGCATTTTTACTATTAAACAAGAATAAATGAAATTTAATCCAACCCCAATTAAAATTCAGTTGATCATAATATACAGGGTATTCCATCTCAAACGAGCCACCTTGAATATCTTGGTTATTTTAAAAACTATTACAATAAGAAAAAACGGGTTGATTTTTGTTATGAAGGGGAAATTTCTTGAGGTGAATTAGCGCTTGCGCGCATTCAACATAAACAGGCGAATTCAGTGACCTTGAGATTTGAGATAGGGAAAATAGGTGTTGTCGTATAACATTTGCAAGCCCTTTTAACGGACTATACCGTCGTAATAAAAACTTTTATGGCAATTTCTGTACATGTAATAATAAAAGACTATTAAAAAAAAGAATTTACATTACAATACAATGCCTCTAAAGCAAATGTTCAAAGTGTATCTGACGACACTCCGCTATAATTCGTTGCCGAAGTTCGTCCAAATTCTCAGGCTGTCATGCAAAATTTGGATTCAACATGTCCCCACAAAAAAAATCCAAAGGGTTCAGATCAGGTGATCGGGCAGGCCATTCTATAGGACCTCTTCTTCCAATCCAGCGATCAGGGTATTCGAAATCGAGGTATTGACAAACTGGTGCGGCGTATTGAGAGGAGCTCCATCTTGTTGGAAATGCAATTTCTCTTCATGTAGTAGAGGATGATTTTCTAATTGTGATAAATTTCACCATTTAAATTACCAGGCATAAACCGAGGTCCAATTAGATAATTTCCCAAAATCCCTGCCCAAACGTTTAGTTTTACCGGATGTTGACTATGAGCTTCTCGAAATAAATGAGGATTTGTATCGCCCCAAAATCTACATTTATGTCGGTTAACCTCCCCATGAAGTGAAATAGTGCACTCATTCGAAAACCAAACATTTTACAAGAAATTTGGGTTTTCGATCATACGCTGGGTCATAATTTCGCAAAACTCTTGCCTTCGATCTCAATCATCCTCATTCAATTCATAAATTAATTTAATTTTGTACGGATGGAATTTGTACTTATGCAAAATTCTAAAAACGTTAGTTTTGCTAATACCGGAAGCTGCAGGGATTTGCTGGGCAGACTGCGTGTTTGGTATAAGTTGGACATGGCTCAATGTATCCACAGCTACCCCTCATCATTTACAATTCCAATGGGACCTCTTTTTTATTCCTTACTGAGCCCGTCTCAACAAATTTTAAAATCAACTCCAATACGTATTTATGACGAACGATACGTTCGGGATGGTTTTGGTTAAAAACCCTTGCAGCAGATCGAGCACAATTTTGATTTTGGTAATAAAGACTTACCAGCTCAAAACGTTCTTGCAATGTGTATACCATAATTATCTTTAAATTTTCAACAAATCAGTAAAGTAATAACTTGACAGATAAATGTACAATGCTTCAAATAAATACAATAAATGTCAGAACAGATAAACAAACTTGCTGTAAATATCAGCAAATAAATATATTTTTTTAAAAACAAAAACCGACTTCAAAAGAAATAAATAATTCATGCTACAATAATTAAATACTTTTTATGAAGTCGATGCCAAGCGAAAGTGAAAATATTTTGGGAAGTACATCGATGAGTTGTACTTCGCAACTTCGCTGTTCAAATTGGCACCGACTTCAGAAAAAGTATTTAATTGTTGTAGCATAAATTATTTCATGATTTTTAGTTAATTTTCTTTTGAAGTCGGTTTTTGTTTTTTTAAATTTATTTATTTAACAATTTTTAGTGCTGCAATGGCTTAATGCAGTTTCCAAAACTAATTAACTTTTTCGATATTGCCTTTACTCAAACCGCAACTACCCTACATAACAATTTTATACATTATTTTTAAGAACCGCCTTCTGCAGCTATAACTTCGATCTATATTTAAATTATCTTGTATATATTGCTGCCAATTAGTCACCCATTAAAACTTCCTGGTCTATCGATTTTTTAACCATTCTGTATAACTACGCTAAATAATCATTTGTGAGATATTTTGTAACCATTATGGAAAATATAATTTGTTTCCACCTTATATGTCAGCTACCCCGTATATGCAATTTTTTCTAACATGTTTTAATCATACTATATAACTGTAATATTACTTTGCCCCATGTTTCATTGCATATATGCAACAGCTCATGTTCTAACTTAAAAATAATGTAGACCAATTTTTTGGTCAACACTATTTAATTATATTTCAACTCTATCCTCTATATCAACTACCTTGTATGTGCACCTACTTTTCGGCCAACCACTTTGACATTTTTTTACCACCCTGTATAAATACAAATCCATTAATTTCCAAGAAATTTCATCAAAACTGCAACTGCTTATGGAGCATCTTATGTAACAATTTTTAAAGATTAAACTACTTACCTCTGCTCCTCTCTATATTTCAAGTATCCTATCTGTGCAGCTGATTATGAGTTACACTATTTCACATTTTTTCATCATATTTTTTAAAACTCAGTATAACATATATTTTCTCTTCATTTAAACCATCCTTCATTTTCAAATTTTTTTAACCTTGTTTGAATCACACTGTGTAACTATAACTTGACTTTGCCCCATATTTCAGGTACTCCATATATGCAACAACTCATGCTCTACCCTATATAACAAAATTCTTCTATTAGTTTTACCCACACTGCATAATTATTATTCTATTCCACACTATATTTCAACAATTTTGTATATGCAACTACTTATGGGCCTCCCAATATAACATTTTTTCACCACTGTGTATACTTAGAATTCTAGTCGACCCTATATTTCATCTATCCGCTATGTGAAACTGCTTGTGGATCATAACATTCCTTTTTAATATTTTTTAAAGCTTCCCGTATACTTTTATGTTTTTTTGGGGATTAACACCACAATAGAATTAGAACTACGTATATTGCAGGAATACCAAACGTTTCAAAGTCTATTCTGACTTCGTTGTCAATGGCTTTGAAATCACATCAATAAATATAAAGCCATTGACAACGAAGTCAGAATAGACTTTGAAACGTTTGGTATTCCTGCAATATACGTAGTTCTATTTCTATTGTGGTGTTAATCCCCAAAAAAACATAAAAGTAATCAAGAATATGCCACAAACAACGTTTAGAAGACAACTTCCCGTATAGCTGTAATACACTGCTACATATTTCAACCATCCTATAATATGTTACTTGTGAACTTGTTTCAACCCACTTTAATAATAGCTCAAGAAAATTCAAACATTCTAACTGCTTACATAACATTTATTTTTATCCACCCTGTATAAATATAATTTCTTTTTATCCTTATTTCACCCACATTGTATATGCAACTTCTTATAACCCTAACAATATAACGTTTTGTTATCCACCCTGCATAAATAAAATTCAACTTCACCTGTTTTTCAACTACCTGATATACACAACTGTTTATGGGCCACTTAATATATATTTTTCGAACCACCCCTTATAGCTTCCCCCTTATTTCAACCACATTGCAGCTACTTACGGACCACCTAATATACCTTTTTTTTGCAAGATTTCTTAAATACATGTAAGTTTTACCTATCCTATATATGGAACACCCTTTAAAATTATACTTTAAATATCAGTTGAAATTTTTAAGCGAAACATGTTACATCGACATATGCCGAATTTTGAATGAAAGCTAAGCTTATGTAAGTATCTAATATTTGGTGCGTGCGGTGTGTTACCGAAAATGGTAGTAGTTTTTCCCCTATATCTGCCGTTTCTGTCAATTTATGGAGATAAAATGTATGCCACATTTTATAAATCAAACTATAAGCTTTGCAACAAAAAAAGATTATAAAGAATATTTTTTTCTCTAAATAATATTCATAAGAACGTTTTCCGTTTGAGTCAACTTATGGAGACACACTGTTATAGAAACGAAATGAGAACCTCCACCTTGAAGTTGATTAACTGACATTTATTGGAATTTATTTCCAATCAACTTTTAAATTGCATCTTAACAGAACTGAAGATACTTTAATTTGTAATCAAGTTAAAAAAGTAACATGGAATGATTACTGTTTACGTTTTAGATCATGTAAATCTGTTTGTGAAGAAAAACTTTTTTCTCTTAAAATTATTAATTAAAAAATAAATCGTTTGATTTATGAATATACACTGTATATACATATTAACCGACATTTATTTTGATTAATTCATCTTATTCACAATTTCCCCGAGTTCCGAACAGTTAATACCAGCAACTCCATCAAAGCTTGTAATCCGGCGAATCCACCAAAGCATAGAGTATAAGTAGGGAAAAAGTTTTTTCCCATTCTCTAATTAACTATACAAGCTATGTTATTGAAAAAAAATACCTAACCTCTTGGGAATATCTCGGAACTAATCCAATTTCTTTTGAATCTGTTCCATGTTCCGAATAAAATTTTCCAAATTTTAATAATACCGGTGCCTCCACCAAGACATAGAGTATATGAAAATAGGTAAAAATAGTGTTTCCCCATTTTCTAAGAAACGGTACAAGCTATGTTAATGAAAAAAATATGGGACCACTTCGCTTTCCCCCTAAACAGGATTGAGTAAAACGGTCGAATTCCTTGAGCCGTTTCCGAGTAATCGGTGAACAAATATAAAAAAAGCAAAACAAAAATAGATACAGACGAATTGAGAACCTACTTCTTTTTGAAGTCGGTTAAAAATAATGTAAAATAAATGAATGTTTACATTTAATGTTTTTCTTGTGTTGTGTGTTATTACAGGGTGCGGCAGTGAAACAGAATGATTTAATAGCGTACTATAAAAGAACTCCTTTTTAATACTTTCCATGCAGTAAAAACTTTTAATTTAATAACCCGGTTTTACTACTAGGTCCGTTAGGTTTTCTGATACATGAACAGGAATTCCAATAAAAATTTTTATTATGACGGTATAGTCCGTAAAAAGGGCTTTCAAATGATATACGACAACACCTATTTGCCCTTTCACAAATCTCAAGGTCATTGAATTGGCCTATTTTGTTGAATGCTCGCAAGCGCTAATTCACCACAAAAAATTTCCCCCTCGGAACAGAAATCGAATTGTTTTTTCTTATTGCAATAGTTTTGAAAATAACCAAGGTATTCAAGGTGGCTCGTTTGAGATGGAATACCTTGTATATGTATATACAAACAAGCATTGCTCGTATTATGAGGAAGATTCACGGAACGTCAGCCGCATGGTGGCGCCACTGCATACAACGGTACAATGGCCGCCATGCATGAGATTTTTGTATATGTGGCGGCCATTGTACCCTTGTATGCAGTGGCGCCACCATGCGGTTGACGTTCATAGTATTAGATATAATAATATAACTAAATTAAATTGCATATTTTTAAATATTTAACGATTTCTCACGATTTTTGTTAATAGCGATTTTTAAATTGAAATTTTTAATAAATATTATTGTGAGTGCTTGAAAGTAGATCTCCTCGTTCTTTGGAAATCTAAATTTCATTGTATTTTTACATTCTAATACACAATAAAGAAAATAAGAAGTTCTTATTTTCTTTATGTTAATGCACAAGACTATTCAATAGATCTTTTCACCCTCTGTAATGCGCAGGCGCGTTTGGCATGGTTAAAAGGCGGGAATATGAAAGTTCCGTGCACTTTTCATAAATATGCATGGGGAACTAGTTTTAATACATACCCTTATTATCAATGAAGTTAACTAAAATATTAATTAGTGAAGCTTTATTTGTACATCTTTCAATGAAAGCAAATAACTGCATTCAATTATAATGGTGGTTAAAGTGATATTTTCGCCAACAAGGCGAAAATAAGGCTGATCTATTTGACAGATTAGGACAAAAATGATACTCATTTTAGATTTAAAGTCATTAATACACTAATAATTAACAAAATAAATTTTATTAATACAAAATACAAATTTAATTAATTTATTAATATTATGGTTTTATCAGTCATTGTCTTGTTTCCTACAATTATGTTGGCTATTCATCTTTAGACCTAGGATATATGAAAGTTAATTTATAAGATTTTCACTAAATCTGTATAAAAATTGTAAGTAATATTACTGAAGGCTGTACAGTTGGTACAAATAAAATATAAAATTCAGTATAGAAATATTTATTTAAACTCAATTTTCATCCTTATATCAGGTCACAGTACATTATGTTATATCTTTTAGCAAGTTATTGTCTTACATACATATATACATACATATAAACACATATATGTTTCTGTATTTACATAATCAATTACTTGTAATCAACCATCACTTAGTTCACATCTCTAACTCATAAATCACATTTAGTCCATTTTAGATATACTGTGAATTGTTTATTCTTTTCGTTGATCTAACAAGCTTTCGACGAGATTGAACGCTTTGAAAAACTAATAAAGTTAAAGAAATTCTAAATAAATTCTCCAAAAATGATTTACTGTAAATATGGCTCCCACATATTCCATGACATTAATGCTTTTTGCTCCATTCTTTATTAATAAAATGTTACACATATTAATTAAAATCGATATACTGATACTTCACTTTAGATTTATAACTATTAAAACATTACTACTAATACTAAATTAGAAAATTACATTGAAAATAAATTATTGTATTCACGTTTTTAAACAAAAATAAAGTGCACGAAAAAATTGACAGGCGTTGTCGCATTCTCTCTGTATGAATGTATTATCTGTGTTGACGCATGCGCATAATTTTTTTTTTTCAACTATGAAAAGGTTTATATGCTAGTAAAGTATCTTTGACAATAGACATTTGCGCCAACTCGTGTTTTATTTTTGGAACGCTGGTTCTGTCAAGGCCGTAATTTATGTTTGTTGTGTTATAGATTAAAAAAAAGTGGAAAGAAAAACATCAAACCGAAAGTGCGGTGTTGTTGATTTTGAAAATACATCAAGGAAAAATAAAAAATTACAATTCTACCCTTTTCCTGGATTTCTATATAAATCAGAGAGGAAGAAAAAAATGGATTACAGCAGTTCGTCGTCAAGGGCAAATAAATTAAATTTCCACGTTTTTAGTCATTACTAAAAACATAAAATTAACCACAATTGTTGTTCTGTTAACAAAAATAAAATTCAATAACTCTTGTAATCAGAAAAGTTAATAATGTAAATACTTTTCTTTCCAAAATAAAATGTAAGCTTAAAATAATACTTAATTTTTTAATTAATGTTTTGTTTTAGGAATAAAGAAAAAAACAACTTTTTAAATACTGGAGGGATGAAAAGTCATGGCAACCAGGAACAAATTCAAGGATGTGCTGTTCTGTTATTTGTTGGAGGAAAAAATCAAAACAATGTAGATACATAACAAAGTTTACAACTCAACTATCTTTCCTGGAATATATCAATATTTATACTCTTTTAAATGAAACTTTTTATTGTCATTATTTTTATTTCTTTATGAGCGGTTCTTTATTATTAGCTATTACAAAAGCTATAAATAATAATCAATATTAATTTCTTTGTGAATTAACATGAATATTTGCATCTGTTGTTGCTTCATTATCATTGCTCCAACTTCAAAATTTTTATCTTCATCCATTAAAACTTCAATGTCAGTGAAATCTACCAATAAATTATATATAATGAGTAAAGTTAATTTGCTTTGTTTTATATACAGGTATGGAAAACGTTTGACTGGGGTCGGAGAATGCTAATGTTAAACAAGGACGGAACTGCTACTATATGCATGAGACGAGGATTGTCGTTTTAAGTACGTCTGTTTCACGAGCATTCAAGGTAAAGCACGAGAATATCGTATCGTACAGCATCGATCGTCACATTCGTCACAGAGCGACCGTCGGTTGTCCGTCTCTTTCGTCGTCAGTAATGTTTTATCAACGAAGGAGTATAATTATTTACGCAAATAATACGGATTTCGGAGCATTTTTCCTTTTCATGATTTTTGCGATGAAAAATTAATTGTCCGCTATTACGCCAGAAGGAAAACTTAACATTTTTTCCGTTTTAAAAATGAAATAAAATAGATACTCTTAAAAATAAAATAAATTAGTAACTGTTGTCAATAAGAAATTAATCATTAGCGTTATAATTATTTACAACATATCGTATGTTTTATTTTTAAGCGATTGGAATCGTCGGAATGCGGTGATTACCGCCCGAATACGTCCGAACTGGCGTCACACCGACTTCATTCTCCTGGTGCGTATTGCGTTGATTGATTCAAAATCGCATTGTATTCTACCCGACCCCAGAGAACGAATTTCCACACCTGTATATTTACTTACTATTGTTAACATCAATTGGAGCTTCATCGACTCCTGATGATGCAATTTTTTCTTGTAGTAGGTAATCGTAATCTTTCAGCCCACAAACCAGCATGAAGATTTTGCTTTTTAGGGTTCCTTATATACAATATACGGATACCCTTATAATATCACTCAGGATTTCTGCCTCTGTCACATCACAGCCATTTTCTCCTAAACTACTGGACGGAAGAGGTTGAAATTTGGTATCAATGTATAGTTTGGTGACCCGATGAGGAGTACATATCGTAAAAGAAAAGATTTTGATTTTAGGGGTACTTCTGGGGGGAAAAACTAAAAAAATCGACCGTTCCCCCCCTGATCTCCGAAACTACTGAGCCTAAAATTTTGAAAAAAATAGGAAATATAGAGCGTTGCCCGAACTTAACAGGAAAATTAAGAAGAAACCATTAATATTAATTTTGGGGGGCAAATTATAGAATTAAATAAAAATTTAAAAATAAAAAAAATTTCAAACGCATCATGTAATATATCAAATGAAAGGTCTCATTCTGAGGAAAACAGATATATTTTTTTCATATTTTAAAAAAATATATTTAAAAAGATATTAACGAAAATATACCAAAATTTACCCATCCCCCCCCGTTATCTCCGAAACTATAAAACGTAAAGTTTTGAAAAAAATAGATTTATAGGTTCTGACCTGAAGTTTACTGGAAAAATAAGGAGAAACTTCTATTTTAGTTTTGGGGGCCCAATTACAGAATTAAACGAAAAATATAAAATTAAAATTGTTTCTAACCCATCATGTTATATATTAAATGAGAGGGCTTATTACGACGAAAACAAATATATTTTTTTCAAAATTTTAAAATAAATAAATTAAAAGATATTAACATAAATATAAAAAAATTTACCAATTCCCGCCCCCTTATCTCTAAAACCATAAGCTGGAAAATTTTGAAAAAAAATGGAGGTATAGCCCCTCACCTGAACTTTACTGGAAAATTAAGGAGAAACCCCTAATATTTATTTTGGGGGGCAAATTGTAGAATTAAATGGAAAATTAAATTTAAAATTGTTTCTAACCCATCATGTTATATATCAAATGAAAGGGCTCATTATGACGAAAACAAATATATTTTTTTCATATTTTTAAAATAAGTTAATTAAAAGATATTAACAAAAATGCAAAAAATTTTACCCATTCCCCCCTTTTATCTCTTAAACCATAAGGTGGAAAATTTTGATAAAACCTGGAAGTATAGCCCCTTACCTGAACTTTACTGGAAAAATAAGAAGAAACCCCTAATATTCATTTTGGGGGGCAAATTATAGAATTAAATGGAAAATAAAAAATTATAATTGTTTCTAACGTGTCATGTAATATATATAATCCCAGGGCTCATTATGACGAATAGGTACAAATAGATTTTTTTAATTTTTTTAAAATGAATATCTTAAAATATATTAAAAAAATATTTTAAAAGAATTACCCTTTCTCCCCGTTATTCCCCAAACTCTAAGACCTCGTTTTTTTTTGTTTATAGCAAAAATATGAAAAATCCCTAATTCTATTATTTGAAGGCCAAATAATTAAATGGAAAATAAATTACTAGAAAACCCCAATAGTAATTTTAGGGACAAATTATACAATTAAATGGAAAATAAAGAATCAATTCTCAAACGCATCATGTAATATATCAGATAAAGGGCTCATTATGTGAATTACAAATATAACATATTTTTAAATCATTTGTATAAAAGATATTAAAAATATTAAACATCGACTTAATTCCCACTTTAGAAACTACACTATTTAAAATTTGAAAAATATATTTTATTTATATTTTTAAATAATTTGAATAACAGAGTTAATAATTTAAACTTTGACCTATTTTGCCGTTTTTCTTCCAATCTACAGAGCCTCAAAACTCAGACAGTAGATTATAAAAGGCATTTCTGAAAGTTTATTAGTAAAATAAAACTGTAATGATACTTTTTGGGGGCCATTAGAAAATTTAATACATATGTATTGGGATAAAACTCAAGCGAATCCTAAAGCAGATAAAATAAAAAGTCTATTTTTGGAAAATCAAAGTGTATATTTTTTATAAATTTAAAACGCTTCCTTTAAAAGATATAAGGGTAAGTATAAGAAAATGCTCATTCCCTGCTTGTCTGAAACTGGAATATTCAAATCTTGAAGGTGGTACGGAACCCTAAGTATGCGAGCCAACTCGCACTTGACCAAATTATTTATATACATATTGCATGAAATATAGTTGCATTGTAATTTTTGTTATGTGCATTGTTTATTTTTGCTCCTCAATAATATGACTACTGCAAATAATTGAATTTGTTTCTGGTTGAGATGGATTGCCCTACTACTATAATTAAAAAATCTCATTTTTGTTAATAGAACAACAAATATGATTAATTTTTATGGATTCAATAAAAACGTGGAAATCAAATTTATTTACCCATGATGTCGACCTACTGCAATCGATTTTTTCTTCATCTCTAATTGATATAGAAATCCATGAAAGGGGTATAATTGTAATTTTGGGTTTCTTCTTGGTGTATTTTTACAATCAACTACACTGCACTTTCGGTTTGATGTTTTTCTTTCCATTTTATGGAATAACTAATCTTTATTCTAATACACGGCAAACGTAAATTACCACTTTGACACAACCAGAGTTCCAAAAATAAAACACGAAGTGGCACAAAGGTCTAGCGTATTGGAAACATTTAACATTTCATATTTAATAAAAAATACTACTTAACGAAGAAATTATTCAAGAGTATGATTTTAAAAATGTACCAGATTCAGATGATTCTGAAGCTATGTTGGTTTAACAAAATTGGAAAAATTTCATACTATATCAAGGAACTAAATACCACAGATCATACAAAGTAAATACCAAAGTGATTCACGTAGATACAACCTTAGGTTTAACAACCCATTTTAAGCAGCGGGGGATCCAGACACGTGCTTCCCTGGGGCTATTTGATGCTTCAGATGGGCGATCCTGTATTAAATTTACCTATTATACAATTAAACCCAGATATCTTGAACTATTACATTAAAAATAGTCCTTCTGAGGTTGAAACTCATAGATGTGACCTTCTTCTAGGCTCTTGGAGTTAAAATGATCTCGTTTTAATATTAAATTTAGTAAATTTGAGGCTCTCGGAGAGGGCGATCACCCCCATCGCCCCCCACCCTTGTATCCGCCCATGATTTTAAGTATAATTGTTTTAAATGTCATCGAAAAGAGCGCATAAAGCAGCTGATTGTCCAAACAAATTAAGTACCATTGGACAAGAAGACAAGAACATTTGTCAAAAGTCGAGTCTCAAGTTAATGATGTATGTCAAGTAACGGCGAAAATCGTGAAAGAAGTTCTACATACGAAACAAATATTAAGCGATGAACAATGGTGTCTCGACAGTGGATGCATGTTTCACATCTAATACTATAATATGAGCAATGTATATATATATATATATATATGTATGTATATATATATATATATGTATGTATATATATATATATATGTATATATATATATATATACATATTGTAAGGGATTTAAACAGACATGAAATAAGATAAAAACTTTAGCAAATTGAATAAGTTAAATAATTGGGATAATGTAAATAAAATGCATACATATATAAAATAAGAAAATTGTAGAAATCAAAATTGTAAAAATGAAGTGACAAGTATTTGTAAATAAATAAGGAATCATCTTATAAGATAGAAATAGATATCCTAATAATACAAACAATGTAAAAATGTTTCAAAAGCAACTTGTTGAAAGGATAAAAGGTGGCATATAAAGTTAGATATTATATCATGCAAATTTTAATAAAAATTTAATACTTACATAAAGAAATATATGCAAAAACCTCATAATCAGGTCAAACATAAAAAAAAATAAATTCAGTTGTAAAAATCATAGTAGAGTTTGTAGAACATGTATAGATCACATATCAGGCCATGAGAACACCGAATAAAACATATTTTAGATCGACATCAGGTTTTAAATACATAAATTCTTTAGTAAATAGATGATTGAAATGTCAAAATTATAAAAACCGTTATAAGTCTTCAGAATTGATGGAACAGTAAAGAAATTTATCATAATAGATGGAGCGTAGAGCATAGTTTATAAAAAGTAAATAGTTCAAAAGATATAAAGTCTAAATTTTAATAAAATCCAATTTTTTTAAAAGTATTGGTGGCCAACAGGTGGCAAATGTCAACTCAATGTTTTTGAAAATATGAATTAAATGATTTGGATAAAATTTATGAGAGTAAAAGGTATTGAAATTTAAGTTGAAGTTTGTTTAGATTTTTGGTATGATTTAAAAGGATAACAGTTGGAAATTAATAAAATAATTAGAAGCGGAAATGGAAATAGCAGGTGGCAAAATAAATCACATAAATAGGAAATCTGACACTGACAAATCCTTTTTGGTCGTCAAGCGTCGAGCAGATAGGTTAAAAAAATTTTCGTTCTCATAAATTCAGTTTCCATGACAACGAAGTTAATTTCCTATGATATAAAACAAATTAAGTGTTCCATGTCAGAAAGAGAAGAATAACCTGAAAATTTTAATTTAAATTTATTTGGAAAGGTGAATTAAAAAATATTTTTTATATATGGTCGAGAAAAAGAAGATGATGGTATTAATGGTATAAAAATTTAAAAATCAAAAGTATTTGGAGAAAACCAATTGCAAACCAGCACGAGAAATTCAATTGAGTGGTAAATTGTACCAGTAAAGTATTTAAAATTTTGGAATTTTAATAAAGGTCAACAATTAGAAGAAAAGAATAGGAAAACAACAACAGTGAGTTTTTGAAACATTGTTTAAAAGAAAATCATAAAAAAGGTTAGTTAATCAGTGATAATAAAAGTTTTTCAAAATTGTATCTGAATGATAAACAGTTTTGTAAAATAATTTGATAGTTAAGTGAAGAGAAATTAATATAAATATTGTATTGTGGAAAATTTTTAAAAAAATTGTAACCTAACTGAAACTTTGGAAATTTGATTATTAGTAATTTAAAATTTTATAATAGAAAAAGTAAAGTGCAAATAGAATTTCAAAATTTTAAAAAGTGTAAGTGAATCAGAAGAGAAGTAGATAATTGTAAGATAAACAAGATAAGTATAAAATTTATTTATTTATTTAACATTTGAAGATTTGAACCCAAGCGAAAAAGACCCTGAGATATAAAATACTATTTCGATTTATTTAAAAATTGTAATTCATAACATTCTGTTTTAATATATATATTATAATTGTACTTTACTAATAATTATATTTTAATAATAATAAACTGTATGAAAATGTAATTGAATTTAATTTAGAATTTATAATTTATAATCTTATTATCTCAGGGTCTTTTTCGCTTGGGTTCAAATCTTCAGATGTTAAATAAATAAATAAATTTTATACTTATCTTGTTTATCTTACAAGTAACTATTTCTCTTCAGGTTCACTTACACTTTTTAAAATTTTGACATTATATTTGCACTTTATTTTTTCTATTTTAAAATTTTAAATTACTAATAATCAAATTTCCAAATTTTCAATTAGGTTACAATTTATTTAAAATTTTCCACAATACAATACTGATACAAGCTTTCTTTCAAACAAAATAAATTTCCTGTCACTTAAATATTCTTAAATTTCTATTAAATTGTGTTACAACATATTTTGATCATTCAATTATAGATATTTACTATTCTAAAATTGTTAAACCTTTATTACTATTACTGATTGAATAAATTTTTTTATAATTTGCTTATTAAACAATGTTTCAAAAACTCACTGTTGTTGTTTTCCTATTTTTTTCTTCTAATTGCTAGCCTTTACTAAAAATTCCAAAATTTTGAATACTTTTACTGGTACAATTTACCACTCAATTGAAATTCTTGTGCTGGTTTGCAATTGGTTTTCCAAATACTTTTGATTTTTTTAAAATCTTTTATACCATGAATACCATAATCTTCTTTTTATCGACCATTTATATAAATTACTTTCAATTTTCCTCTTCCAAATAAATTGAAATTCAAATTTTTCAGGTTACTTAATTTTCGGACATGGCACATTAAATTTGTTTTATATCATGGGACATTAACTTCGTTGTCATGGAAACTGAATTTATGAGAACGATATTTTTGTACCTTTCTGCTTGACGATTGACGACCAAAGAGAGTCTTTCAATGTCAGATTTTCTATTTATGTAATATAATTTGCCACCTGCTATTTCCACTTCAGCTTCTAATTATTTTATTAATTTCCAACTGTTATCCTTTTAAATCATATAGAAAAATCTAAATAAATTTCAACTTAAATTTCAATACCTATTACTCTCATAAATTTTATCCAAATCATTTAATTCATATTTTCAAAAACATTGATTTGACACTTGTCACCTGTTGGCCACCAGTCATTTAACAGGTACTTTAAAACTTTTGAACTATTTAATTTTTATAAACTATGCTCTAAGCTCTTTCTATTAGTATAAATCTCTTTACTGTTCCATCATTCCTGAACACTTATAACGGTCTTTATAATTTTGAAATTTAGATTTTAATATTTTCTAAACAAATTTATGTGTTTAAAACTTAATTTTGATCTAAAATGTGTTATATTCAGTGTTTTCATGGCCTAATATGTGATCTATACATGTTCGACAAACTCTACTGTGATTTTTATAATTGAATTTCACCTTTTAATGTTTGACCTACTTATGAGGTGTTTTTATATATTTCATTATGTAAGTATTAAACTTTTATTATAATCTGCATGATATAATATCTAACTTTATATGCCACCTTTTATCCTTTCAACAATTTGTTTTGAAACATTTTTTTACATTGTTTGTATTTTTAGGTTAACTCTATCTTTTTATAAGATTCCTGCAATTTCATTTTTTTTTATATATGTCTGCATTTTATTTACATGATCCCAATTATTTAACTATTCAAATTGCTAAATTTTTTATATTATTTCATGTCTGTTTAAATCCATTACAAATTTCCCCAAAATTTTACAGAATAAATTCTTTTAGTTTTAACTTAAGAATTTATTTTGCTGAAATTTTCCAATACTTTCTTAATATCTATATATTTTTTTAACCTTTTATATTTATTAATTTTTTCTTTAATTTTTTTAGCTATCAAGAACATCAAGTCTAATAACAAACAAAATTATAAACAGATTAAATATGAACGATTAACAAATCAACAAGAAAACTCTATAAACTCAAATAAACACATCAACTGATGAACTCTCAACAAATTTACAACTACTAGTATATTATTTACAAACTTATCCAAGATATGCTGTCCAAAATTTTCATTTGTGGAATCAACATTCTTAGTAAGTTAATTCGATTATCATGTATCGTTCTTATTTTATTATTATTATTTTTAACAGACTCTTTTTATTTTAAATCAAATCATTAATAAAATCTTTATTTCTTCCCTCTAGTTATATCAAGACTTCATCTGGTTCTTCCCTAGTATCTCATTATTGAAGATTATAAGATTTCTACAAACATGTTATTAATTTTAAAAATATTTTGTCTTGTATTTATTGATATTATTATAATATTTTTTCATATTGTCCTTGTTTAATTTTAAATTTAAGTTATACATATTTTCATTAATTTAAGTTATTTATGCTTTTAGTTCATAAGCCTCCTCTTCTCTTTTTTTTATTCTACTCAACACTCTCATCTTTCCCACTATTTACTTGTTTGCATCTATTCCATTTCCATACTTTCACTAGCTGTTCTATATAATTCTTGCCTACAGGATAATTTATATTTCTTCATATATTACCACATTTTTTATTTATTTCAACTCCTTATCTGTACCTTAGTACCTTTTATTTCATCATTATTTCATACCTTCTTATAATTCTTTTATTTTAACCGCATTTATATAATATATTCTTAATAATTCATCATATTTTGAAATACTTGTTATCATCCTGTTTCTTATTGCCTACACTGTCTACACACAAATCATTCACTGTCTACAATCTTACCTATCCATCATCTACATTCTTTTATCTTATCCATTTTTACTCTGAACATATATTTTTAAATTTCTTCACTTCACTTCTTTTTAATTATTTATTGTTGTTTTTCTATTTATATTTTGTACAATATGGATTTTAATTACTTTATTTTATATATAATATTTGAAAATACTATCAATGTTGTATATTCCTTTGATCTTCTTTGTCTTGATATCCACTAACTCATAACTGTTCACTCCATCTTTAGTTTTTACCATATATGTTCTGATTATGATGATACTTCCCTATGATGAACCTTTACTTATTTTCAATTTGCTTATTTTTTTATCTTTATCTTTTATTAATTTTCATGTCCATGTTCCTGTGCTAATATTGGTCTTCCATCCATCCATCCTTCCTGATCTATATTTGTATTTTTATATCTTTTTCCTGGTTTTCCAGTTTACTTTTGGGTTTATTCCCCAGTAATAAACTGTGTTCTTATGAGTTTCCCCACAAAACTTTCCACATTTTTCCATATACCTGCTCATCTTCATATATTCTTTCTCATGCTTCTTATTATTAATGCTTCGTTTCATGTACTCTGTCTGATAATTTATTTTACTCATGATTGTTACCAAAAATCCTATTTTTCCCCACTGTATATTTATTTTCATTTCATTTTCACCTCCATAATTTATATATTTTTCGATTAACTTCAACTTTTGATATAATTTCACTTTTCTACTATATTCTGATATAACCTCTTCATTTTTCATTTGTGTTCCTGTTTTCTCCTGATCATTTTGAATTTTGACTTTTCCCCAAATTTTGCTCTTTCTTCTTGATTTGTCCCTAGTACCGCTTGTTTTAAACTTGTATCCATTTTTAAACCCAAATCCTGTTTCATGTTTTCCATTTCTTGTCTTAATATTTGATTATTTTCATCCATTCTTGAACTTAGTTTTTGATTATCTTGTTTTAAATCTTGTTTTAAATCTGAACTGATATTATCCATTCTTGAACTTAGTTTTTGATTAACTTGTTTTAAATCTGCCCTGAAATCATCATTTCAATCAATTGTAAATTACCATCAGATCCACTTCCTGTATTTCCTTCTGATCTTGATTCTTCTGTTTGTCCTTCTACTACCACATGCTCTGAAATGATTTGAATATTTTGTTCTTCGATTTGCTCTTCAGTTCCAATTCCTTCTTGTCTATCTTCTGTTCCCTGCATATCCTGCTCCATTTCTTCAGACATATGTTCTTCTGGATTATCCACTGATTTTGCAGCTCTAGTTTTTACCATTTTAATAAATTACTTCCAACACAATTTCTTTATTTATTGTTATCTTAATCAAATTTATTATTATTGTTTTTCTTTATGAATTATATTGTTTCTTTATTTTATATGAATTTTTTATAAATTTCCCACCAACTCTTTCGAAATTGCAAAAATCAATAGTTTTATAATTTCAAATATTCTTACCTTTTCTATATTCAACCAAAATTACCACACAGTTTGCTTTATATTTATTTGGAAATTTATTTTGTTTCTTTCTTTATTTATTTATTTAAATCTGATAATTACCAATGTGTTACTGAGCCATATTAGTTGGATGCCATTTATAATAGTATAACCAACTTCTTCTAAGCCCCACGCTTGGTCGACAATTTATAATTGAATGTGTTAATAATTTTTGTTTATTATTAAGTAAATTGTAATTTAGACTTTATAATTTATAATTTTATTATCTCAGGGTCTTTTTCGGTTGGGTTCAAATCTTCAGATGTTAAATAAATAAATAAATTTTATACTTATCTTGTTTATCTTACAAGTACCTATTTCTCTTCAGGTTCACTTAGACTTTTTAAAATTTTGACATTATATTTGCACTTTATTTTTAACCGACTTCCAAAAAGGAGGAGGTTATCAATTCGTCGTGTATTTTTTCGCTTTTTTTTTGTATGTATGTTACCTGATTTCTTCTCCTGTGGTGCACCGCTTTGAACGAATATGGTCTTGTTTAATAGAGTATATATCCGGATTGGTGAAACTTAAAATTTTGGAAAAGAATTATATTGGTAAAGTGATACAATTTGTGAATGAACACATGCGTGCATGGAAACCGACCAATATCCCTAACATATTGGTCGATTTTCCGATAAATCCTTATGCATGTGTGTAGTGTTTTAACGTTTAATCTATTAAGGAAGATCCTTAGGTGATCTCATATAGTTTTCTGCGAAGTGCAACTTGCAGTTTTGCAGAAAATCGCCGAAAAATCCAAAATTCTTATCAAAAATTTCATCGAAATGACATAACAGACATTTATTCATAAATATTTTAATTCCAACGTAATAGTGCGGTAATTTTAGGCACTGGAAGTTTTAATTGCGAATTTGAAAATTTTCTATGTACATCTCAAGCATATAGGTAGTAAAGCATAGTATTTTCGGCTCCTTAAATCAATGAGTACCAAGCTCGTTTTGTTTGTATACCAGGTAAATACCTATTTAAATGCAAATTTTTCCATTTTGCGAAGACGGTACTTTTGGTTGTCACATTCTCCCGGCCTAATAGAAAATTCAGTTACAACACATGTCAAACTTTAAACTGGTATTTGGTGGCCTATAGACAGGATGTTTAGTTATAGCAAACAAAATCACAAAGTAAAGTGGTTGAAGGAGTTGCATTTATATGAAGATTGAAATATAGGACGGACTAGAATGATAGTGGTCTGTAGGCAGCCGTATATACAGGATGGTTGGAATATAGGGTGGACTGGACGTTTGGTGGTATTAAAATGTTGAAAAAAATTTGAAATTAAAATTATATAGGGTGATTAAAAAACTGTTATATGATGTGGACATAAGCAAATCATATACAGGATGGTTGAAATATATGCTGCAGTTGAATTGTATTTATACGGTGTGATTAAAAAATTATTTATTTTATAGCCCATAAGAAGTTGCATAAAGTGTGGAGAGGAATTAATGTTACACAGGGCGATAACATAAAATGTTAAAATGAAATAATTTATGGGGTAGTCCACAAGGAGTTATATACTATGTTTGAAATATAAGACGGATTTGACTCCGTAAATATGGGGTGGATTCTACTTCGTCCTATAGTTTAAAGAAGGCAACAAACAAATTTATGCTTGCCGTGGGCAGTCGTATGTACAGGCTGACTGGTACATAGGTTGGAGTGGAAATATCTAGTTAGACAGGGTTGTCAAAAAAAGTTGAAAAAAGGTTCATGGCGTAGTCCATAAGGCATAAATATATTTTGGGCTTATTAAGTCAACGCGTACTAGTACATTTTGTTCGTAAAGATTTACCTGTCAATTTAAATGATAAAGTATCATTGTGTAATGTTGAGGCTTTCGATGTTACCTAGTTCTGTCTATTAAGGTTATACATACAAAATAAAAAATAAAGAATGAAAACTACCTGAGTTCAAAAAAAAACTAAAAAGTTGAAAATAAAACATTTTAAAAAAATATAACCGACTTCCACCTATAACTAAAAAGCTAAAAATAATTAACATTAAAAGGTGCTCATTCTGTTCAAATTAATTACCAGGAAAAAGATATAAAAATACAAATATAGATCAGGTAGGATGGATGGAAGACCAATATTAGCACAGGAACATGGACATGAAAATTAATAAAAGATAAAGATAAAAAATAAGCAAATTGAAAATAAGTAAAGGTTCATCATAGGGAAGTATCATCATAATCAGAACTTATATGGTAAAAACTAAAGATGGAGTGAACAGTTATGAGTTAGTGGATATCAAGACAAAGAAGATCAAAGAAATATACAACATTGATAGTATTTTCAAATATTATATATAAAATAAAGTAATTAAAATCCATATTGTACAAAATATAAATAGAAAAACAACAATAAATAATTAAAAAGAAGTGAAGTGAAGAAATTTAAAAATATATGTTCAGAGTAAAAATGGATAAGATAAAAGAATGTAGATGATGGATAGGTAAGATTGTAGACAGTGAATGATTTGTGTGTAGACAGTGTAGGCAATAAGAAACAGGATGATAACAAGTATTTCAAAATATGATGAATTATTAAGAATATATTATATGAATGCGGTTAAAATAAAAGAATTATAAGAAGGTATGAAATAATGATGAAATAAAAGGTACTAAGGTACAGATAAGGAGTTGAAATAAATAAATAATGTGGTAAAAATGCGGTAATATATGAAGAAATATAAATTATCCTGTAGGCAAGAATTATATAGAACAGCTATTGAAAGTATGAAAATGGAATAGATGCAAACAAGTAAATAGTGGGAAAGATGAGAGTGTTGAGTAGAATAAAAAAAAGAGAAGAGGAGACTTATGAACTAAAAGCATAAATAACTTAAATTAATGAAAATATGTATAACTTAAATTTAAAATTAAACAAGGACAATATGGAAAAATATTATAATAATATCAATAAATACAAGTCAAAATATTTTTAAAATTAATAACATGTTTGTAGAAATCTTATAATCTTCAATGATGAGATACTAGGGAAGAACCAGATGAAGTCTTGATATAACTAGAGGGAAGAAATAAAGATTTTATTAATGATTTGATTTAAAATAAAAAGAGTCTGTTAAAAATAATAATAATAAAATAAGAACGATACATGAAAATCGAAGTAACTTACTAAGAATGTTGATTCCACAAATGAAAATTTTGGACAGCATATCTTGGATAAGTTTGTAAATAATATACTAGTAGTTGTAAATTTGTTGAGAGTTCATCAGTTGATGTGTTTATTTGAGTTTATAGAGTTTTCTTGTTGATTTGTTAATCGTTCATATTTAATCTGTTTATAATTTTGTTTGTTATTAGAGTTGATGTTCTTGATAGCTAAAAAAAATTAAAGAAAAAATTAATAAATATAAAAGGTTAAAAAAATATATAGATATTAAGAAAGTATTGGAAAATTTCAGCAAAATAAATTCTTAAGTTAAAACTAAAAGAATTTATTCTGTAAAATTTTGGGGAAATTTGTAATGGATTTAAACAGACATGAAATAATATAAAAAATTTAGCAATTTGAATAGTTAAATAATTGGGATCATGTAAATAAAATGCATACATATATAACAAAAAAATGAAATTGCAGGAATCATATAAAAAGATAGAGTTAACCTAAAAATATAAACAATGTAAAAAAATGTTTCAAAAGCAAATTGTTGAAAGGATAAAAGGTGGCATATAAAGTTAGATATTATATCATGCAGATTATAATAAAAGTTTAATACTTACATAATGAAATATATAAAAACACCTCATAAGTAGGTCAAACATTAAAAGGTGAAATTCAATTATAAAAATCACAGTAGAGTTTGTCGAACATGTATAGATCACATATTAGGCCATGAGAACACTGAATATAACACATTTTAGATCAAAATTAAGTTTTAAACACATAAATTTGTTTAGAAAATATTAAAATCGAAATGTCAAAATTATAAAGACCGTTATAAGTGTTCAGGAATGATGGAACAGTAAAGAGATTTATACTAATAGAAAGAGTTTAGAGCATAGTTTATAAAAATTAAATAGTTCAAAAGATATAAAGTCTCAATTTTAATAAAATCCATTTTTTTAAAGTACCTGTTAAATGACTGGTGGCCAACAGGTGACAAGTGTCAAATCAATGTTTTTGAAAATATGAATTAAATGATTTGGATAAAATTTATGAGAGTAATAGGTATTGAAATTTAAGTTGAAATTTATTTAGATTTTTCTATATGATTTAAAAGGATAACAGTTGGAAATTAATAAAATAATTAGAAGCGGAAGTGGAAATAGCAGGTGGCAAATTATATTACATAAATAGAAAATCTGTCATTGAAAGACTCTCTTTGGTCGTCAATCGTCAAGCAGAAAGGTACAAAAATATCGTTCTCATAAATTCAGTTTCCATGACAACGAAGTTAATGTCCCATGATATAAAACAAATTTAATGTGCCATGTCAGAAAATTAGGTAACCTGAAAAATTTGAATTTAAATTTATTTGGAAGAGGAAAATTGAAAGTAATTTATATAAATGGTCGATAAAAAGAAGATTATGGTATTCATGGTATAAAAGATTTAAAAAAAATCAAAAGTATTTGGAAAACCAATTGCAAGCCAGCACAAGAATTTCAATTGAGTGGTATATTGTACCAGTAAAAGTATTCAAAATTTTGGAATTTTTAGTAAAAGCCAGCAATTAGAAGAAAAAAATAGGAAAACAACAACAGTGAGTTTTTGAAACATTGTTTAATAAGCAAATTATAAAAAAATTATTCAATCAGTGATAGTAATAAAGGTTTAACAATTTTAGAATAGTAAATATCTATAATTGAATGATCAAAATATGTTGTAACGTAATAGAAATTTAAGAATATTTAAGTGACAGGAAATTTATTTTGTTTGAAAGAAAGCTTCTATCAGTATTGTATTGTGGAAAATTTTAAATAAATTGTAACCTAATTGAAAATTTGGAAATTTGAATAATAGTAATTTAAAATTTTAAAATAGAAATAAAACATTTAAAAAAATATATAACCGACTTCCACCTATAACTAAAAAGCTAAAAATAATTATAACAAAATACAACTTTAGCAAATAAATAACACGTTCAATGTTGTAAGTTACCTACCCAGGAAGTAAAAAATGTAAGCATTAAAAGGTGCTCATTCTGTACAAATTAATTACCTACCAATCTAGTATATTTTTGAAGTCGGTGCCAAGCAAATCTAAAATCCTTCATTGCGTACTTATCTACTAATTCATCAAACTTGATTGTTGCTTGGCACCGACTTCAAAAATATACTAGATTGGTAGGTAATTAATTTGTACAGAATGAGCACCTTTTAATGCTTACATTTTTTACTTCCTGGGTAGGTACCTTACAACATTGAATGTGTTATTTATTTGCTAAAGTTGTATTTTGTTATAAGTATTTTTAGCTTTTTAGTTATAGGTGGAAGTCGGTTATATATATTTTTAAATGTTTTATTTCTATTTTAAAATTTTAAATTACTATTAATCAAATTTCCAAATTTTCAATTAGGTTACAATTTATTTAAAATTTTCCACAATACAATACTGATACAATCTTTCTTTCAAACAAAATAAATTTCCTGTCACTTAAATATTCTTAAATTTCTATTAAATTGTGTTACGTTACAACATATTTTGATCATTCAATTATAGATATTTACTATTCTAAAATTGTTAAACCTTTATTACTATCACTGATTGAATAACTTTTTTATAATTTGCTTATTAAACAATGTTTCAAAAATTCACTGTTGTTGTTTTCCTATTTTTTCTTCTAATTGCTGGCCTTTACTAAAAATTCCAAAATTTTGAATACTTTTACTGGTACAATTTACCACTCAATTGAAATTCTTGTGCTGGTTTGCAATTGGTTTTCCAAATACTTTTGATTTTTTTTAAATCTTTTATACCATGAATACCATAATCTTCTTTTTATCGACCATTTATATAAATTACTTTCAATTTTCCTCTTCCAAATAAATTGAAATTCAAATTTTTCAGGTTACTTAATTTTCTGACATGGCACATTAAATTTGTTTTATATCATGGGACATTAACTTCGTTGTCATGGAAACTGAATTTATGAGAACGATATTTTTGTACCTTTCTGCTTGACGATTGACAACCAAAGAGAGTCTTTCAATGTCAGATTTTCTATTTATGTAATATAATTTGCCACCTGCTATTTCTACTTCCGCTTCTAATTATTTTATTAATTTCCAACTGTTATCCTTTTAAATCATATAGAAAAATCTAAATAAATTTCAACTTAAATTTCAATACCTATTACTCTCATAAATTTTATCCAAATCATTTAATTCATATTTTTAAAAACATTGATTTGACACTTGTCACCTGTTGGCCACCAGTCATTTAACAGGTACTTTAAAAAAATGGATTTTATTAAAATTTAGACTTTATATCTTTTGAACTATTTAATTTTTATAAACTATGCTCTAAGCTCTTTCTATTAGTATAAATCTCTTTACTGTTCCATCATTCCTGAACATTTATAACGGTCTTTATAATTTTGACATTTCGATTTTAATATTTTCTAAACAAATTTATGTGTTTAAAACTTAATTTTGATCTAAAATGTGTTATATTCAGTGTTCTCATGGCCTAATATGTGATCTATACATGTTCGACAAACTCTACTGTGATTTTTATAATTGAATTTCACCTTTTAATGTTTGACCTACTTATGAGGTGTTTTTATATATTTCATTATGTAAGTATTAAACTTTTATTATAATCTGCATGATATAATATCTAACTTTATATGCCACCTTTTATCCTTTCAACAATTTGCTTTTGAAACATTTTTTTACATTGTTTATATTTTTAGGTTAACTCTATCTTTTTATATGATTCCTGCAATTTCATTTTTTTGTTATATATGTATGCATTTTATTTACATGATCCCAATTATTTAACTATTCAAATTGCTAAATTTTTTATATTATTTCATGTCTGTTTAAATCCATTACAAATTTCCCCAAAATTTTACAGAATAAATTCTTTTAGTTTTAACTTAAGAATTTATTTTGCTGAAATTTTCCAATACTTTCTTAATATCTATATATTTTTTTAACCTTTTATATTTATTAATTTTTTCTTTAATTTTTTAGCTATCAAGAACATCAAGTCTAATAACAAACAAAATTATAAACAGATTAAATATGAACGATTAACAAATCAACAAGAAAACTCTATAAACTCAAATAAACACATCAACTGATGAACTCTCAACAAATTTACAACTACTAGTATATTATTTACAAACTTATCCAAGATATGCTGTCCAAAATTTTCATTTGTGGAATCAACATTCTTAGTAAGTTAATTCGATTATCATGTATCGTTCTTATTTTATTATTATTATTTTTAACAGACTCTTTTTATTTTAAATCAAATCATTAATAAAATCTTTATTTCTTCCCTCTAGTTATATCAAGACTTCATCTGGTTCTTCCCTAGTATCTCATTATTGAAGATTATAAGATTTCTACAAACATGTTATTAATTTTAAAATATTTTGTCTTGTATTTATTGATATTATTATAATATTTTTTCATATTGTCCTTGTTTAATTTTAAATTTAAGTTATACATATTTTCATTAATTTAAGTTATTTATGCTTTTAGTTCATAAGCCTTCTCTTCTCTTTTTTTTATTCTACTCAACACTCTCATCTTTCCCACTATTTACTTGTTTGCATCTATTCCATTTCCATACTTTCACTAGCTGTTCTATATAATTCTTGCCTACAGGATAATTTATATTTCTTCATATATTACCACATTTTTTATTTATTTCAACTCCTTATCTGTACCTTAGTACCTTTTATTTCATCATTATTTCATACCTTCTTATAATTCTTTTATTTTAACCGCATTTATATAATATATTCTTAATAATTCATCATATTTTGAAATACTTGTTATCATCCTGTTTCTTATTGCCTACACTGTCTACACACAAATCATTCACTGTCTACAATCTTACCTATCCATCATCTACATTCTTTTATCTTATCCATTTTTACTCTGAACATATATTTTTAAATTTCTTCACTTCACTTCTTTTTAATTATTTATTGTTGTTTTTCTATTTATATTTTGTACAATATGGATTTTAATTACTTTATTTTATATATAATATTTGAAAATACTATCAATGTTGTATATTCCTTTGATCTTCTTTGTCTTGATATCCACTAACTCATAACTGTTCACTCCATCTTTAGTTTTTACCATATATGTTCTGATTATGATGATACTTCCCTATGATGAACCTTTACTTATTTTCAATTTGCTTATTTTTTTATCTTTATCTTTTATTAATTTTCATGTCCATGTTCCTGTGCTAATATTGGTCTTCCATCCATCCATCCTTCCTGATCTATATTTGTATTTTTATATCTTTTTCCTGGTTTTCCAGTTTACTTTTGGGTTTATTCCCCAGTAATAAACTGTGTTCTTATGAGTTTCCCCACAAAACTTTCCACATTTTTCCATATACCTGCTCATCTTCATATATTCTTTCTCATGCTTCTTATTATTAATGCTTCGTTTCATGTACTCTGTCTGATAATTTATTTTACTCATGATTGTTACCAAAAATCCTATTTTTCCCCACTGTATATTTATTTTCATTTCATTTTCACCTCCATAATTTATATATTTTTCGATTAACTTCAACTTTTGATATAATTTCACTTTTCTACTATATTCTGATATAACCTCTTCATTTTTCATTTGTGTTCCTGTTTTCTCCTGATCATTTTGAATTTTGACTTTTCCCCAAATTTTGCTCTTTCTTCTTGATTTGTCCCTAGTACCGCTTGTTTTAAACTTGTATCCATTTTTAAACCCAAATCCTGTTTCATGTTTTCCATTTCTTGTCTTAATATTTGATTATTTTCATCCATTCTTGAACTTAGTTTTTGATTATCTTGTTTTAAATCTTGTTTTAAATCTGAACTGATATTATCCATTCTTGAACTTAGTTTTTGATTAACTTGTTTTAAATCTGCCCTGAAATCATCATTTCAATCAATTGTAAATTACCATCAGATCCACTTCCTGTATTTCCTTCTGATCTTGATTCTTCTGTTTGTCCTTCTACTACCACATGCTCTGAAATGATTTGAATATTTTGTTCTTCGATTTGCTCTTCAGTTCCAATTCCTTCTTGTCTATCTTCTGTTCCCTGCATATCCTGCTCCATTTCTTCAGACATATGTTCTTCTGGATTATCCACTGATTTTGCAGCTCTAGTTTTTACCATTTTAATAAATTACTTCCAACACAATTTCTTTATTTATTGTTATCTTAATCAAATTTATTATTATTGTTTTTCTTTATGAATTATATTGTTTCTTTATTTTATATGAATTTTTTATAAATTTCCCACCAACTCTTTCGAAATTGCAAAAATCAATAGTTTTATAATTTCAAATATTCTTACCTTTTCTATATTCAACCAAAATTACCACACAGTTTGCTTTATATTTATTTGGAAATTTATTTTGTTTCTTTCTTTATTTATTTATTTAAATCTGATAATTACCAATGTGTTACTGAGCCATATTAGTTGGATGCCATTTATAATAGTATAACCAACTTCTTCTAAGCCCCACGCTTGGTCGACAATTTATAATTGAATGTGTTAATAATTTTTGTTTATTATTAAGTAAATTGTAATTTAGACTTTATAATTTATAATTTTATTATCTCAGGGTCTTTTTCGGTTGGGTTCAAATCTTCAGATGTTAAATAAATAAATAAATTTTATACTTATCTTGTTTATCTTACAAGTACCTATTTCTCTTCAGGTTCACTTAGACTTTTTAAAATTTTGACATTATATTTGCACTTTATTTTTAACCGACTTCCAAAAAGGAGGAGGTTATCAATTCGTCGTGTATTTTTTCGCTTTTTTTTTTGTATGTATGTTACCTGATTTCTTCTCCTGTGGTGCACCGCTTTGAACGAATATGGTCTTGTTTAATAGAGTATATATCCGGATTGGTGAAACTTAAAATTTTGGAAAAGAATTATATTGGTAAAGTGATACAATTTGTGAATGAACACATGCGTGCATGGAAACCGACCAATATCCCTAACATATTGGTCGATTTTCCGATAAATCCTTATGCATGTGTGTAGTGTTTTAACGTTTAATCTATAAGGAAGATCCTTAGGTGATCTCATATAGTTTTCTGCGAAGTGCAACTTGCAGTTTTGCAGAAAATCGCCGAAAAATCCAAAATTCTTATCAAAAATTTCATCGAAATGACATAACAGACATTTATTCATAAATATTTTAATTCCAACGTAATAGTGCGGTAATTTTAGGCACTGGAAGTTTTAATTGCGAATTTGAAAATTTTCTATGTACATCTCAAGCATATAGGTAGTAAAGCATAGTATTTTCGGCTCCTTAAATCAATGAGTACCAAGCTCGTTTTGTTTGTATACCAGGTAAATACCTATTTAAATGCAAATTTTTCCATTTTGCGAAGACGGTACTTTTGGTTGTCACATTCTCCCGGCCTAATAGAAAATTCAGTTACAACACATGTCAAACTTTAAACTGGTATTTGGTGGCCTGTAGACAGGATGTTTAGTTATAGCAAACAAAATCACAAAGTAAAGTGGTTGAAGGAGTTGCATTTATATGAAGATTGAAATATAGGACGGACTAGAATGATAGTGGTCTGTAGGCAGCCGTATATACAGGATGGTTGGAATATAGGGTGGACTGGACGTTTGGTGGTATTAAAATGTTGAAAAAAATTTGAAATTAAAATTATATAGGGTGATTAAAAAACTGTTATATGATGTGGACATAAGCAAATCATATACAGGATGGTTGAAATATATGCTGCAGTTGAATTGTATTTATACGGTGTGATTAAAAAATTATTTATTTTATAGCCCATAAGAAGTTGCATAAAGTGTGGAGAGGAATTAATGTTACACAGGGCGATAACATAAAATGTTAAAAATGAAATAATTTATGGGGTAGTCCACAAGGAGTTATATACTATGTTTGAAATATAAGACGGATTTGACTCCGTAAATATGGGGTGGATTCTACTTCGTCCTATAGTTTAAAGAAGGCAACAAACAAATTTATGCTTGCCGTGGGCAGTCGTATGTACAGGCTGACTGGTACATAGGTTGGAGTGGAAATATCTAGTTAGACAGGGTTGTCAAAAAAAGTTGAAAAAAGGTTCATGGCGTAGTCCATAAGGCATAAATATATTTTGGGCTTATTAAGTCAACGCGTACTAGTACATTTTGTTCGTAAAGATTTACCTGTCAATTTAAATGATAAAGTATCATTGTGTAATGTTGAGGCTTTCGATGTTACCTAGTTCTGTCTATTAAGGTTATACATACAAAATAAAAAATAAAGAATGAAAACTACCTGAGTTCAAAAAAAAACTAAAAAGTTGAAAATAAAACATTTTAAAAAAAATATAACCGACTTCCACCTATAACTAAAAAGCTAAAAATAATTAACATTAAAAGGTGCTCATTCTGTTCAAATTAATTACCAGGAAAAAGATATAAAAATACAAATATAGATCAGGTAGGATGGATGGAAGACCAATATTAGCACAGGAACATGGACATGAAAATTAATAAAAGATAAAGATAAAAAATAAGCAAATTGAAAATAAGTAAAGGTTCATCATAGGGAAGTATCATCATAATCAGAACTTATATGGTAAAAACTAAAGATGGAGTGAACAGTTATGAGTTAGTGGATATCAAGACAAAGAAGATCAAAGAAATATACAACATTGATAGTATTTTCAAATATTATATATAAAATAAAGTAATTAAAATCCATATTGTACAAAATATAAATAGAAAAACAACAATAAATAATTAAAAAGAAGTGAAGTGAAGAAATTTAAAAATATATGTTCAGAGTAAAAATGGATAAGATAAAAGAATGTAGATGATGGATAGGTAAGATTGTAGACAGTGAATGATTTGTGTGTAGACAGTGTAGGCAATAAGAAACAGGATGATAACAAGTATTTCAAAATATGATGAATTATTAAGAATATATTATATGAATGCGGTTAAAATAAAAGAATTATAAGAAGGTATGAAATAATGATGAAATAAAAGGTACTAAGGTACAGATAAGGAGTTGAAATAAATAAATAATGTGGTAAAAATGCGGTAATATATGAAGAAATATAAATTATCCTGTAGGCAAGAATTATATAGAACAGCTATTGAAAGTATGAAAATGGAATAGATGCAAACAAGTAAATAGTGGGAAAGATGAGAGTGTTGAGTAGAATAAAAAAAAGAGAAGAGGAGACTTATGAACTAAAAGCATAAATAACTTAAATTAATGAAAATATGTATAACTTAAATTTAAAATTAAACAAGGACAATATGGAAAAATATTATAATAATATCAATAAATACAAGTCAAAATATTTTTAAAATTAATAACATGTTTGTAGAAATCTTATAATCTTCAATGATGAGATACTAGGGAAGAACCAGATGAAGTCTTGATATAACTAGAGGGAAGAAATAAAGATTTTATTAATGATTTGATTTAAAATAAAAAGAGTCTGTTAAAAATAATAATAATAAAATAAGAACGATACATGAAAATCGAAGTAACTTACTAAGAATGTTGATTCCACAAATGAAAATTTTGGACAGCATATCTTGGATAAGTTTGTAAATAATATACTAGTAGTTGTAAATTTGTTGAGAGTTCATCAGTTGATGTGTTTATTTGAGTTTATAGAGTTTTCTTGTTGATTTGTTAATCGTTCATATTTAATCTGTTTATAATTTTGTTTGTTATTAGAGTTGATGTTCTTGATAGCTAAAAAAAATTAAAGAAAAAATTAATAAATATAAAAGGTTAAAAAAATATATAGATATTAAGAAAGTATTGGAAAATTTCAGCAAAATAAATTCTTAAGTTAAAACTAAAAGAATTTATTCTGTAAAATTTTGGGGAAATTTGTAATGGATTTAAACAGACATGAAATAATATAAAAAATTTAGCAATTTGAATAGTTAAATAATTGGGATCATGTAAATAAAATGCATACATATATAACAAAAAAATGAAATTGCAGGAATCATATAAAAAGATAGAGTTAACCTAAAAATATAAACAATGTAAAAAAATGTTTCAAAAGCAAATTGTTGAAAGGATAAAAGGTGGCATATAAAGTTAGATATTATATCATGCAGATTATAATAAAAGTTTAATACTTACATAATGAAATATATAAAACACCTCATAAGTAGGTCAAACATTAAAAGGTGAAATTCAATTATAAAAATCACAGTAGAGTTTGTCGAACATGTATAGATCACATATTAGGCCATGAGAACACTGAATATCACACATTTTAGATCAAAATTAAGTTTTAAACACATAAATTTGTTTAGAAAATATTAAAATCGAAATGTCAAAATTATAAAGACCGTTATAAATGTTCAGGAATGATGGAACAGTAAAGAGATTTATACTAATAGAAAGAGCTTAGAGCATAGTTTATAAAAATTAAATAGTTCAAAAGATATAAAGTCTAAATTTTAATAAAATCCATTTTTTTAAAGTACCTGTTAAATGACTGGTGGCCAACAGGTGACAAGTGTCAAATCAATGTTTTTAAAAATATGAATTAAATGATTTGGATAAAATTTATGAGAGTAATAGGTATTGAAATTTAAGTTGAAATTTATTTAGATTTTTCTATATGATTTAAAAGGATAACAGTTGGAAATTAATAAAATAATTAGAAGCGGAAGTAGAAATAGCAGGTGGCAAATTATATTACATAAATAGAAAATCTGACATTGAAAGACTCTCTTTGGTTGTCAATCGTCAAGCAGAAAGGTACAAAAATATCGTTCTCATAAATTCAGTTTCCATGACAACGAAGTTAATGTCCCATGATATAAAACAAATTTAATGTGCCATGTCAGAAAATTAAGTAACCTGAAAAATTTGAATTTCAATTTATTTGGAAGAGGAAAATTGAAAGTAATTTATATAAATGGTCGATAAAAAGAAGATTATGGTATTCATGGTATAAAAGATTTAAAAAAAATCAAAAGTATTTGGAAAACCAATTGCAAACCAGCACAAGAATTTCAATTGAGTGGTAAATTGTACCAGTAAAAGTATTCAAAATTTTGGAATTTTTAGTAAAGGCCAGCAATTAGAAGAAAAAATAGGAAAACAACAACAGTGAATTTTTGAAACATTGTTTAATAAGCAAATTATAAAAAAGTTATTCAATCAGTGATAGTAATAAAGGTTTAACAATTTTAGAATAGTAAATATCTATAATTGAATGATCAAAATATGTTGTAACGTAACACAATTTAATAGAAATTTAAGAATATTTAAGTGACAGGAAATTTATTTTGTTTGAAAGAAAGATTGTATCAGTATTGTATTGTGGAAAATTTTAAATAAATTGTAACCTAATTGAAAATTTGGAAATTTGATTAATAGTAATTTAAAATTTTAAAATAGAAATAAAACATTTAAAAATATATATAACCGACTTCCACCTATAACTAAAAAGCTAAAAATACTTATAACAAAATACAACTTTAGCAAATAAATAACACATTCAATGTTGTAAGGTACCTACCCAGGAAGTAAAAAATGTAAGCATTAAAAGGTGCTCATTCTGTACAAATTAATTACCTACCAATCTAGTATATTTTTGAAGTCGGTGCCAAGCAACAATCAAGTTTGATGAATTAGTAGATAAGTACGCAATGAAGGATTTTAGATTTGCTTGGCACCGACTTCAAAAATATACTAGATTGGTAGGTAATTAATTTGTACAGAATGAGCACCTTTTAATGCTTACATTTTTTACTTCCTGGGTAGGTAACTTACAACATTGAACGTGTTATTTATTTGCTAAAGTTGTATTTTGTTATAATTATTTTTAGCTTTTTAGTTATAGGTGGAAGTCGGTTATATATTTTTTTAAATGTTTTATTTCTATTTTAAAATTTTAAATTACTATTATTCAAATTTCCAAATTTTCAATTAGGTTACAATTTATTTAAAATTTTCCACAATACAATACTGATAGAAGCTTTCTTTCAAACAAAATAAATTTCCTGTCACTTAAATATTCTTAAATTTCTATTACGTTACAACATATTTTGATCATTCAATTATAGATATTTACTATTCTAAAATTGTTAAACCTTTATTACTATCACTGATTGAATAATTTTTTTTATAATTTGCTTATTAAACAATGTTTCAAAAACTCACTGTTGTTGTTTTCCTATTTTTTTCTTCTAATTGCTGGCTTTTACTAAAAATTCCAAAATTTTGAATACTTTTACTGGTACAATATACCACTCAATTGAAATTCTTGTGCTGGCTTGCAATTGGTTTTCCAAATACTTTTGATTTTTTTTAAATCTTTTATACCATGAATACCATAATCTTCTTTTTATCGACCATTTATATAAATTACTTTCAATTTTCCTCTTCCAAATAAATTTAAATTCAAATTTTTCAGGTTACCTAATTTTCTGACATGGCACATTAAATTTGTTTTATATCATGGGACATTAACTTCGTTGTCATGGAAACTGAATTTATGAGAACGATATTTTTGTACCTTTCTGCTTGACGATTGACGACCAAAGAGAGTCTTTCAATGTCAGATTTTCTATTTATGTAATATAATTTGCCACCTGCTATTTCCACTTCAGCTTCTAATTATTTTATTAATTTCCAACTGTTATCCTTTTAAATCATATAGAAAAATCTAAATAAATTTCAACTTAAATTTCAATACCTATTACTCTCATAAATTTTATCCAAATCATTTAATTCATATTTTCAAAAACATTGATTTGACACTTGTCACCTGTTGGCCACCAGTCATTTAACAGGTACTTTAAAAAAATGGATTTTATTAAAATTGAGACTTTATATCTTTTGAACTATTTAATTTTTATAAACTATGCTCTAAACTCTTTCTATTAGTATAAATCTCTTTACTGTTCCATCATTCCTGAACACTTATAACGGTCTTTATAATTTTGACATTTCGATTTTAATATTTTCTAAACAAATTTATTACTACTTAATTAGATAACTTAATTTTGATCTAAATGTGTTATATTCAGTGTTCTCATGGCTGAATATGTGATCTATACATGTTCGACAGACTCTACTGTAATTTTTATAAATGAATTTCACCTTTTAAACCTTTTAATGTTTGACCTACTTATGAGGTGTTTTTATATATTTCATTATGTAAGTATTAAACTTTTATTATAATCTGCATGATATAATATCTAACTTTATATGCCACCTTTTATCCTTTCAACAATTTGCTTTTGAAACATTTTTTTACATTGTTTGTATTTTTAGGTTAACTCTATCTTTTTATATGATTCTTGCAATTTCATTTTTTTGTTATATATGTATGCATTTTATTTACATGATCCAAATTATTTAACTATTCAAATTGCTAAAATTTTTATATTATTTCATGTCTGTTTAAATCCATTACAAATTTCCCCAAAATTTTACAGAATAAATTCTTTTAATTTTAACTTAAGAATTTATTTTGCTGAAATTTTCCAATACTTTTTTAATATTATAATATTAATTTTTTCTTTAATTTTTTTTTTAGCTATCAAGAACATCAACTCTAATAACAAACAAAATTATAAAGAGATTAAATATGAACGATTAACAAATCAACAAGGAAACTCTATAAACTCAAATAAACACATCAACTGATGAACTCTCAACAAATTTACAACTACTAATATATTATTTACAAACTTATCCAAGATATGCTGTCCAAAATTTTCATTTGTGGAATCAACATTCTTAGTAAGTTACTTCCATTATCATGTACCGTTCTTATTTTATTATTATTTTTTTTAACAGACTATTTTTATTTTAAATCAAATCATTAATAAAATCTTTATTTCTTCTCTCAAGTTATGTCAAGACTTCATCTGGTTCTTCCCTAGTATCTCATCATTGAAGATTATAAGATTTCTACAAACATGTTATTAATTTTAAAAATATTTTGACTTGTATTTATTGATATTATTATAATATTTTTCCATATTGTCCTTGTTTAATTTTAAATTTAAGTTATACATATTTTCATTAATTTAAGTTATTTATGCTTTTAGTTCATAAGTCTCCTCTTCTTTTTTTTTTTATTCTACTCAACACTCTCATCTTTCCCACTTGTAATGTCTTCGATACACATTACATAGAGAATAATATTCAAAAAATGTATGAATTAGATGTTGCGGTTTTAGTTCAATGCTGGTTCAATGCAAGTATATAATTGACGAAGGACCTTTAGCGGAACAATCAATAAACACGTAAAGTAATTCACCAAATAAAAGTTAATCACTGACCTTTTACGTCGAAGCTCTGCAAAGGGTGTTTTCTTGGTTCTTCTTTCTTCAGAGGCTAGCCCCGTGAACAGGAACAGTTTCTTAGAGCTTCATCTGGACAACACGTTACACAAAAAATAGCGACGTAGTGTTCATTGATTGAGCATACAAAAAAATGCGGGTTTAACAACAAATGATGCGCTTTTGTAAACACAAAAGAAACAAAATGAAAGCGGTTTAGCGGTCGTTACGAACGGAGCTAAAGAACTCGCGGACTCGTAACACAATAAGCGTCGTCTCTTCAGACGGGATCAAAGCCACCGAAAAGTTCGGAGTACAAACACGAAAAACTTCCCAAGCGTCTTAACAGCTCGGGATCCGAACCACGAATCACAATACTGTCTATATTTTACACGCAAAAACACACTTACAATTAGCATTAGCGCGACGGAATGTTTTAGAAAAGGTGCAGAAGTTTAAAAATCAATGAAGTAATTCAATCAAATTGAAAACAATATACTAAACAAATTGCGGGAACGCACCACCACTATTTACTTGTTTGCATCTATTCCATTTCCATACTTTCAATAGCTGTTCTATATAATTCTTGCCTACAGGATAATTTATATTTCTTCATATATTACCGCATTTTTACCACATTATTTATTTATTTTAACTCCTTATCTGTACCTTAGTACCTTTTATTTCATCATTATTTCATACCTTCTTATAATTCTTTTATTTTAACCGCATTTATATAATATATTCTTAATAATTCATCATATTTTGAAATACTTGTTATCATCCTGTTTCTTATTGCCTACACTGTCTACACACAAATCATTCACTGTCTACAATCTTACCTATCCATCATCTACATTCTTTTATCTTATCCATTTTTACTCTGAGCATATATTTTTAAATTTCTTTACTTCACTTCTTTTTAATTATTTATTGTTGTTTTTCTATTTATATTTTGTACAATATGGATTTTAATTACTTTATTTTGTATATAATATTTGAAAATACTATCAATGTGGTATATTCCTTTGATCTTCTTTGTCTTGATATCCACTAACTCATAACTGTTCACTCCATCTTTAGTTTTTACCATATAAGTTCTGATTATGATGATACTTCCCTATGATGAACCTTTACTTATTTTCAATTTGCTTATTTTTTATCTTTATCTTTTATTAATTTTCATGTCCATGCTCCTGTGCTAATATTGGTCTTCCATCCATCCATCCTTCCTGATCTATATTTGTATTTTTATATCTTTTTTCTGGTTTCCAGTTTACTTTTGGGTTTATTCCCCAGTAATAAACTGTGTTCTTATGAGTTTCCCCACAAAACTTTCCACATTTTTCCATATACCTGCTCATCTTCATATATTCTTTCTCATGCTTCTTATTATTAATGCTTCGTTTCATGTACTCTGTCTGATAATTTATTTTACTCATGATTGTTACCAAAAATCCTATTTTTCCCCACTGTATATTTATTTTCATTTCATTTTCACCTCCATAATTTATATATTTTTCGATTAACTTCAACTTTTAATATAATTTCACTTTTCTACTATATTCTGATATAACCTCTTCATTTTTCATTTGTGTTCCTGTTTTCTCCTGATCATTTTGAATTTTGACTTTTCCCCAAATTTTGCTCTTTCTTCTTGGTTTGTCCCTATAACTTGTTTGTCTTGCTCTTCTTGTAATGTGGTATTTTCATATTTTTCTTCATCCTTGTCCAAATTTGAATCATCTTCTTGGTTTTCTTGACCTTTACATGGTTCTATAATTTTTTCTCTTATTTGTGTCATATGATTTTTCATGTCTAGTACCGCTTGTTTTAAACTTGTATCCATTTTTAAACTCAAATCCTGTTTCATGTTTTCCATTTCTTGTCTTAATATTTGATTATTTTCATCCATTCTTGAACTTAGTTTTTGATTATCTTGTTTTAAATCTTGTTTTAAATCTGAACTGATATTATCCATTCTTGAACTTAGTTTTTGATTATCTTGTTTTAAATCTGCCCTGAAATCATCATTTCCATCAATTGTAAATTACCATAACATCCACTTCCTGTATTTCCTTCTGATCTTGATTCTTCTGTTTGTCCTTCTACTACCACATGCTCTGAAATGATTTGAATATTTTGTTCTTCGATTTGCTCTTCAGTTCCAATTCCTTCTTATCTATCTTCTGTTCCCTGCATATCCTGCTCCATTTCTTCAGACATATGTTCTTCTGGATTATCCACTGATTTTATTATTATTATTATTACATACAAGTAAGGGCAGAGGGACAAGTCCCTGTTGTGCCCAAAAACAGAGAAAGTACAATAATTGACCTACTAGTATATAGGTACATAAAAAATAAAAGAAATTAATTCAATTACAAGAAAAAAAATAAAATAAACAATAATATTTACTCTAATAAAAAACGATCTAGTCTATTTTTGAAAATATTTATAGAAGGTGCAGAGACAACATTAGCATTTAGATTATTCCAGCTGTCAAAAACTCTGTTCGGTAAGAAATTTTGTCTCGATCTGATGGAAAAGTTTTCTTTTTTGAGCTTGTACTGATGACCTCTGAGGCGTTCGTCCTGATTTACGGTAAACATTAGGTCGAGATTTCCGAAATTGAACTTCAATATTTTAAATGTGATAATCAGGTCTCCACGATGTCGCTGAAGTTCAAAGGATGTTAGGTTGGCCATAATAAGTCTTTCTTCATAGGAAGGTCTTCTCGGTCCCCAGGGAATTCGAGTGGCCTTTCTCTGAACATTTTCCAGCAGGGTCCTGTCACGAACTAAGTCAGGATACCACGTTGGTCCAGCGTACTCAAGAATTGGTCTCACATAAATAGTGTAAAGTTTACAAAATGACTGAAAGGAGACTCTTGAAAAACATCTCCGAATGAGATACAGTTTCGAGTTTGCACGCTTACAGATTGACGTAATATGATCGGACCACGTTAGGCTACTGTTAACAATCACTCCGAGGTCATTGTGAGAAAACACAGAACTTAATGGTTGGCCGTTAATAAAATACGGTACCAGCGGATTATTTTTTTTCAGCATTTAAAGGAAGCAACCATTGGGAACACCAATTTAAGATAGAATCTAAGTCTTCCTGGAGCGTTAGTTGATTTGTGTTTGGATTGGCATATATTTTTGTGTCATCGGCGTAGAAAGATATTTTGCTTCTAACGTAGTAAGGACTATCACTGGTGTAGGCCGTAAATAGCAAATGACCTAAGACAGATCCCTGTGGTACTCCACTTTCTACTAACCTGCTCTGTGAGAAAGCTTCGCCAACTCTAACTTTGTAATGTCTATCCGTCAGGAAATCATCAATCCAACGAAGTAAAGTACCGCGAACTCCGAGATGTTCTATATATAAATAGGCAAAGACAAAACGGTTGGGTACCATTTTCTCCTCTGTCCCTCAACCAATTTTCTTTATTTTTGTTTTGTTTAGTAGCAATTGATGATCTTCAGTGCAGAATGCTTACATTTTTTATAATATTGCTTCATTCATTAAATAAAATAAAATAAAAATTTCATAATTTACGTCAATGCCAAACAGTGCCGCCGGATTGCTTGGAGAGAAAATCCTAATCGATAGACTCGAAAAACAAACTAAATTAAAATTAATAAATTTTGATCAGTTTCGAAAATTAATCCAAACTATCACGCTATTCAAATCTCACGCATAAAAATTTATATTATATAATAATAAATATTTATGTGGCACTCGCAAGTTTCAAACTTTCATTTCTTTCTAAATATTGTTTTTCAGCTAAAATTAGTATTGTGTATTGCGTGGCAAATGATCAATGTGTTTTCGATAATATATTATTATTTTAACATTATGCATTAAATTTATATTGTTTCTATTTTAAAGTCTAATAGTTTCATACGATTCAATTAAGATTATAAAGCCCATGATATGAAAACAATTAGTGAGATTTAATATAAATTGTTAGATCTGACATCATGGCAACAGGTATTTCTACTGTTCTCGGCCATCTTCGTTTTAACGAGTTTGATTATTTTGATTTAAGTTTGACATATCATAACATTGTAAGCCGTTAGGTTTCAATGCAATGTGAAAAAGTGAAAATTATCAATGTATTATTTGAAAATTTTCAATTTCAATACACCTACTTAAATTGGGAACCTAAAAGCATTATTTAACAGCAGCTGCATTGTAGTTCTTTATATTTTTGATATAATACAGGAATAGTCATCGCTAACTTTGTGTATTAAATTGAAATTATTGAGATTATACATAGTGTAGTTTAAGGTGTACTAATATGTAAGTACTTTTGAATAGTAGATATTTATACTACATTTTGTTAGTTACTTATGAGTTGGTTTCTTGCATTTTCTTCTTAGAAATTGAAATCGTAATTGTGAAATATCTACCTAAATAACAGTAAAGCATTTTGGAAAAACTAAAGTTTAAAAATGTTATATTTAATATTAATTTATTATTTGATATACCATCCCTGCAAAATTTTGCCTTTTAATACAAAGTCAATGAGTTTTGCCTAAAATGAACATATTGACATTTTAAATATGTGCATTTTATTGAAAATCTATATATAAATACACAAATGCAAAATATTTCGGTACCATTTCCTTCTGTTTGCATTCAGTTTCTTAATTGCTAATTGATGGCCTTTGGTGTTATTAATAAAAAAATTGGATCAAACGCCGAACATTTTCTGTCAATAACATTTATTGCCCCATCTATTGCATAATACATGAACTAGCGGCAAAATGTTCCATCGCTAGAGAACAACCCCGTTTTCCAATAATTCACAGTCTGAGTGTTCCAATTAAGCAACATTGAGCACAAGAAATTTGCCTATTGTAAACATAAACTTTATCATAAAACATGAAGTATGTTCCAAATAACGCCCGAAAATTTACACGATACAAAAACATTGAGCCCCATTACTGAATATTCTGTATATTACGTACACATAAACGTGAATTGATCCTATGTAATACATTTTTAACCTTAGATCAGGTACTCTATTAAATGTTCCTAAAATCGCTAGCTAACTGGACACAACATTATTTTTCTAATAATTCAAATCAAGAATCTTTATAAATTCTTGATTTTTATTGACGTTTTGAATTCTCAAAGTGTATTTGTATTGTTAATTTATTCAATAATAGTATGATGGCATGCAAATTTGTGTACTATTTTTTAATCAGGAACAGAATGTTATTTGATTTTGCTTACTGAATATGCCTTAGCGTCGTACATTTATATTAACTGGAAGTCCACAAAACTGAAATTAGTATCCTTGGCGAAATATTTTTTTACTTAATTATGATGGCACTGAACTATTTTGTATAAGTACACAAAAAAGGGTATAATAGTAGAAAATAAATGGAAATATGCAAATTCATATAGGTATATTATCTTCAAATTTTTAATAATAATTTTGGTCGAATTTTGACCACTGGGCGCCCGCTAGTTTATATAAAAGTCTATGTTTAGGAACACGATCAAACGCTTTGGAGAAATCTAAATAAACAACGTCAACAGGCTGTAGATTGTTGAGTGATGATGACCAGTCATTAACACAGGAGATTAGTTAAAGTGGAGCGGCCAGAGACAAATCCATGTTGTTCTGTTGGAATAATTTGTTCTTGTAGAAAAAAATTTTTCATCTCATCTGAAATAATGGCTTCCATAACCTTACTAACTATAGGCAGTAGGCTAATCGGACGGTAGTTGCTAGAGTCGAGTTTGTTACCTTTTTTAAAAATTGGAGTGATAGAAGCTAATTTCCAACTAGGTGGTATAGAACTTTGGGAAAAAGAGGTCTGCATAATTAACGCCAAAGGTGTTGCAAGCGTGTCTGCGCAACTTTTTAACAGTTTTGGAGTTAAACCGTCTAAACCAGGTGAAGCATTAGTGCGAAGTTTTAATAAATGTTGTTTGACAAGATCTACTGTGAATAATACTTGTTCTAGAGATGCATTGAGACGGTGACAATTAATTAGTGGCAGATTATCATCAACGGGTTCTCTACTAAAAATTTGTGAAAATGCTAAAGAGAGTGTTTCAGAAGACTCTTTGTCAGAAGAGCATAGAGTCTGATCAGGTTTTTGAAGAAGGGGAATAGAAACTTTTGATGTCAAGGAGGCCCGTATGTACTTAAATACTTTTTTACTGTTCCCACTAGCAATAATATTTTCTTCAAAATTTTGCCTTAGGGCTTTAAGAGAATCGAAAATCTGCGGTGGTTTTGGAAATCAGTAAGAAGTCCTGTGTGTTTATATTTTCGCCAGAGCCGTCGTTTATGTTTAATTTGTTGTATTGATACGTGGGTAATCCAAGGTTTAAGACTGTTTTTGTAACTATCACGAAAAGTGGTGTTCGCAGAAATTATATTAAGAATTGTGTCTTGTAATGCGTTCCACATTAATGAGGAGTCATTTAGCTCCGCAAAAAGTAAATTCCACTCGATTCGAGACAGTTGAGCATTTACTTCAGAAAAGTCGGTAGCAGCGTATGTTATAACATTATTTTTACGGGGTAGTATTTGGTTAAATTGAATGTGGGCCGTTATAACCGCATGCTCTGACTTTCCAATAGGAGAATTTACTTCTAGAGAGGAAATTAGTTGTTCGTCGTTAATAAGCATGAGGTCTAAAGTAGAAGGTTGGTTGTTAATTCGAAATCTGGTAGGTTCTGTAATAAGCTGCGTGAGATTCGAATTAGCTACAAAGTTTTTAAATAAATTGTGGGAGTTTACGGCGTCAGATAACGAGGTTATAGGCCAGGTAATTTCAGGAAAGTTAAAGTCTCCAGCAATGATAAGATTATCAAGAGACGATAATTCTTCAAGTTTTTCAAGGAAGATGTTATCATGTAGTAGTAGTGTATCAGTGGGACGATAAATGCATACTAAATTAAGCGAAAATGGATTTTTACTAACAGATAAATGAATAGCATCTATTCCAGGTAGGTCCAGTAGTTTAATATTAATAGTAAAAGTACTAGTAATAACATCAGATAAGTAGATACATACACCTCCCCCGACACTATTTTCTCTATCTTTGCGATATATTGTATACTCATTAATGTTAACTAATGAATCTGGAATTGAGGGTTTAAGCCAAGATTCAGCAATAAACATAATGTGTGGTTGAAGAAGTTGCACTGTGCATACGAATTCATCGAATTTAGCCGAAAGTGAGTCTAAATTTGTATATAGAAATAACCAGTCATTAAATTTGTCGGTGGAAAAATTATGGACGAAATTTCGTGATTTTGGGAATGCCGTTAATATATTTTATTGTAAGGTCATGTTCGCCATTATTTTTGCGAGTTTCTAGTTCACTTCGGAGTTCTTTTAATCGTAGTTGCTGAGTGGGCGTCTTATCATCTACTTACATCTTACTATCGAAAATTTTTCGGTGATTTTGTTTTCTAATAGTTTAGATTTATTCATAAGAATGTCTTTGACGTGATATTCTGAAGCCATTACTACTTTTATCATTCGAGGAAAACGTTGGTTCGGTTTGCCAACTCTATAGAAAGTGATTTGATTTTCTTGACAGCCAACAGTTTCCAAGACCAGCTTAATTTTATTTGCATCGTCTTGTTTTCTAAGTTGAGCATCCCCAGAAGAAGGTTCGGGTACGCCCCTGATTAGAATATTTTTAGCACGTGTTATGCGATCTACAGCTTCATTAGCGATATTATCGGTGAATTCAGTAGACTTAAATACATCAATCTGGTTCAGTTTATTATTTAATTCGGTTAATTTGTCCTCAAAGTCATTGATTTTCTTGTGAATTTCCGTTTTAAAATTCAAAAGAAGATCTTTTATTTCGGAAATATTAAAAACATTTGAACTGCAAGAATTACAGAGGATACACAATCCGCGAACTTTCTGCCGAGTAACTCGGTCTTCACTAGAAATATCGGTACAGGCTACATGTATCTGTCGCTTACAACCATCACACTGGAGTTTGCGATCAGCTGTTGCTACGGGTTTCAGGCAGTTCGAACAAACTGGTGGGGTAGGCATGGTCCAGTTTTTGTTAGTAGTTTGCTTTATGAATGAATTATTGTAAAATGGTACTCACAGTAAATTGAAATTTTGTTATTATTCAACGGAACTGCACTTTTTTCACAGAACTTTTTTAACCACTACTGGCTATTAGTACATAGAACTGTTATGCAAAATTTCTTTACGAAGTATTTACTTTTTACACAGTAATCTTGAACATTAGTGAGAGCACAAAATAATACGTGTGTGTTCGACCTACGTTTCAGATATTTGATATTTTGCAGCTCTAGTTTTTACCATTTTAATAAATTACTTTCAACACAATTTCTTTATTTATTGTTATCTTAATCAAATTTATTATTATTGTTTTTCTTTATGAATTATATTGTTTCTTTATTTTATATGAATTTTTTATAAATTTCCCACCAACTCTTTCGAAATTGCAAAAATCAATAGTTTTATAATTTCAAATATTCTTACCTTTTCTATATTCAACCAAAATTACCACACAGTTTGCTTTATATTTATTTGGAAATTTATTTTGTTTCTTTCTTTATTTATTTATTTAAATCTGATAATTACCAATGTGTTACTGAGCCATATTAGTTGGATGCCATTTATAATAGTATAACCAACTTCTTCTAAGCCCCACGCTTGGTCGACAATTTATAATTGAATGTGTTAATAATTTTTGTTTATTATTAAGTAAATTGTAATTTAGACTTTATAATTTATAATTTTATTATCTCAGGGTCTTTTTCGCTTGGGTTCAAATCTTCAGATGTTAAATAAATAAATAAATTTTATACTTATCTTGTTTATCTTACAAGTACCTATTTCTCTTCAGGTTCACTTACACTTTTTAAAATTTTGACATTATATTTGCACTTTATTTTTGCTATTTTAAAATTTTAAATTACTATTAATCAAATTTCCAAATTTTCAATTAGGTTACAATTTAGTTAAAATTTTCCACAATACAAGACGGATACAAGCTTTCTTTCAAACAAAATAAATTTCCTGTCACTTAAATATTCTTAAATTTCTATTAAATTGTGTTACAACATATTTTGATCATTCCATTATAGATATTTACTATTCTAAAATTGTTAAACCTTTATTACTATCACTGATTGAATAATTTTTTTATAATTTGCTTATTAAACAATGTTTCAAAAATGCACTGTTGTTGTTTTCCTAATTTTTCTTCTAATTGCTGGCCTTTACTAAAAATTCCAAAATTTTGAATACTTTTACTGGTACAATTTACCACTCAATTGAAATTCTTGTGCTGGTTTGCAATTGGTTTTCCAAATACTTTTGTTTTTTTTTAAATCTTTTATACCATGAATACCATAATCTTCTTTTTATCGACCATCAATTTAAATTTCAATACCTATTACTCTCATAAATTTTACCCAAATCATTTAATTCATATTTTCAAAAACATTGATTTGACACTTGTCACCTGTTGGCCACCAGTCATTTAACAGGTACTTTAAAAAAAATTGGATTTTATTAAAATTTAGACTTTATATCTTTTGAACTATTTAATTTTTATAAACTATGCTCTAAGCTCTTTCTATTAGTATAAATCTCTTTACTGTTCCATCATTCCTGAACACTTATAACGGTCTTTATAATTTTGACATTTCGATTTTAATATTTTCTAAACAAATTTATGTATTTAAAACTTAATTTTGATCTAAAATGTGTTATATTCAGTGTTCTCATGGCCTAACATGTGATCTATACATGTTCGACAGACTCTACTGTGATTTTTATAATTGAATTTCACCTTTTAATGTTTGACCTACTTATGAGGTGTTTTTATATATTTCATTGTGTAAGTATTAAACTAACTAACTTTATATGCCACCTTTTATCCTTTCAACATTTTGCTTTTGAAACATTTTTTTACATTGTTTGTATTTTTAGGTTAACTCTATCTTTTTATATGATTCTTGCAATTTCATTTTTTTGTTATATATGTATGCATTTTATTTACATGATCCCAATTATTTAACTATTCAAATTGCTAAAATTTTTATATTATTTCATGCCTGTTTAAATATATATATATATATATATATATATATATATATATATATATATATATATATATATTACATCAGACTTTTCAAAATTAATTTTTTAAAAAAGATCTATTTAACTTTATAACGTTTGAAATATAAAATGAAAAATAATAATATGAACTAACTACAGACAGAGTAATAATGAATACATTAGAAGAGAAATTTTACAATATATAAGTTTCAAGATGCTGAATAGGCATAGTTGACACGGCAATTCCCACGGATGTCTGCGGCGCCGTAATATGGCACCACACGTGTCGCTGAGTCAGCTGGGAATGTTGAATTGTCATTGCGATATAAGTTCGTGCTAAGTTCGTAGTATAAACTTATATAACAACTCCCCTCCATATAAATAAGTTGATAGTACAGCATCAACTTTTATGCTAGTTTGTGGAGTTCCATACCATTGGTTGGACTCAGGAGGCTGTGTGTGTACCTTTCCTTTGGACTTATGGTTTGATGGTGCTGTAGGTGGCGTGTGCTGGACAGCGGAGCTGGGTGTAGTGGTCTTCTTGAACCTCTTCTGGATTGACTTCACTGTGAGGAGTATAATCACAATTTCTATTAACGTGACTGTTTTGATTGTAAGGCAGGACATATGTTTTTCTAATGGTGGTTGTTTTATCAGCTATTCCAGTTCCATAGAATATTGGGTAAGCTTGTGTATGTAGGGGTGTTAAATTTGGTATTTCCTTGGCAGCTGGCATGTCGTTGCAAGAGTTGAAAGGAATGTCCTGTGGGTGGTTCCTATAAGTGATGTTTTGAACATATTTGGAAGTTCTTGTAGCATGGACCCTTGTGTTGTCGATAAAGGTATTGCAATTGGATTGGATTTGCAACACTGAATTTGCTGAAATGGTTTCTGTCACGACATCTTGACCCTTACATTCGATGGCTATGGGTAGTTGCCTGGAAATTGAGACCAACCATAGGTTTATGTCGATCTCTTGTATATTATATTCTTCTGCATATAATATGGAAGTTTTGGAGGTTGCTGGAAGCGTGGCTGGCTATCTGAGTAGCTGACCTTCGCAGATGGCATCTTTGTCTATTGGACGTGATATGGCTTTGGAACAAATCTTATGATGTTTAGTTATTGAAAGTATATGACGGAAACCTGTTCGATCATCCAAAATTGGGATCGGATAAAGGTGGTAAAGGGTGTAAATCTCAGGATCAACTAAAGGAATTTTGAGTACAAAAATGATTTTGGTGTTGAGGTGAAAAGCGTCCAATTCTATCAAATCAATGTACTGAGCAACATTTGAACTGTAAATAGGAAGTGGTAAATTATCTTCATGTAGTGACTGAGAAATCTTTTGAAGGGAATCGACCAAATCTACTGGGGTTATGATCGAACTATGTAAAATTTTTAATCGGGCGAAATAGACTGCAGTTAGAACATCATTGAGAGTGTTTTCGATAAATATGTAACTCTCCATTAGGCTTTCACACAGATCCAAGATATTAATTTGAAATTCATGAAAATCAAGATCATTTGAAATGTATAAAATTGACTGCCTTATTTTTTCAATGTTATTCGAGAATAGTTTCTCCTCGGATTGAAATTTTTTTAACGTGTTGTTGAGGCTCGTTGTTACAGATATTTGTTTCTTTACTAAGGCGTGAATTTGGTGTTGATCTTTAGTAATTTTAGTTATACAGTCATTTATGTATTCACCATCTGTTGCGTCTAAGTTTCCTGAAATAGTTTTCCAAACTGATCCCAGTCCGTTAATAAGTCCGCGTTTTCTTCTGTTAGTAGGGTAAGTTTGAGTGTCAACGAAGATGTCTGTATATTTAGAGTTAGCGAATTAAGAAATTTGTTTCCAGAGGCATATGTGTTTGTATTTTTGGTTTGGTATTAGTTGTGTTTTCGTTAATTGTCTCTAAAATTTGGTTTAGTATGGCATCGTTATTTGAAATAGCACCTCTGAAAAGGCTGAGGTCTTTGAAGACAAGAAGTGTCCATTTATCGTTAGAAATTTTAAGTGTGCCTTCTTTATAGAAGAAAACTCCTATTGTATTGTTAACGGGTGTAAGAGAGTATTGTTGGAGGTTCACGACTCAAAACAGTCCACAGTATCTGAAAAGAAGGGATTCATTCAAAATATGGTTTTAGTCTGTCAAAGTTAATTTTACTGGTTTGGTTAGTCTGTAAGTTTATAACTGAGGCAAAGTTTTTTCTTATCGCGGTACTTTCAAAAGGTCCATTGAATTTGTTTTCGGATTTGCTTTTAATCTGAGACTCTTTCACGTAAACTTTCTGGTCTACTTTGTATTCTGGTTGGTTAGTAGAAACATGTTTGTCAAACCTAACTTTCGATTTTTGTTTTTGTTGGTCTGTTTTAGCACGGACAAGTCTGTAATAGTACTTCATTCTGTTGTTAAGGTCCCTAACATATTTCGAAATGAGTTTTTCCTGATCGTAAATTGTTTCTGGGGGCCTACTAGAAGTGTGCCCGAAAATAAGTTCGTAGGGCGTAAAACCGGTAGTCTTGTTTTTAGCGTTGTTGTAGCAGATAACTGCGTATGGGAGGAATTGAATGGATGTTCGTCCGGATGTTCAGCTGTATTTGCCCTTATCATTTCCGCTAAAGTCGCGTGAAACCTTTCTATAGGACTATTTGATTCGGGATGGTGGACACTTGAAAAGGATAGTTTTATATCATATAGTTCGCACAGGTCCCTTATGAGAGTGTTATCAAATTCACGTCCATAGTCACAATGGATGTGAAGAGGTGTACCGTAATGTTGGAAGAATATTAGGAGGGTGTTCACTACAGTTTGCTGTTTTGTCACCAATTGGGTATGCCTGAGTAAATTTGGTAAGTTCATCCCTAATAGTCAGTGCATAGTTTCTAGTTGGATATTCGAAAATATCAATGTTGATACGTTCGAATGGCGTTTTTGGTGTTTCAGTTATGACAAAAGGAGCACTTAAGTTTTTTCTACAGAACTTTACCTTTTGGCAAGTTTCGCAGGACTTAAAAATGCCTCTACACTTTTGATTAGTCCAGTCCAATTATACTTTTCTTTAATGCCTCGGATGGTCTCGTTAATTCCACGATGAAGGTTATTTTTGCCGCAGTGGTACTGTTATAATAATTGCTTTATTGCTTTATTGTCCAACAGTCTCCCATTTACAGGACAATTTAAAGATACAACATTGAGGTACTAACTAGATGATTTATACTACATGTAAAAATATCACAAAACTTGCATATACGATTAAAATTATTGCACATAACATATATTGGTGATTTCAACAAAATGTTTGTTCTGGCTATTGGTGGCCTTAGCGCTAAGTGTTTCCTTGAGTGAAACGTAGGTACATTAAAATTAATTTGATTTAACAATTCCGAACAGTCTACCATATTATTTACTAATTTAAACAAGAATACAACAGATGCACAATTTCTCCTTAATTGCAAAGAAGGCAGCTGAAAACGTTCACATAACTCATCATTAGGTATATTCCTTTCTGGATATAATCCATCACTTTTGAGAACCAAATATTTCAGGAATTTTCTTTGAACCTTTTCCACACGTTTGCTGTGAATATCATAGTATGGATGCCAATTAATACTTGCATATTCAACTTTAGAGCGTACGTACCCAAAGTATGTCTTCATTGCGGAAATATTAGTAAAGTCTCGGCAGTTTCTCAATATAAATCCATAGAACTTTAATGCTTCACATATTTTTAAAGATATGTGCTCTACAAAGGATAATTTATCGTCAAAGATGACTCCCAAATCCTTGATACTAGTATTTCGCTCCAACAGTGTACCTTGACTTGAGTAAGGAAATTTGATGGCTGACATTTTTCGAGTATATGTCACTACTTTGCATTTTTTCGCATTTAGATGTAGATTATTTCTATTGCACCAGTTTTCTATAGCTATTAATTGACTCTGAATATTCTGACAATCATTTAAACATTCTATTATGGAAAAGATCTTGAAGTCATCAGCAAAGCATAACTTTTCTGTCGATATTGTATTACATAAATCGTTAATAAACAAAAGAAATAACAGAGGTCCTAAATTCGAACCTTGAGAAACTCCAGATTTAGCTAAGTATGATTCCGACATGAAACCATTATAAGTCACGTAAATGTATCTGTCTGATAAGTAAGACTTGAGGAAATTTACTGCTTGGAGAGAAAATCCAAATCCAGAATTCTATGATCAATTCTGTCAAATGCCTTACTGTAATCTGTATAGATCATGTCTACTTGTATGTTGGTGTCCAGTGCTTCTGAGATATATTGAGTAATTGCTACCAGGTTGGTTGTTGTGGACCTTTTATCAATAAATCCGAGCTGATATGGAGATAGTTGATTGCGTACTAGTGGAAATATGCGATTATACGGTATGATTTCAAATAGCTTTGAGAAGTTTGACAGAATAGATATAGGTCTGTAGTTCTCTAATATATTTTTCTCACCATTCTTAAAAATGGGACAAACCTTTGCTACTTTCCAAGCTTCAGGAAATTTATTGCATTTGAGACAGTCGTTATATATATTTGTTAGGATTCCCGATAGCGCTCCAACACAATCTTTTAATATAAATGAAGGGATGTTATCAGGTCCAGAGGTTAGTTTATCTTTTAGTTTCTTGCTTGCAGATAATACTTCATTTTCAGCAATGGGGTAAAAATTTATATGAATTATCCTATCAGAGTTTGTGGGAGGTATAATATTGTCAGTATTTGTGTTCAGATACACACTAGAAAAGTATTGACCAAATGCGTTTACTATATCTTTAGGTTTATCATATTGAGTATTTTGATAATTTACTATCCCAGGGATCCTTGAATTGTGTGTTCTCGTATGCACATACGACCAAAATTTATTAGGATTTCTGACTACTTCTGACTGAATACCTTCAAGGTAGTTGTTATAGGCGCTTTTTATTTGAGCTTTGACAATTTGTCGGAGTCTTTTGAATTCAGTAAGATGGAGTATATGGCCCTCTGCTCTGAATTTTTTGCGATATTTGTTTTTTAATTTAATATTTTTGATGATATTACTATCGTACCAAGGAGGAAACCTATGAGGATAATTTCTGTGCAAGGGAACATAAAGGTCAAAATCTCATAAATCTTCTTGTAAAAATTGTCTAGCAAGTTGTTAACGTCGGAAGAGTTTTGCGTAATTATATTCCAGTTCGTTTCGTAGATGGTCCTATACATTGCAGGAAAGTCTGCTTTTTTAAAGTTATAGCTATGAGCATCTAGGTTAGTTTTACATATGGAGGATTTAGCTGGCATGTTGAGCACAGTAATAAATAAGGCCGGATGATGACTGTCTTCAGGAACCAATGATCACTCATCATGTACTACCATACAGGAATTTTGAGATACTACCAGATGCAGTAGTCGATTTAATTTATTAAATACATAGTTGAATTGGTTGAGTCCGTGTGTATGCATAAAATTGAATATAACAGAGGATTTCGGGTCCCCATGATTTTTGCCTCAGAGTTTACACAATCTAATTGTTCCAGATGATCAAATAATGCTTTAAATTCACCAGGACATATCTTATCAGGTATATACATTGAGATGAAATATAAAACTTTATAATCTAATTTACATTTTACAACTAATACATCTATACCAGGAAATTGCTGATCAATTAAAGTTACATCAACTATTTCTGACGTTATGTTACCTTTAACTGCCACAAGAACACCACCACCAGTTGCTTTTTGAACGAGTTGAAATTTTCTGTCTTTTCTATATACTACGTATGTCTTAGGAAATAACTCACCACTGCAGACATTAGGATTTAACCATGTTTCTGTTAACACTATTACATCGAATTCACATTCACTTATCCCCGCATTAAACTCATTAATTTTACTGTTTAAACCACGTACGTTCTGATAGTAACAAGAGAGGTCCTCGTATTTGGTTTTGGTGAGACTGCTGGTGCTGTTCACTTTAAAGATTTTACTATTTTCGGAACTCCATTGAAGTAATTGATTTTATATGTCTCTTCACCCTCAGCGTTCTTTCTTGTCACTTCTTCACGGAGGTTTCTGTAGTGATCCAATTCTCGACGTGTGCGATCAACAGATATGGCAACCCTGTTATACTTACTGTTCTTTAATAGACTAGCCTTTTTTATAAGGTTAGTTACTTGTTTTTCATTGTCCAGGGTAATTTTAAGAGGTCTTTTTTGTTGTCGGAAAATCGTCCTAATCTCGTAGGCAGTATGTTTGGTTTCGTAAACGTAAACGTAGGGTCGACAATTTTTAAAACTTTTAAAGCCTCAGTCTTATCACTGTCAGATCGGGATTGAGGTGATCCGACATCCTGAGGTTGTTCTGGTAAACCAAACAAAATAATGTTACGTTTACGACGATTGCGCTCATTTATTTCCGTTATAATTTCTTCAAAATCGGATGTTATGGATTCTTTAGGAGTAGTACTGGTAGATTTCTGGGTTTGCAAGGTCTTGATATCATCTTGTAAAGAGAGTATCAGTCGTTTCAAGTCATCAATTTGATTTCCTATATTTCTACAAGCTGAACAAGACCATGAGTATCCCTTATTTGGTTCTGTAAGTATAGCGTGTTCATGTGAAGTAGTAATATTTACACATGAATGTCTAAATTTCTTCTGACACACAGCACAACATAGCAATAAATTGGGTTTAAATGATTTATTGCAACACGCACAAATAAAATTAGAAGGCATATTATCCCTTTTATAATAGTTATTATTGAAGTAAGAAAACTCGAAACTCGTAATTTTTTATGCTTCTTTCACTTAAAATGTTATTTTATTGAAAAGGTCCAATAATCCGGATTTATATTTTTATGACGCTGGCGATTCTCTCAATTTACAGATGGGGAACACGAATTGTTACAAACACTATTTCTTGTTACACTATTAGACAGATGTTGAATTACTTAATTTCGTTTAAAATATTTTTAAGTTTTGAAGCTTTTTCACAGAAGGGACGACGAAGGAAAAATTTTATAACTTTACTGTTGCAGTATAACGGGAATTTCGTCTTATGAAGGAGTTATCACAATATTTGGACAAATTTTTAGTTTTACGTCTTTGTCTGCAAGTATAAAGAATAGTGTTTCAAGAATCGGTAGTTCTACGTTGTTTTCAATACAGAACGTTTCGGATTCGTCGAACTGGTCTTGGTTGTTATAGAGGATGTTGAAAAGATGTGAGACAACTGTTCCAGGATCAAAGGGTAAAGGGACATTTAAATATTTTCTATACCTTACAATTTTACTGGCTAGAACGTTTAGAGTGTCAGTAGTGACGTTTGGGTCTTCTTCGAAAATTTCTTCGATGATTTTGTCATGCAAGTCATTGAGGTTATTTTGCCAGAAGAAAGTGACTATTCGTTTGTGAGATTTGTCTAGGAGTTGGGCGATAGAAATTTCTATTTTTGAACAATCGATTATTGACTACAAATCGATTAAATTCGTTCGTCATGATCATCGGTGCATTGTTTGAGGTGATTAATTTTGATACGGGAAAGAGCATGTGCGTTCAAGTTTACCTTGCCGGGCTTGTATTGGATTTTATAGTTAAGTATATAGGCTATCTCGGTTCTAGGCCAAAATCGACCAAAAATACATGTAATTTCCCATAAGAGATTCTAAGGTTAAAATTAGCGAAAATTTACCCCGATGATCTTGAAATCGCCTACCTGAGCGAGCCTGATTTTGTAGTTTAGAGGCGAGAAACGCCGTAATTAGCGCCATTTTGGGGTGTAAATGTCATATTTAGGGGTGTTTTCATCATATTTAAGGCCGTTTTGGCATTAGGCGGGGGTGAAATTCAATTGAGGGTGTCATTTGTTCCGCGAAAGTGGGGGCCGCGTTCTTGGACCATAGCGGACTGCGGGGGGCTTCGACTAGGACTAAAGAGGGGACTCCGACTAGGAGCTGTGGGGGCTGAAGGGGGGCCGCGATTTAGGTTATGTTAGTGACAGCTGTCGAGGGAGGGGCCGCGATTTAGGGTATGTTAGTGATGGCTGTCAACGAAGGGGGGCCGCGATTTAGGTTATGCTAGAAGAGTGATGGTAGTCGGGGGCTGTGATTTAGGTTATGTTAGTGATGGATGTCAACGAAGGGGGGCCGCGATTTAGGTTATGTTAGTGACGGCTGTCAACGAAGGGGGCGGCGATTTAGATTATGTTGGAAGAGTGACGGTAGTCGGGGGGCCGCGACTTAGGTTATGTTAGAGGTTCGCGGGGTTTGCTTGACAGGTTACACAGGGGAGTGTTGGCTGCGGTGCCATCTTGCAGCGTTGGTGTGTTGCCTGTGTCGCAGGGGTGCACGCCATCTGTTGGTGGTTGTGGTAGTTAGAAAGAAAAAAAGCTGTGGTAGGATTTGAGCCCGGGACTCTCGCATGGGAATGATCTTTCCGAGCATCTAAGCTATGTGGTTATTAATATAACAGTTTCTTCGGGAGAATAGGTATCTTAGTGTTGAAGGTAAATTTTTAATAGGTTGAAATTTAATCAATAGAGTATGCTATTAGGTTGTATGTATGTTTGACATATGTAGTGATGTTGGCAAAGTGATAGAAATGCACAGTAATGTTGTGTGACTGCAGACATGCGCAGTGATGTTGTGTGAGTGTAAGACATTTGCAGTGATGTTGTTTGACTGTTAGACAAACGCAGTGATGATGTACGAGTGTTAGACATGCGCAGTGATGTTATGTGACTGTTAGACATACGCAATGATGATGTACGAGTGTTAGACATGCGCAGTGATGTTATGTGACTGTTAGACATGCGCAGTAATGGTGTGTGACTGTTAGACATGCGCAGTGATGATGCGTGAGTGATAGACATGCGCAGTGATGTTATGTGACTGTTAGACATGCGCAGTAATGGTGTGTGACTGTTAGACATGCGCAGTGATGATGCGTGAGTGATAGACATGCGCAGTGATGTTATGTGACTGTTAGACATGCGCAGTAATGGTGTGTGACTGTTAGAAATACGCAGTAATGTTGTGTGACTGTTAGACATGTGCAGTGATGTTGTGTGAGTGATAGACTTGCAAAAGGTTAAATTGTATATGAAAACGTATACAAATAAGCTATCGTCCCATAAATGAACAGAAATTTCGGCGGGAAGCTTAAAAATATGTACGAAAACGATATTTAGATGTAGGATATCAGAGTGGTGGTTCAACAGATTCAGTTATCGAAAATGATAGTTGATATCTTATAGAAGGAATGCAAGGAACAGTATAGTAGAAATGGGATAGTGGGAAACGAGATTATAGGCAACGAAATTGCTGAAGTTGGTTGGCAGAACGCCGGAAACGAAAATGGTTGGTACGATATGACGGAGAGGGATGTTTGAAGTTGGTTGACTGAACGCGGGAAACGGGAATGGTATGAATGACCTAGTGGAATCGGGAACCAAATAGCTGGAACAGGATAGTGGAAAGGAGCGCGCTGGATGGTTGGACCAGAGACGAAACAAATGGGTTGGAGCCACTACAAAAGCTAGAAACAGCCCGTAAAAACGACTGGAACCGTAGAAATCTCTGTAGGAAATGGTTGGAGCCACTACAAATGCTAGAAACGGCCCATAGAAACGACTAGAACCATAGAAACGGCTGTTGGAAATGGTTGGAGCCACTACAAACGCTAGAAACGACTGGAACCGTAGAAATCGCTGCTGGAAATGGTTGGAGCCACTACAAAAGCTAAAAACAGCCCGTAGAAAGCTAGAAACGTCCCGTAGAAACGACTAGAACCTTAGAAATCGCTGCTAGAAGTTGTTGGAGACGCTACAAAAAGCTAGAAACGTCCCGTAGAAACGACAGGGACAGTAGAAATGGCTGGTACAATGGTTGGAGACACTACAAAAGCTAGAAATGTCCCGTAGAAACGACAGGGACAGTAGAAAAGGCTGGTAGAATGGTTGGAGCCGCTACAAAAGCTAGAAACGTCCCGTAGAAACGACTTGGGACAGTAGAAACGGCTGGGAGAATGGTTGGAGCCATTACAAAAGCTAGAAACGTCCCGTAGAAACGACCTGAGACAGTAGAAACGGCTGGTAGAAATGTCCCGTAGAAACGACGGGGACAGAAGAAATCCCTGGTAGAAATGGTTGAAGCCGCTACAAAAGCTAGAAAGGTCCCGTAGAAACGACTGGGACAGTATAAACGGCTGGTAGAATGGTTGGAGCCGCTACAAAAGCTAGAAACGTCCCGTAGAAACGACAGGGACAGTAAAAATGGCTGGTAGAAATGGTTGAAGCCCTACAAAAGCTAGAAACGTCCCGTAGAAACGACTGGGACAGCAGAAACGGCTGGTAGAATGGTTGGAGCCTCTACAAAAGCTAGAAACGGCCCATAGAAGCGACTACTAGTACAGTAGAAACGGCTGATAGAAATGATTGAACTGTTGAAGCAGAAACGTTGCAAAGGGTAGAAATGGTTTGAAACAAATCCGTTGCAAAAAGTATAGACCAGGAATGTTGGAAAAAAGACATAAAGTTTGATTGTTAGAACATGCGCTGTAGAGTTGAGATGGGAATGTGAGAAACAGGATGGTAGGAATACGAATTCTAGAAACGTGAATGCAGGATGTTTGAATAGAAATATCTCAAACAAACAGACTGAAGGGTAGTCAGCAGCAGCTGTTACTGGATTGTTAGAAGGATAAAAAGTTGGAATGTTGAGAAAATTAGTGGAACTGGAGGGATTTGTATTGAGTGATTAAAAGATTGCATGGACAGAGTTACTAGTCAACCACAGGTAAAAAGTGTTATTCAGTTAATAGTTTTCTCACTGAGAATTTGTCACTGGAAAAGGTTACTAGACGCAACTGTCGTGAACCACAATCAAATCAGTGTTCTCAAAAGGATATAGAGCTCAAAAGTGATAAAGGGCGTCCTGGGATAGTTGGCTGGAAGAAATATTACAAATTCAAGATGGGGGGAATTCTTGTAGTTAGGTTCAGGGAGGTCGTAAATTTTACTTGAAGCGTATTAAAACATAATACCTTCTAAACTGACGCTGATATTATATCATAATATGTTGCTTGTTTGAAAATTATTCTAATTACAAGACATTGTTTTACTACCATAAATATGTAAGTACTAGAAATTTACTTCTGATTAGAACGCTTCCTAAAACGAATCTTGTTATCTCTATAGCTTCCAGTTCATATAGTCAAGACCTCTTAAACGGTACATATGATATTCCTTATACAGGTTATGTATCTTGTTATTTGATGAAAACATACGGCTTATGAAAAAGAGTGGGAGGCCCTCAAAAGCGGGCCCCCCTCCCTTTCTCTGTGACGTCATAAGCTGCACTATCATTGGCTGGTTTATTAACAGACCACCTGCCAACCATTAGTATGTTTACCTTATATGTTTCATAATGAATACATATATATCTATTTAAAAGTTTGCTCAGTGGAATTTAATACTTGCAAGTATCTTTATAATAGTTATCATAATGAACTAAACTAGATAAAAGGAACAACTCACCCAAGTGGAAAATTTTCAGAAATATACCAATATCCTCGCAAACAGAATCTGATCTCCTTTATCCAGAAGTTTGTAAGCTACACTCTCAGTGACAGGTTTATCAGTAAACCACATGTCAGAAAGGAGCCTAATCTCCAGAAGTACGTTGTAGCAAACAACCTCAAAACGGAGATAACAAAACCATGATCTCATCAAGGTAATTTGACATTTGGCGCATATGAAAAGTAGAAACAATTTGCTTTATACATGAAATACTAAATATATTTCTTAAAGTTAAAATATTCTTGACTGCCCAAGGGAACAAAAATCCTAGAACTTTTACTGCTATTTTCCTTTGAATAATAAACATAAATAAAGGTCACTTGGCAATATTATTATAGAACAAAGATCGAAGCTCATACTTACACCCCTGCCAGACCCCTATAAGGCTTTCATGTAGGATTATGGCATGCTAGCTTTCGACATGTTGAAAGACAAAGTAACGAACCACCACACGCAGCCAAAACTGAAAATTTGTCACTGGAGAACGCTACTTGATCCAGTCACAACCAAAGCAACTCCGGTAGCAGAAAAAAGACAAGTTCAATTCATCATTCCACATGCTTTTAACCCTGCTTCGTTATACACAATGAAGATAAAACACCCAAAGCATTCAAAAGTTTGTAAATGGAGCCACAACAAAATTCGTAGCATCAAATTAACATGTTTTCAGATAATTATATGCGTATAAAATAATTGATTTGCAAGACTTAATGGTTGAGATTATTTCATTATTTCTCATAGCTGAATATTCAAAATATTTAGTTGAAAAGGCAGCCATTCAACACCGCACACAGACAACAACACACCACCGAAAAAGAAAATTATTTAAAAGAAATGTTGTAAAATACTGAGTAGAAATTCTTGTTAAATAGAAATTAATCATTCAGATATTCTAAAAATATATGATGTTTGTGCTTTATTTGATATCTGCATCACTATCATTTATTGCGGTTTTCTTAACCTTGAGTGAAGATGTTAGCGAAGGTTATAATTTGTCAAAACATAAGTATGCATTAGAAATTAATTTATTCGTATCTTAGAGTTTCAATCAATCATTTGAAATACTGAAAGGGCTATTTGATGTAACAATATTATTCTTCCAATAACACTTTTCTTTGAATTACATTACTGTTGGTAGAAAGAGTTGACAATCTAAACTGTGAAATAAAAGTCATATGGTTTAAATATTTTTTGTTTTAAATCATGTAGATATAGAATTGAACATGGAGGGTCTTTCACATTCAACAGGCCAGAAAATCTTGGCCAAGGATGGGTGGACTTCGTTGTGCAACAAACAAAAGCCATTAAACATGTGTTGGCACGTCCTTCAATATCAATGTGAATAATCCTAATTTGTTTGTAAGATGTACGTGTGTTATATAATAGAAAACACATTCATATGCACGAATTTATACATAATGAATAACATTTAAGAAAACGTAACCAACATATTAAACTACACACATACAAAATCTAAAACTAACAACTCACAGGGTTATAATTGTGAACACACTAGAAGCAATATAAGATAAAAGAAAGCTGTAACCAGGCCTCGTGTTATCCAATTATAATTATTGGTCAGCATCGATCTCCATTACACCAAATAACGGAAACATAATCCATAAGTTTATAAACATATTGTATGAAATTGAAAAGTTTGCTCCAGGCATATATATATTGAATCAAAAATGTGCTATTGAACAGCATTGTCATGAGTATCAAGACTTTTAAGTCGTTCAATCGATCCTAATCTAACCTCAGTTGATACCATCTAACCGCCCTGTTTGAAGGGCCTCCCTCCCCTTTTACTATGACGTCATAAGCTACTCATGTTCATCGTTGGTTGGTTACTTATTACAAAGAGCGAACAGAACCATACATCTCTGTTTTTCGCGGTTGATGGACTTGGGAGCTACACTATGAACTACTTCGTTCCTCAAGCGTTCTGTTAGCTGCCTGGAGCAAACTTTTCAATTTCATACAATATGTTTATAAACTTATGGATTATGTTTCCGTTATTTGGTGTGATGGAGATCGAAGCTGACCAATAATTATAATTGGATAACACGAGGCCTGGTTACAGCTTTCTTTTATCTTATATTGCTTCTAGTGTGTTCACAATTATAACCCTGTGAGTTGTTAGTTTTAGATTTTGTATGTGTGTAGTTTAATATGTTGGTTACGTTATCTTAAATGTTATTCATTATGTATAAACTCGTGCATAGGAATGTGTTTTCTATTATCTAACACACGTACATCTTACAAACAAATTAGGATTATTCACATTGATATTGAAGGACGTGCCAACACATGTTTAATGGCTTTTGTTTGTTGCACAACGAAGTCCACCCATCCTTGGCCAAGATTTTCTGGCCTGTTGAATGTGAAAGACCCTCCATGTTCAATTCTATATCTACATGATTTAAAACAAAAAATATTTAAACCATATGACTTTTATTTCACAGTTTAAATTGTCAACTCTTTCTACCAACAGTAATGTAATTCAAAGAAAAGTGTTATTGGAAGAATAATATTGTTACATCAAATAGCCCTTACAGTATTTCAAATGATTGATTGAAACTCTAAGATACGAATAAATTAATTTCTAATGCATACTTATGTTTTGACAAATTATAACCTTCGCTAACATCTTCACTCAAGGTTAAGAAAACCGCAATAAATGATAGTGATGCAGATATCAAATAAAGCACAAACATCATATATTTTTAGAATATCTGAATGATTAATTTCTATTTAACAAGAATTTCTACTCAGTATTTTACAACATTTCTTTTAAATAATTTTCTTTTTCGGTGGTGTGTTGTTGTCTGTGTGCGGTGTTGAATGGCTGCCTTTTCAACTAAATATTTTGAATATTCAGCTATGAGAAATAATGAAATAATCTCAACAAATAAGTCTTGCAATAGATTATTTTATACGCATATAATTATCTGAAAACATGTTAATTTGATGCTACGAATTTTGTTGTGGCTCCATTTACAAACTTTTGAATGCTTTGGGTGTTTTATCTTCATTGTGTATAACGAAGCAGGGTTAAAAGCATGTGGAATGATGAATTGAACTTGTCTTTTTTCTGCTACCGGAGTTGCTTTGGTTGTGACTGGATCTAGTAGCGTTCTCCAGTGACAAATTTTCAGTTTTGGCTGCGTGTGGTGGTTCGTTACTTTGTCTTTCAACATGTCGAAAGCTAGCATGCCATAATCCTACATGAAAGCCTTATATGGGTCTGGCAGGGGTGTAAGTATGAGCTTCGATCTTTGTTCTATAATAATATTGCCAAGTGACCTTTATTTATGTTTATTATTCAAAGGAAAATAGCAGTAAAAGTTCTAGGATTTTTGTTCCCCTGGGCAGTCAAGAATATTTTAACTTTAAGAAATATATTTAGTATTTCATGTATAAAGCAAATTGTTTCTACTTTTCATATGCGCCAAATGTCAAATTACCTTGATGAGATCATGGTTTTGTTATCTCCGTTTTGAGGTTGTTTGCTACAACGTACTTCTGGAAATTAGGTTCCTCTCTGACATGTGGTCCACTGATAAACCTGTCACTGAGAGTGTAGCTTACAAACTTCTGGATAAAGGAGATCAGATTCTGTTTGCGAGGATATTGGCATATTTCTGAAAATTTTCCACTTGGGTGAGTTGTTCCTTTTATCTAGTTTAGTTCATTATGATAACTATTATAAAGATACTTGAAAGGTATTAAATTCCACTGAGCAAACTTTTAAATAGATATATATGTAATCATTATAAACAATAGCAGGTGGTCTGCTAATAAACCAGCCAATGATAGTGCAGCTTATGACGTCACAGAGAAAGGGAGGGGGGCCCGCTTTTGAGCGCCTCTCACTCTTTTTCATAAGCCGTATGTTTTCATCAAATAACAAGATACATAACCTGTATAAGGAATATCATATGTACCGTTTAAGAGGTCTTGACTATATGAACTGGAAGCTACAGAGATAACAAGGTTCGTTTTAGCAAGCGTTCTAATCGGAAGTAAATTTCTAGTACTTACATATTTATGGTAGTAAAACAATGTATTGTAATTAGAATTATTTTCAAACAAGCAACATATTATGATATTATATCAGCGTCAGTTTAGAAGGTATTATATTTTAATACGCTTCAAGTAAAATTTACGACCTCCCTGAACCTAACTACAAGAATTCCCCCATCTTGAATTTGTAATCTTTCTTCGAGCCAACTATCCCAGGACGCCCTTTATCACTTTGAGCTCTATATCCTTTTGAGAACACTGATTTGATTGTGGTTCACGACAGTTGCGTCTAGTAACCTTTTCCAGTGACAAATTCTCAGTGAGAAAACTATTAACTGAATAACACTTTTTACCTGTGGTTGACTAGTAACTCTGTCCATGCAATCTTTTAATCACTCAATACGAATCCCTCCAGTTCCACTAATTTTCTCAACATTTGAACTTTTTATCCTTCTAACAATCCAGTAACAGCTGCTGCTGACTAACCTTCAGTCTGTTTGTTTCAGATATTTCTATTCAAACATCCTGCATTCACGTTTCTAGAATTCGTATTCCTACCATCCTGTTTCTCACATTCCCATCTCAACTCTACAGCGCATGTTCTAACAATCAAACTTTATGTCTTTTCCAACATTCCTGGTCTATCCTTTTTGCTACAGATTTGTTTCAAACCATTTCTACCCTTTGCAACGTTTCTGCTTCAACAGTTCAATCATTTCTATCAGCCGTTTCTACTGTACCAGTCGTTTTTACGGGCCTAGCCTTTCTAACGGTTTCAAACGTTTCTACTCTTTGCAATGCCCTTACTTCAACCATTCAATTATTTCTAAGTTTCTACGGGACGTTTCTAGCTTTTGTAGTAGATTCAACCATTTCTACCAGGGATTTCTAAGTTTCTAATCGTTTCTACGGGACATTTCCCATTCTATCAGCCGTTTCTACTGTACCAATCATTTCACCCGTTTGTAGTGTCTCCAACCATTCTATCAGCCGTTTCAACTGTACCAGTCGTTTCTATGGGCCGTTTCTAGCTTTTGTAGAGGCTCCAACCATTCTACCAGCCGTTTCTGCTGTCCCAGTCGTTTCTACGGGACGTTTCTAGCTTTTGTAGGGCTTCAACCATTTCTACCAGCCATTGTTACTGTCCCTGTCGTTTCTACGGGACGTTTCTAGCTTTTGTAGCGGCTCCAACCATTCTACCAGCCGTTTCTACTGTCCCAGTCGTTTCTACGGGACCATTCTAGCTTTTGTAGGGCTTCAACCATTTCTACCAGGGATTTCTAAGTTTCTACGGGACGTTTCTAGCTTTTGTAGCGGCTCCAACCATTCTACCAGGGATTTCTTCTGTCCCCGTCGTTTCTACGGGACATTTCTAGCTTTTGTAGTGGCTCCAACCATTCTACCAGCCGTTTCTACTGTCTCAGGTCGTTTCTACAGGACGTTTCTAGCTTTTGTAGCGGCTCCAACCATTTCTAGCAGGGATTTCTAAGTTTCTAGTCGTTTCTACTGGACGTTTCTAGCTTTTGTAGCGTCTCCAACCATTCTCCCAGCCGTTTCTAAGTTTCTAGTCGTTTCTACGGGACATTTCTAGCTTTTGTAGCGGCTCCAACCATTCTACCAGCCATTTCTACTGTCCCAGGTCGTTTCTACGGGACGTTTCTAGCTTTTGTAGCGGCTCCAACCATTCTACCAGCCTTTTCTACTGTCCCTGTCGTTTCTACGGGACATTTCTAGCTTTTGTAGTATCTCCAACCATTGAACCAGCCATTTCTACTGTCCCTGTCGTTTCTACGGGACGTTTCTAGCTTTTGTAGGGCTTCAACCATTTCTACCAGCCATTGTTACTGTCCCTGTCGTTTCTACGGGACGTTTCTAGCTTTTGTAGCGGCTCCAACCATTCTACCAGCCGTTTCTACTGTCCGAGTCATTTCTACGGGACCATTCTAGCTTTTGTAGGGCTTCAACCATTTCTACCAGGTATTTCTAAGTTTCTACGGGACGTTTCTAGCTTTTGTAGCGGCTCCAACCATTCTACCAGGGATTTCTTCTGTCCCCGTCGTTTCTACGGGACATTTCTAGCTTTTGTAGTGGCTCCAACCATTCTACCAGCCGTTTCTACTGTCTCAGGTCGTTTCTACGGGACGTTTCTAGCTTTTGTAGCGGCTCCAACCATTCTACCAGCCTTTTCTACTGTCCCAGTCGTTTCTACTGGACGTTTCTAGCTTTTGTAGCGTCTCCAACCATTTCTAGCAGGGATTTCTAAGTTTCTAGTCGTTTCTACGGGACGTTTCTAGCTTTTGTAGCGGCTCCAACCATTCTACCAGCCGTTTCTACTGTCCCAGTCGTTTCTACGGGACCATTCTAGCTTTTGTAGGGCTTCAACTATTTCTACCAGGGATTTCTAAGTTTCTACGGGACGTTTCTAGCTTTTGTAGCGGCTCCAACCATTCTACCAGGGATTTCTTCTGTCCCCGTCGTTTCTACGGGACATTTCTAGCTTTTGTAGCGGCTCCAACCATTCTACCAGCCGTTTCTACTGTCCCAGGTCGTTTCTACGGGACGTTTCTAGCTTTTGTAGCGGCTCCAACCATTCTACCAGCCTTTTCTACTGTCCCTGTCGTTTCTACGAGACATTTCTAGCTTTTGTAGTGTCTCCAACCATTGAACCAGCCATTTCTACTGTCCCTGTCGTTTCTACGGGACGTTTCTAGCTTTTGTAGCGTCTCCAACAACTTCTAGCAGCGATTTCTAAGGTTCTAGTCGTTTCTACGGGACGTTTCTAGCTTTCTACGGGCTGTTTTTAGCTTTTGTAGCGGCTCCAACCATTCTACCAGCTGTTTCTACTGTCCCAGTCGTTTCTACGGGACGTTTCTAGCTTTTGTAGCGCCTCCAACTATTCTACCAGCCGTTTCTACTGTCCCTGTCGTTTCTACGGGCTGTTTTTAGCTTTTGTAGTGGCTCCAACCATTTCCAGCAGCGATTTCTACGGTTCCAGTCGTTTTTAGCGTTTGTAGTGGCTCCAACCATTTTCAACCGCCATTTCTATGGTTCTAGTCGCTTCTATGGGCCGTTTCTAGCATTTGTAGTGGCTCCAACCATTTCCTACCGCGATTTCTACGGTTCCAGTCGTTTTTACGGGCTGTTTCTAGCTTTTGTAGTGGCTCCAACCCATTTGTTTCGTCTCTGGTCCAACCATCCAGCGCGCTCCTTTCCACTATCCTGTTCCAGCTATTTTGTTCCCGATCCCACTAGGTCATTCATACCATTCCCGTTTCCCGCGTTCAGTCAACCAACTTCAAACATCCCGCTCCGCTATATCGTTCCAACCATTTTCGTTTCCGGCGTTCTGCCAACCAACTTCAGCAATCTCGTTGCCTATAATCTCGTTTCCCACTATCCCATTTCTACTATACTGTTCCTTGCATTCCTTCTATAAGATATCAACTATCATTTTCGATAGTTGAATCTGTTAAACCACCACTCTGATAACCTACATCTAAATACCGTTTTCGTACATATTTTTAAGCTTCCCGCCAAAATTTCTGTTCATTTATGGGACGATAGCTTATTTGTATACGTTTTCATATACAATTTAACCTTTTGCAAGTCTATCACTCACACAACATCACTGCACATGTCTAACAGTCACACAACATTACTGCGTATTTCTAACAGTCACACACCATTACTGCGCATGTCTAACAGTCACATAACATCACTGCGCATGTCTATCACTCACGCATCATCACTGCGCATGTCTAACAGTCACACACCATTACTGCAGTCACATAACATCACTGCACATGTCTATCACTCACGCATCATCACTGCGCATGTCTAACAGTCACACACCATTACTGCGCATGTCTAACAGTCAGATAACATCACTGCGCATGTCTAACACTCGTACATCATCATGTAATAGCTAACCTACCACCTTATTACAGCTTCAGTGGAGACGGGAGTGGGTTAACAAACAAGGGCCAAGCCAACTGTAAGTTAACTTTTTAATATAAAGATGTTCTGGGCGCTAGGTAGATTCTCGAATCGATTGATATGAGATAGTAAGTTGGTATCTTAGTATTGGGAATATCTGTCGGTTGTGTTTTAGATTGATCGTGATCGGGGACTCTATGTAGAGGAATAGTTTTGAAGTTCGTTATTAACTGTTTTGATTTTAAGTCAACAATACAAATGTAATGCTCAAGAAAATCAAGACCTAATATTCCATCTAACTCAATATCTAGATCGTAGATAAAAACCTTATGGGGATTACCTACGGCGAACGGAATGAGGGTGGATTGAGAGATTGGAATTTTCTCATGAGTGATACCTTGGATTGTCACTTTTTCGGGAAATCTTTGGCGAAAATTTTTAACGGTGTTTTCTTTAAAAATGGAGATACCAGCTCCGGTATCAATGAGGAGTTTGAATTTTTTGAAAGCATCGTGAATGTAATATAGATTTTTTTAGTTTACTGTTAAAAGAGGACTTAGAGAAATGCTTGTTCCTTGAAATTCGCATTCGGGTTGAAATCTTCCAGATTCAAATTCTGGATTTGGGTTTGGACTTCGGATGTAGTAGTTGTCGAATCGGGGGGCTAATCTAGGCTGGGGAGAGCTAGAAAATCCTGGTATTCGTGACTGTTCAAAGGTGTAACGAAGTTATCGTCTAGAGTTTGTTCAGTGTCATAATCGACAGGATTTTGACTGAAATTGTCATAAATGTATGGGCTATTTTTAACCGACTTGCAAAAAGGAGGAGGTTATCCATACGTCGCGTATTTTTTCGCTTTTTTTGTATGTATGTTACCTGATTTCTTCTCCTGTGGTGCACCGTTTTGAACGAATATGGTCTTGTTTAATAGAGTATATATCCGGATTGGTGAAACTTCAAATTTTGGAAAAGAATTCTATTGGTAAAGTGATAAAATTTGTGAATGAACACATGCGTGCATGGAAATCGACCAATATCCCTAATATTTTAGTCGATTTTTCGATAACTCCTTATGGATGTGTATAGTTTTTTAACGTTTAATCTATTAAGAAAGATCCTTAGGTCATCTCATATACTTTTCTGCGACGTGCAACTTGCAGTTTTGCAGAAAATCGCCGAAAATTACAAAATTCTTATCAAAATTTTCATCGAAATGACATAACGGACATTTCCTCATAAATATTTTAATTCCAACGTAATAGTGCGGTAATTTTAGGCAGTAGAAGTTGTAATTGCGAATTTGAAAATTATCTATTTACATCTCAAGCATAGTATTTTCGGCTCCTTAAATCAATGAGTATCAAGCTCGTTTTGTTTGTATACCAGGTAAATACCTATTTAATTGCAAATTTTTCCATTTTGCGAAGACGGTACTTTTGGTTGTTACATTCTCCCGGCCTAATAGAAAATTCAGTGACAACACATGTCAAACTTTAAACTGGTACTTGGTGGCTTATAGACAGGGTGTTTAGCTATAGCAAACAAAATCACAAAGTAAAGTGGTAGGAGTTGCATTTATATGAAGATTGAAATATAGGACGGACTAGAATGATAGTGGTCCGTAGGTAGCCGTATATACAGGATGGTTGGAAGATAGGGTGGACTGGATGTTTGGTGGTATAAAAATGTTGAAAAAAATGTGAAATTAAAATTATATAGGGTGATTAAAAAACTTATATGATGTATATGATGTGGACATAAGCAAATCATATACAGGATGGTTGAAATATATGCTGGAGTTGAATTATATTTATACAGTGTGATTACAAAATTACTTCTTTTATAGCCCATAAGAAGTTGCATAAAGTGTGGAGAAAAAAGGAAATAATTTATGGGGTAGCCCACAAGGAGTTATATACTATGGTTGAAATATAGGACGGATTTGACTCCGTAAATATAGGATGGATTCTACTCCGTCCTATAGTTTACAGAAGGCAGCTAACAAATTTATGCTTGTCCGTGGGCAGTCGTATGTACAGGCTGGTTGGTACATAGGTTGGAGTGGAATTATCTAGTTTACAGGGTTGTCAAAAACAGTTAAAAAAGGGTTACATGGCGTAGTCCATAAGGCATAAATATATTTTGGGCTTATTAAGTCAACGCGTAGTAGTACATTTTGTTTGTAAAGATTTACCTATCAATTTAAATGATAAAGTATCATTGTGTAATGTTGACGCTTTCGATGTTACATGGTTCTGTCTATTAAGGTTATACATACAAAATTCCTGAGTTCAAAAAAAAACTAAAAAGTTGAAAATAAAACATTTAATATATATATATATATATATATATATATATATATATATATATATATAACCGATTTCTACTTATAACTAAAAAGCTAAAAATAATTATAACAAAATACAACTCTAGCAAATAAATAACACATTCAATGTTGTTAGGTATCTACCCAGGAAGTAAAAAATGTAAACATTAAAAGGTGCTCATTCTGTACAATTTAATTACCTACCAATCTAGTATATTTTTGAAGTCGGTGCCAACCAACAATCAAGTTTGATGAATTAGTATATAAGTACGCAATGAAGGATTTTAGATTTGCTTGGCACCGACTTCAAAAATATACTATATTGGTAGGTAATTAATTTGTACAGAATGAGCACCTTTTAATGTTTACATTTTTTACTTCCTGGGTAGGTACCTTACAACATTGAATGTGTTATTTATTTGCTAGACTTGTATTTTGTTATAATTATTTTTAGCTTTTTAGTTATAAGTAGAAGTCGGTTATATATATATATATATATATATATATATATATATATATATATATTTAAAATGTCTTATCACTATTATAGTAGTCGTTTTCTGAATATTCATGATAATCAGTACTTAGGTGTTTATTGAAATCATGTGTCCTTTCTTGACGATAGTGTGGGTTTGTCTGTATTACAGACGGCCGGAATTAATTTGTTTTAAACGGGGGTCTTTGGAAATTTATCGGTCGAAATGGTGGACCTTGGTGATTGGTATTATTTGGGGTTGGGTTTGGCCTCGAAATAAGGTCTAATATTTTGGCTGTAAGATTGAGGTTGTTTTGCTGTCGCACCCGATAATCTACTGCAATTTGGCCTAATCGTCCACAATTTAAACATTTCAGTGGTTGTGGTGGCTTTCGGACCTGAAATGTGGGTTTAGAAGGAGCAGATTTGTGTATTTTTTGTTCTTCAAAATAGGACAACTGAAGTTCTCTTCTGATTCGAGAGTGTGCCTCCAGAAGGTCCCTGAGATTGCTGGCACGAATTATTTGGCATAGACGTGGTTCTAATCCTGTAAGAAGCGTGTTCGGAACCATAGTATCTACAAGAGTTGTCTGAGCGTCTTCTTGTTCATTGGTTAGCCCAGAGGATTTTTGAATGCATGAGTGCATTTTCGGACTCAAAACCTGAAGCCTATTATAAAAGGTCAGAGGGGACTCATTAGAAAGTTGTTTAAGGCGTTGGAGATCGTGGATCAAGGAAGACAGATCCCGAGAGTCTCCGAAATGTAGTGTTAGCAATTGCTTAATCTCAAGGTACGAAGCGGGGTTTCTCGAGTTCACTAACTGCATCGCTTTGCGCCTAAGTTTATTTTTAATATGAATGACTAGCAGATATTTTTGATCTGCAGTCGACATATTGTACGCAGAATTACGTGATTGTATGAAGGTGGTCAGGGAGATTTGGTCGCCTTCGAATTCCGGAATAATAGAAAATATCTCCGATAACCGGTACTTTTCGGATTCATCGAAAACTACATTGTTTGTTACTTGTGCCATTTCGATGTTTTAGAATTAAAAGTGTTTATAAGTTGAAAAATAATAAAAGAATAAAATAACGAAGGATTGTAAAATGGGTTTCAACTTAAATATAGTATTAAAATTATTAATCGAATGTATAAATTGGGAATAAACGATATTTTGGATAATAGAACGGTAGTATGAAATAGTAAAATAAATATGTAAACGTAAATCAAAATATATCAAATAAATATTTCAATTCAAGTAAATCAAATAATATCTTAATTCAAATCAAGATAATCAAATAAATCAAATTATCAATCAAATAATCAAATAAAATAAAAATATCAAATAATCAAATATATCAAAATAATCAATTAGTTCAATTCTTTAAAACCTTAAACATTAGACGATTCACTACTACTCACATCAACAGGAACATTGGAAGATCCGTGTTCTCCTTGTTATCGCAGTTGGGACTTCTTCCAGGTTCTTTGCTCCGTTGAGGGATAGCATCCGCCGGTACCAGTTAAAATTAAGCTCGTGTTCTAGTAAAGTTGACGGATCTTACTGACGCCAATTTGTTATATCACACTTTTCAAAATTAAGTTTTTAAAAAAGATTTATTTAATGTTACAATTATTTTTCACATTATATATTGTATTATATTGTTATTATAAATATACTGTACATAATATTTTGACTAACGTAAAAGGAATGCCCTATGAATCATTATCTTCCCGACGATTTTATGGTGTTAATGTAAACATCGGGAACTTGAATGATTGCGCTTCGGTTTTGGGTTAGACAGATATTCTCTTAAGGAGACAGAATAAGTTTAAGTCAGTTGATATATATACGCTGTATGGAAAGGTTGTCAATTAAGTTATATTAAAACCTTATTTTGGAATTGGGTGTGATAATTGAACCTATCTCACATATATCTTACATTAACTTGTACAAAAAATATAACGTTCGAAATATAAAATGAAAAATAACAATATGAACTAACTACAGATAGAGTAATAATGAAAACAGTAGAAGAGAAATTTTACAATATATAAGTTTAAACATGCTGAATAGGCATAGTTGACCCGGCAATTCTCACGGATATGAATCCACACGTGTCGTTGAGTCAGCTGGTAATGTTGAATATAAGTTCGTGCTAAGTTCATAAACTTATATAACATATCTAATTAGGTATGTTATCTAATACTATAATACGAGCAATGTTTGTATACATATATGTAATTGAGTTCTGGAAAATGGCTCTAACGATTTTGAGGAAACTTTCCCATATGAAAGTTTCGATGGATAGAAATCGATTAGTGAGGGTCTCATCTTTGGGAAAAATCGTTTTACTGAGAAATTAAATTATTAAAAAATTTATTGACAGTTTGACAATCAAGGCGGCTGCTTTGTAATTTCAAAGCGTTCAATATAGGGTGATTTGGTAACCTACGTAAGAGTGAAACTACTGTTGTAAAAATTCTTTTAATACAGGGTGATTTGGTGACGTATTTGAGAGTGAAATTTTTTTAAACATTCTTTCAATAAATTGCGAACATGTAACTGTATTATGCCTCCGACATATTTTCCTAGCATTATATTTTTATACGTAGACATTTCAAATTTTCAAGGTGAAAAAATTAGCACGGGAGGCAATTTTTGAATAAGTAAGATCTCATAATTTCGCATGGTAATTTGATGCATATAATATGAATTGGTGGTGTAAAATTATAATTATACAGAGTCTTTTAAAATATGTTAGATGGTCCATAAGAGTTGCTATGCAGGATATGGTTAAAATATAGCGTCAAATGGAATTATAGTATAATTTAAAAAAAAAGCGAAAAAAAAAATTGTATAGGGTACCCCATAAGCAGTTGGAAATTAATGATAGCGACATACAGGGCGGAGAAAAAGTATTGTTATGCAGGGTCGCTAAAAAAATGTTAATAGAATGTTATACCTATAGGGTAGCTTATTAGCATTTGTATTTACAGGGTGGTTGCAATATAGGATGTACTGGAATTATAATATTGTATTTTAGACCAATCAATAGAGATTTTTTCGTGCAAAAAATACTATCAGGATACTGCCTGTGCCATCACATTAAGAATGATTTGTAGTGATATTTTGCTATCGTTTCCACTCGCAACTATGGTTTTTTACTTTATTATAAACAAATGAAACAAGAAAATTGCGGTTTTTTTCGTTGCATGTTTATAAAATGAAAAATAATAAACTAATCTCAATGGTGTCAACAGGTGAATTGTAAAGCATGGAAATACCAATGAAATGAGCCCAGGATCGATCCGATAAGATCTTTAGTAACAGAGAAAAACAAAAAATACTGGAAAATTTACCGGTTTTCTTTATATTATTATAACTCCGTCACTATCGAAGTTTTAGAACTGGGCTTGTGGGAACTGATAGTAATTGGTATCTACCTTATGCGTGACTAAACCAGGCGCTATCGGTTTATAAGTTTTTGAATAATTGCGATCTGAAGTTTTTAGTCCACTATTCTTGTAGTGTGTCTCCATGCGACATGAATCGTCAAATATCAATTCAGAGTAGAGATGTTGAAAGTAGAGGTATCATTCTACAACTCCTCTATTTTCATTTTTCATTAAATGTCTGTGAAATATACGAAAACTGTTTGCAAAAATGAACAAAATTTGGTGAGCGTATGAATGTGTTCGAGTAGTGGGGGGAACACGGTTGTTGAGGGGAATTGCTAACAATAATTATTGTCGATAGTAACTGTCACTCTGACAGATGGTGAAAGAATTCAATCGTTAAAAAAACTTCTATACAGAGTGATTTGTTCGATTTTATTATATCATATGAGAACTGTTTGTTTATTAATATATTTATATGCAAATGGTTTCTCGGAAACGTTTTTGCTTTAATTTGTGGATTTTGGGTTTACGGAACATGGAAGGAGAGCGGTCATTAAAAAAATTCTTACTTGTGAGGATTTTAAATATGAAAACGATCTATGTATGTGCCTCTACTATATATTACTAGACGCTTCCCCTCAACAACCGTGTTTCCCCCACTCTTTGGATACATTCATACGCTCGCCCATTTTTTGTTATGTTTGCTAACATTTTTCAGATATTTCACAGACATTTTGTGAAAAATGAGAATAGAGGCTTTGTAGAATGACACCTCTACTTTCAACAACTTTTTTCTAAATTGAAATTTGATTATCTATGACGCATGGGGGCACAATGCAAAAATAGTGAACAGAAAACTTTATATCACAATTGTTCAAAAACTAATAAACCGATAGCGCCTGGTTTTGGCATACATAAAATAGATGTAGATTACTATCAGTTCCTACAAGCCCAGTTCTACAGCTTCTAAAGTGACGAAGATACGATTTTTTTTGAAAAAATCCTCCAGTTTTCAGTATTTTTGGTTTTTCACTGTTACTAATGATCCAATCGGATCTAGTCTGGGCTCATTTTATTGGTATTTTCATGCTTTACAATTGACCTGTTGACACCATTGAGATTAGTTTATTATTTTTGATTTTATAAACATGCTAAGAAAAAAAACGTAATTTTCTTGCTTCAATTGTTTATAACAAAGTAAAAAACCATAGTTGCGAGTGGAAAACATAGCAAAATATCGCTAGGAATCTTTGTTAATGTGATGGCACAGTCGGTATCCTGATAGTATTTTTTACACATTATCAGTTAATTTTTGCTCTATTGATTGGTCTATTTGTATGTTCCGAACATGTAACTATTTTATGCCTCCGTCATATTTACCTAACATTATATTTTTATAGTTAGACATTTCAAGTTTTCAAAGTGAAAAAATTGGCACGGTAGGCAATTTTTGGATGAGTAAGATCTCATGATTTCGCATGTTAATTTGATGCATATAATATGAATTGGTGGTGTAAAATTATACAGAGTCTAACAAAATATGTTAGATGGTCCATATGAGTTGCTATACAGGATGGTTGAAATATAGCGTCAAACGGAATTATAGTATGGCTAGAAAAAAGCGAGAAAAAATAATTGTGTAGGGTACCCATAGGCAGTTGGAAATTAATGATAGCTGACATACAGGGCGGAGTAAAAGTATTGTTATGCAGGTCGCTAAAAAAATGTTAATAGAATGTTTTACCTATAGTGTAGCTCATTAGCATTTGCAGGGTGGTTGCAATTTAGGATGTACTGGAATTATAATTATACATGGTGGTTCAAAAAAAATACAATAGGTGGCTATAAACAAATGCATAATGCTAATCTGTTTAAATGTACCACCTTGGGTTTTCCTCGAGGTAGCTGCCTTATCCTGTAGACAACATCATTGACCTTCTTTAGAATTTGGTAAGGCCCCTCCCAAGATCTTTCTAGCTTGGGCGAATATCCACAACGACGTTGCGGGTTGCGATGTCATAGGCTTCCTTCATCCAGGCACTGGCATTCTCGATATTGAACCGGACTCGTTGGTGGATGTCGTCTATCTTTTGACGTAACTGACTGACATAGTCTGTTTCTAATGGCATATCGTTCATCTGTACAGAGTCTCTTTCGAACGGACTGCTCACGTTATACTGTTTCCTGGGAGCTTTTGCTCGCTTTTGAGGTCCATTACTTGTTGCACAAACCGTACATTTCCGGCACCAATCCTTGACATTTGCTTGGCAGTTTACCCAATAGAAACTTTTTTCCAACTTTCCAGGGATTTCATTACTCCCAGATGTCCTCTAGTTGTATCATCATGTAGTTACTGAAAAACCTCTGGTCTCCTATTTCTGAGGACTACAATCTGTTTTCTGTCCGTGCCCTCTTCTGGAGCTTCCAGGTCGCGCTTCAAAACTCCAGTCTCCAGGAAATCGCCTGCCACGTAGGTTTGCGGTCTTCTTTCTTCCACCTCTTTCAACTCCTGTGGTTGTTAAAACATATGGTGTTGTGAAATTATAGTTATACAGTGTGATTTAAAATATGTTATATTAGGTAGCCTGTAAAAAGTTGCATATATAGGGTGGAGCGGAATTATAGTTATATAAAGTGTTTACGAAAATATTAGAATATAAATGAAAGAATTTGGAAACAAAAGTGTTTGTAGAATGGCCAAAAGCGGTCGCATATACAGGGTTGTTGGAATATGGAATCAAGTGGAATTGTAGCGTGATTAAGTGATTAAAAAATGTTTGGATGGGTTTTTCATATGAAGTTGCATATATATGGTGGTTGAAATATAGAGGGGTGTTGAATTGTAGTAACACCATGTAAATAAGAAATGTAAGAAAAAGGTATTAGGTTAGGGAGTTTAAATTAGTTTACATAACAAATGTCCGATTATTTGGATATATGTACGTTTATGACAAAACCTTGAATTTACGAGTGAAGCTCGGTCACCCAGGTACTATATATATATATATATATATATATATATATATATATATATATATATATATATATATATATATATATATGTAATTGAGTTCTGGAAAACGGCTCTAACATTTTCGATGAAATCTTCCCATTTGGAAGTTTCGAAGGATAGAAATCGATTGGTGAGGGTCTCATCTTTGGGAAAAATCGTTTTACCGAGAAATTAAATTATTAAAAAATTCATTGACACTTTGTGACAATCAAGGCGGCTGCTTTGTAATTTCAAGGCGTTCAAATTAGGGTAATTTGGTAACCTACGAAGAGTGAGACTCCTCTTGTAAAAATTCTTTCAATGCAGGGTGATTTGGTTACCTATTTGAGAGTAAAACTGTTCTTGTAAACATTCTCTCAATACAAATTGTATTTGTATCATCCGAACATTTAACTATTTTATGCCCCCATCATATTTTTCTAGCATTATATTTTTATAGCTGGACATTTCAAGTTTTCAAGGTGACACGTTAGGCAATTTTTGTGTGAGTAAGACCTTATGAGTTCGCATGCTAATTTGATTATATAATATGAATTGGTGGTGTGAAATTATATTATATAGGTTAGTTCAAAATATGTTAGCTGGTCCATCCCTGTTGAAGAAATCCCATAGATTCCAATAAAAAAAAATTAATAGGAATCTAATGTGCTTTTGTCGGTGTCATTCCTCATTGATACCCATAAGTTTCCAAGAGAAACAAAAGCAAGCTAATTTATCGGAATCTATCTGCCAATCCAATACAGCGAGTTTTCTTTATTGGAATTTTAATGTACCACGTAATCGTATGGATTTCTGTATGCACGTAACCTATGGGATCGTATCTGTTTCTATTGTAGTCTGTTTAGAATTACGGTGCTTACGCGTATTTCCTAAGAGAAATAAAAGACCGCTAATTTATCGGAATCTATAGCGAGTTTTCTTTATTGAAATTAATGGAATTTCAATGTACCCCGTAATCGTATTGATTTCTGTATGCACCTAACCCATGGGTTTCTATTGTAATGTTTTTATTTTCACACTCGGCTTCAGTTCTTGGATTTATCTAAAAACACTCTCCAACTCACTCTAATTTATTTCCACTACTTTAACACAATTTATATTCACAAAACTATTTACAATTTATCTAATCTATACGACCGTCGAATACTGAATGAATCCATCGCCAGCTGTCCGTATTTATATATATTTCTCCCGGAACTTTTCTGGCAACTCAACGAACCATCGGGAAACTTCTTTCATGTGTTCTGGAAGCTTCAAGGGAATTCCCAGTAACGGCAGCGGTCGGCCTGTAGAGAGACAAAACATTTCGGATTCCCAGAAATATCGGAAGAATGTCCCTTACACGAATTGGATGATGGACGATTGCACCAGCTATCGGATGAATTCTCGAAACATTGCCCCCTCCTTAAGACCATTTCGCCCCGGAATGTCCCAGAATCCTACCTGGTGTGACAATATTTGCAGGACTCTCCATTTCGACAATGGGAAGTTTGGTGGAAGTAACAGTCAACGTTCCTCGAACCTGGACTGCGAATATTGAGACAGCATACAAGGATGTCGATGCCACTGAATCGAAAGATTGTTCCATCATACTTCCCACCACCCTCCAATTCAGTCCATCCAAGCCGCAGACTATCTTTGCGACCACCAATTTCATCAGGTTCTTCTCTATCATCACATTCCTCAATTCTATCAGAGTCTTCCAAAGATCGCTGTTTGTTGGCTTGCCTTGCGAGAATGTTTTCGTAACCAAATAAAAGATGTCTCTGGTAACCACTGGTCGTTTCTCTTCGACCTTCCCTACCACTGGATCTTGCTCCTCTAGCTTCTGGAACTGGCCGTAATTTTTGGCAAACATCTTGGCTATTCCTCTGGACATCCGGAGATCTCGAGCTACACAATGAGCCAGGGCATATTCTATGGACACCTCAAACAGGTCACCGGGTTCCTCTCTGGTCACGTCGTGCTGCACTTTCTGCCCATCAAAGTACAGTGCCATAAACTGTTCGAAGGTCATCTCGTCATCGGGTGGTTGGATGCTGCGGACTTGGGCTTAGTCAACTTCGCCGTCATGACTTCCGGCAGCAGGGGCTAACCTGTTGAAATGTACCATCTTTGGTTTTCCTCGAGGTAGCTTCCATATTCTGTAGACAACATCGTTGGTTTTCTTTACAATTTGGTACGGCCCCTCCCAAGATCTTTGTAGCTTGGGCGAATATCCACGACGCCGTTGCGGGTTATATAACCAAACAAGATCATCAACTTGGAATTCCCCGCCCTCGGCTCTGATGTCATAGGCTTCCTTCATCCGAGCATGAGCACTCTCAATATTTAACCGGACTCGTTGGTGGATGTCCTCTGCCTACATTTCCATCTTTTGACGTAGCTGACTGACATAGTCTTCACCTGCGGTCTCTTCTTCTGGGGGACATCAAATCGCATGGTAGTCTTATTTCTCGTCCCATAATAATACTGGCCGGGGTCTGACCCGTGGACTCGTGCACAGACGAACGATATGCCATTAGAAACAAGTGCAGATACTGGTCCCAGTCTTTTTGGTGGTCAGAGAGTACCTTTGACAAATGGCGGTTAATGGTTCTATTCATCCGTTCTACCATTCCATCGGATTGCGGGTGTAATGCTGTCGTCCGTGTTTTATTGATCTTCAAGAGCTTGCAAACGTCTTGGAAAAGAGTAGACTCGAAATTTCTACCTTGGTCTGAGTGCAACTCCAAGGCAACATCAAAACGACAGATCCATTCCGTGACAAGAACATCAGCAACGGTCAAGGCTTCTTGACTCGGCAAGGCATACGCTTCTGTCCATTTACTGAAATAGTCCATCACCACCACAGTGTACTTATTTCCGGAGTCCGATTCAGGAAATGGTCCGGCAACATCAATGGCTACTCTTTCGAATGGACTGCCTACATTATATTGCTTCATGGGAGCTTTTGGTCGTTTCTAATGCCCATTGCTTGCAGCACAGGCCGAACATTTTCGGCACCAGTCCTTGACATCTGCTTGGCAGTTTACCTAATAGAAGCGTTCTCTTAACTTTCCCAGGGTTTTCGTCACTCCGAGATGTCTTCCGGTTGTTCCGTCTTGTAGTTCTCGCAAAACTTCCGGTGTCATATTTCTGGGGATTACAATCTGTTTTCTGTCCCTGCCCTCTTCTGGAGTTTCCAGGACGCGCTTCAGAACTCCATTCTCCACGATGAGGTTGTTCCACTGAGCCCAGTATGACTTTATGGTTGGTGAGTATCGGTAAATCTCCTGCCACGTAGGTTTGCGGTCTTCTTCCTTCCATCGGATAACCTCTTTTAACTCCGGATCTAATTTCTGGTCTTTCTGGATCTCCTCAGATTGCCAGTGGTCATCGACGGCAGTAGTTCTACAGAGAACAGCCGCTTTTTCTTCAGCTCGCTGACAATGTTTGCAATCATCAGGGCATGGTCTCCTCGATAAAGCATCAGCATTCCTATAGCTTGTTCCAGCTCGATGTTCAGTCTTGAAGTCGAATTTTTGCAACCGCTCAATCCACCTGGCCACTAGTCCTTCGAGGTTTTTAAACTGCAAGAGCCACTTCAGTGCTGCATAGTCAGTCCTCAAGAGGAATCTTTTACCGTAGAGGTACTTGTAGAAATGTTCTATCCCCTTTACTACAGCCAAAAGTTCCTTGCGGGTAACGCAGTAATTCCGTTCAGGCTTGCTCAAGGTCTTGCTGAAATAGATAATAACTTTCTCCTGACCGTCTTGGATCTGCGAAAGCACCGCACCAATTCCGACATTGCTTGCGTTGGTATCCAAAACGAAGTTCCCATCTGGCAAAGGATAACTTAAGACGGGGCACTCGTTAATGCTCTTTTCAGTGTATCGAATGATCGTTGGCATACCTCGTCCCACTGGTACTGCACCTTCCCCTCTGTAAGTCCAGTAAGTGGCTTGGCGATGTTGGCAAATCCAGCTACGTACCGATGATAATACGTGTATAACCCCAGGAAACTTCTTAACTGGTGGATATCTTTAAGTATCGGCCATTCCAGGACAGCTTTGACTTTCTGTTTATCAACAACTACTCCTTCTGCGGAAACCACATATCCAAGATATTGCACCTCTTCTTGGAACAGCTGACACTTCTTCGGGCTTAACTTTAGTCCGGAACTTCGAAGTCGCCGAAACACCTCCTTCAGGTTCTTGACGTGGTCTTCAAATAATCTTCCAACCACGATAATGTCGTCAAGATACACTAGGCATGTTTTCCATGAAAGCCCTTTTAACACTGTTTCCATCAATTTTTCAAACGTCGCTAGAGCATTACCCATCCCAACCGACATCACCGTGAATTGGTAAAGTCCTGAGCCGATGGTAAAAACAGTCTTTTCTCGGTCTTCTTTAGCAAGTTCCACCTGCCAATAACCGCTCTTCAAGTCCAGGGTGGAAAACATCTTCGATTCAGCCAACGTATCTATTCTTGGAAAGAGATAGCAGTCTTTCTTTGTAGCGTGGTTTAATTGCCGATAGTCCAACGCAAAATCGGGTCGAACCATCTTTCTTTTTACCAAGACAACTGGAGAAGCCCAAGGGCTATTAAATGGTTCAATAACACGTTCTTCTTCCATCTGGCGGACTATCCTGTCGGCTTCGTCTCTTTTAGCTAGGGGTAGTCTTCTCTCCGACTGTCGAATAGGCTGAGCGTCTCCAGTATTAATTTCATGTTTCACCAGATTCCTTCGTCCTCTTTTGCCGAATATATCCTGACAGCTTCTAACAATGTCCCTCAATTTTGCTTTCTGGTTTGGTTTCAAATTCTTAGATGAATCGGTGATGTGTCTTTCCAGTTCCTCAGATTGTTTACCTGGTGGTATTTCTGCAAGCTGTGTGCTTCTGACTACAGAGGAAACTGTTGAACAATGGCCCAAAGTTGTTCCTTTCTTTAGCACAACCAAGTCATGATTCAGGTTCATTACTCTTAATCGCACAATCTCCTTGGCCCCAAACAGAATCTTCCCCAGTGCGACTCCCCTGCCTACATTTCCGTCGTTAATTTCGGGATCAAACATCATCACTGTTCCAGCTTTAGCTTTCCCATCTAGGCATGCATCTACAATGATTTCAGCTCTTTCCGGAACATTTACATCCTCTGCCAAGATTGCTCGAAGCATAATGTCGCCTTTCCCATGACGCACCACTTCTTCGTCAATCACTCGCAGAATTCCATCTTTAAAGTTTAACTGGAATCCCTTGGAGCTCATGACATCCATTCCAATGATGACTTCGATGTCCGCCACTAATGCCCGATGTCGGAATGTTCTATTGCCCAAGACCATTTCAACCTCTATTTCACCATGAACTTTAGCTGCTTCTCCTGTCGCTGTTTGCAGTTGCCATTTTGTTGATTTTATCATTGTCTTGTCTAAAACAATGTTGGGCCTTATAACTGTTTATGTCACACCTGTATCCAGCAGCATTGCACGTTGCTTTTTATTAATAAGGCCATCTACAAAGACACTGTTACCGTGGTTGCGTAGCGAAGAGACATATGCGTTGATAGTTGGGGCTTGTTGGCTACAGGTCGACGAAGTCCCATTCATATCGACCTTCTTTAGTTTAGCCTCCGTTGCTTTCCTTGCAATGACTCTGTATGTGCCGTACCTTACCACCCTTCCAACATCTCAGTGGTCTTTTTTCGGTAATTACTTCCTCTCCTATGTTCTTTACAGAGGCCTTATCATATCCGCCGTCTTCTGAATCTCCTTCAATAATTCGGGCTCCTCCCTGACCTCTACAGGTATTTTTCGCAGCCTCGAATTCCAGAGCTCGAGCCAGTGCATTCACTAATTAAGTAGGTCGAGCTAGTGTTAAAGCTTGCCTGGCTTCATTGTCCCGCAGTTCATCCAAAAACGCTTGTACTGCTAACCTGTCTATCAAATTTTTCGGTGTGTCTGGATAGGCAAAGCGAACCAGACGGGCAATATCAACTTCAAACTCTTGTAGGGATTCATTAGTTCATTAGATTTGTGGTCACAATTTTTCAGTTGGGAGTGATAAACGTGCTCCAAATGAGTTTGCCCATACCTTAGTTCTAAATGTTTGACCAGTTGTTCGTAGTCTTCTTGCTCCGAGGCATTTAATGTTTGTAAGAGATCTGTAGCATCCCCTCGTAAAGCAGCCTCGAATTTCCGCCGATAATTAGTCCATGGCGATTTTCCATCAAATTGCGGGGGTTTCATCTTGTGTCTTGTTCACTCGAGGCCAATTTTCGAATCCACTACTTCCAGACTGTTTCAGCTTTCATTCTTTGATGGAGTTTCTCCCCTTTGTTTTGCCACTACCTGCTCTTTTATTTTGGTGATCTCGCCTTCCATTATCTGTTTTAACTCTTCTATGCGCGTTTCGTTTCGTCTGACTAAGTTCTTCAACTATTGTTTGCTATAGTTCTTCCATCCGGGTTTCATATTTGACCGTCGTCTGCTTCAGATCTTCAATCCGGGCTTCATTTTCGACCATTGTCTGCTTTATCTCTTCCATTCGAGCTTCATTCTCGACTATTTTCTCTTCTAGCATTTCCGATTTTTTCTGTACAATGTTTTACAAATTTTCTTCTAGGGATTTAGAATTTTCCAGTAATTTGTCTTCCAGGCTTTTAGAATTTTGTAGTAAGTTATCTTGTAATTTGTCTTCCAGAGTTTTCAAATTGTCTACTAATTTGTCTTCTAACGCCTCTTTCAAGTTTTTAGAATTTTCTAGCAATTGGTCTTCTAGAGTTTCCATTTTTTTTAATAACAGACTCCTGTCCCCGTTACCAGAAACTTCAAACAAATAAGTGTCGGAATCGTTACCTTCATTTATTAGGGCATCTCGTAGACGTTGAATTAATTCACTTTTCTTTCCTCTAATTTCTAAATCCCTTTCTTTAAGGTCTTTTTTTAAGTCCGTCACTTTCAATTGGTTCAAAGTCACCGTTTTAAACATTATCAGCCTATTTATTTTTCACTTTTAAAGTTCAAATACACCTACACCTGTCACCTCTGTAATGTTTTTATTTACGCACTCGGGTTTAGTTCTTGGATTTATCTAAAAATATACTCCAACTCACTCTAATTTATTTCCACCACTTTAACACAATTTATATTCACAGAACTATTTACAATTTATCTAAACTATACGACCATCGAATACTGAATGAATCCATCGCTAGCTGTCCGTATTTATATATTTCTCTCGGAATTATTCTGGCAAGTCAACGAACCATCGGGAAACTTCTTTCATGTGTTCTGGAAGCTTCAAGGGAATTCCCAGTAACGGCAGCGGTCGGCCTGTAGAGAGACAAAACATTTCAGATTCCCAGAAGTATCGGAAGAATGTCCCTTGCACGAATTGGATGATGGCCGATTGCACCAGCTATCGGATTAATTCTCGTAACACTATTGTAATCTGTTTAGAATTACGGTGCTTTTGCGTGTTTCCTAACAGAATAAAATATGTTTAGAATGGTTTGTCTATAATCAGTAGGTTTAATGTTTTCTGTTTGTAATAGCTATATTGGAAATATAAAATGTAACGTTTCGTTTAGAAACTTCTATTGTTATATATGTGGATTGTCAGCGACAAAAACGCTTTAGGTTCCCATACACTTTCTTATTGAAATATATGGGATTTATTCCATGTAGAGGTTAAATTGAAATCTTCTCTATGAGTTTTGATCTGGATTACCGCAAGTAAAGCACAATAATAACAGTGGGTTTCTATTGAGAACAAAGTCAGAATTGACTTTGAAACGTTTGGTATTTTCTTTCAATACACAGCTTTTTATTTCAATTGTGGTGTTATTCCCAAGAAAACATAAAAATAATCAAGAACATTCCACAAATAACATTTAGAAGACAAGTAGGTTTCTATTGACATATCCAGATACGAAATACGAATAATTTTATGTCTTTATTTGTGAATAACTCTTAAAAGCACCACATTATAAGATATCAAACCAGATATCCAGATTAAATTAATGTTATATGTGAAAAGTGTGAAAAGTAAAAGTTTGTGTGTATATTCAAAAATTACAGTGAGGGTGTATATCGGTAAGTAAATTTTTTTCTTGGTTGTCTATATAATTCTAGTTTTTATATGAACTGATCAATTTAATTTATTTTTCCCACACGTGAGAGTAAAAGTCTGTACCTATATTTTTGAAGTACTATGCTTTAATTGTTTAGGTTCATTAGAAATTGTAACAAAATATAAATTTAAGACCGAAATGTTTGACACGAATTGTATATATAATGCGGAATTGATAACTATTTGTTTAAATCGGCTGTAAGAAATTGTACGGAACAAATATGTTAGTTTGACCTTAGTCGAAATTATCTACGATTAAATTAGTTTTGTATTATTCTCAAAAAATGATGATTTTGGAACAGTTTTAAAAAAATTATCCACTCATTCTGAAAAACTTGCGCACTTATTGATCTTATCCATTAACTTTTGAAAAAGCAAAACAAACATTCTCATACACCCAAATGTGATACATAGACTACATACAATTGACATAAAATTAATGCTAGACTAATTTTTACATAAACCAGTTAAATTGCATGTATTATCTTATGGTTTCCGATATTTGGCATTTTTACAAGAAAGGACAATTGTACACTGTTGTTTTTAACTGTGACATTAACCCGAACTTCCTTCGACATACAGATGAACTTAAATTTTCGGAATAAAAAGTCCACATTTGTGCTGGTAAAGTTGCATAGTCAGAAACATAACTATTAATAGTTTATTTAAATACTTTGTAACATTTTGGGTAAATTGAAGAAACAAGCCTTCAATAAAACAGGCTTGTTCTATCTAAATCAATAGCAAACGAGCAATTTGTACTGTTACGAGAATTCATCCGACAGCTGGTGCAATCGGCCATCAACCAGTTCGTGGAAGGGACATTATTCCGATACTTCTGGGAATCCGAAATGTTTTGCCTCTCAACAGGCCGACCGCTGCCGTTACTGGGAATTCCATTGAAGCTCCCAGAACACATGAAAGAAGTTTCCCGATAGTTCGTTGACTTCCAAGAGAAATATATAAATACGGACAGCTGGCGATGGGATTCATTCGGTTTTCGACGGTCGTATTGTATAGTTAAGAGAAACTGTAAATAGTTTCTGTGAATATAAATTGTGTTAAAGTAGTGGAAATAAATTAGAGTGAGTTGGACTGTGTTTTTAAATAGATCCAAGAACTGAACCCGAATATGAAAATAAAAACATTACAGTACCAAGGAGCTACCAGAATTTTTTTTCTGTATTCACACACTAATCGTAAAAAATAATTTTTATAAACTACGCTTGTGTGAAATTAATATACTAATCTAGTCAGCATGTAAAACATAGGACAGTTCCTTTTTTACGATTATGCCGAAAAGTAGTGCAGATGTGCGAAGCCAAAGAAAGCTTCTTAAGTAGCAGAAAATTCCCTCATAATTCCTAATTCTAGGAACTGTACCACCAACATTTATAATTTTAAATTGGGTCATCTATCGTTCGCGTGCACCTAGGGATTTTCTCAGTGAAACGAAAAAAAGGTAGTATGTAGAGATATAAAGGGAAAAACAATAATCCGTTGAAAATGAGTTTTTCTGAAATTTTTAAATCGCCGTATTATGATTTTCAATGAATATCGACTTCTAGCTAGTATATAGACTTAATTAATTACGTGACTTTGCAAGTTGGAAATTATAAAACCCTGGATAAGTGTTAAACGAAAAAACTCCGATTTTTTCACTTAATGATCTAGTCTCAGAGAGTCACAGAAAAGATCCCGTCGGAAAAATTAAAAAAGTTGATATTCCACTTTTTTATAATTGTTAAAAAATGTAAAAGTCAAAAATATATAAGACAATTACCGTATTTTTTCTCTTTTCAGGAATTTATGACGACAAATTTAAAAGAACACTAATTACGTTATTGTAAGATACAATCATTACCTGGAAAACAAAGAAACGACATTTAAAGTTTATTTGTCGATCGCTAAAGAAAATAGATTATTTTTCGTAATAGTGAATTCAATGTCAATCAAGACACATTAATGACATTTTCGAAAATATCCGTAACATAAACATAAAGAAATCCCAGATATTCTGGTACTCCTTTACCATCTCCCCCACTAGATTAGAAAATTTCTTTACTTTTTTTCTTTCTTTTTTCCTATTTTAACTTCATTTTCTTCTGGTATGGGGACAGGGATTAGTTTTGTAACATGGAATAGATTTGACTCTATCTTTTTATGTCCTGTATTAATTTTGTATATTGATTGCGATACGTTTTCGTCGATTTTAAATGGACCAATCCTTAACTCGTCTAATTTTCTTCTATTTAGTTTGTAACCATTTTCAACATATACCATATCACCTATATTAAAATTATGAATTGTTCTATTTTTATCAATTAACCTTTTATTGTATTGTAATTGTTCTTTCTAATGCAATTTTTCTGTCTCTAATCCAGTCATCTGCTTCTTTTTCTAGTTTAAGTTCATTTGGTATGAATGAAACATCGGTACCATCCAATAGGTATTTCGGTGCAAAGCCTGTTATTGAGTGATCCGTGTTATTATATTTATCCACACAATTATGAACAATAGTCGTCCAATAGTCGATTTTCATTTATTTTACACCTTATTTTATTAACAAGTGTTTGGTTAAGTCTTTCGTTAAGTCCATTAGAAAACGGCGAATTTACTGCAGTGAAAACCAGTTTGATTAATCTTTGATTTAAAACAATTTTAAATTCTTTTGAATTAATTCCAGGATATTGGTCAATCAGAACCATGCCAATGACATCACAATTTGGTCTTTGAGGTTACTATATAAGCATAACGAGTGAAATGTTCAACTAAAAGGTGCATATCTTTTAGTTGATCGAGAACCACCAAATTCCCCAATTGTATATATCGAGACGATTTCAAATAGCTTTGTGGCTGGGCCTAAATATGACATTAAATCATATTTAGCCTGTCCTCTTGTCTTTTTTTAATACATATTTCACACTCTTTGCATAAATTGGTGATATTTCGAGTTAAATTCTTTACTGTATAAAGTTTCCCTATTTTCTTTTGCATTTGTTTTAAACCTATATGACACATATTTTCATGTATTAGTTTTATAAACTTTATACTGATTTCCTCCGACAGTAGTATCTTTTCTCGTTTTCTTATCCTCTTATAATATATATTATGTTTATAAATTAACTTATTTTTGTATTTTTGAATATCATCATTTTTCTCTTGATCTGTTAATATGTCGTTCAATATTATTAAGTTTATTATTTTTAATGGTTCATATACATCTTTATTAGAGCTCCATCACGCTGGAACCCGCTCTGATAAAAACCTAATTTTTTTTAAGTCTATTTTAACTAATATATGTAGTAAAATTAATTTTTTGTAGTTTTATTAGTTACTGAGAAAACTCCATTGATGGCGTTTAAACTAAAAAATATTAGTAATACTACCCCGAATGGTTTTGGAATAAGTTCTAAATTGATTGTAGTTTATTGTAGTAACAACAAAATATTACTTTGTTTTATATTCTTTTAGAGTATAGCAAGATTGCTACACTAACGAGATTGTTTAAAAAAAATGTATATTTTTTTAAAGCCTATTTTGTCTACAAACGATAGTAATATATGTAGTATAGTTAATTTTTTTGTAGTTTTGTTAGTTACTGAGAAAACTTCATTGATAGTGTTTAGACTAAGAAATATTAGTAATAATATGCTGAATGGTTTTTGAATAAGTTCTAAATTGATTGTAGTTTATTGTAGTAACAACAAAATATTACTTTGTTTTATATTCTTTTAAAGTATAGCAAGATTGCTACACTAACGAGATTGTTTAAAAAAATGTATATTTTTTAAAGCCTATTTTGTCTACAAACGATAGTAATATATGTAGTATAGTTAATTTTTTTGTAGTTTTGTTAGTTACTGAGAAAACTTCATTGATAGTGTTTAGACTAAGAAATATTAGTAATAATATGCTGAATGGTTTTTGAATAAGTTCTAAATTGTTTGTAGTTTATTGTAGTAACAACAAAATATTACTTTATTTACATTTTTTAAAGTATAGCAAGGATGCTACAATAACGAAATTTTAAATCATAAAATAACACTTATTCCAAAACTACAAACGATATAGTTGATTGTGGCGGAATTTAGATGTTTGTAGTGATTGTGGAACTCTTATCAGTGATAAAAGAATCAAAATCATGTGTTCAATAAAACGATACGATAAGACAATTATGAGCCTAAGAAGCCTAAGATTCTATATCATTTGTAGTTTAAGAATAAAAAATATATCTATACAAATACCGTCACTTTCTATGTAGATGCTTAATTTTTTTTGTCAAATAAGTCAATTCTATTTCAATTGTAGTATTTCCGCAACAAACTTCTTCGATTTTTATTAAAGTAACATTAATTGTTTACAATTTGTACTTCTTGGAGCACAAGCGCTAATTACAAGGTATTTTTTAGAATGTTTGTTAATCTTGACTATTGGAAAACGTATTTTAATCGGATACTTACCCGCAGTAATGATAGATGCATTAATGTGATTACTAGCTTTACAAATTTTTAGTATTACAAATATTCAAAATTTTCTGTAAGTGTTAGAAATTTCCCGACAGAATTGTCTTGCTTGTTCACATAAAGTTATCGGTTGCTAATTACTATAAATCTACTCTGAAAATCCTGTTCTTTTATAGTAAATATCTTAGTTTTATAATTGATTACCATAATATTTAAGTGAAATATAACGACTCGATAATAAAAGACAGATTTATTGTTGGTTGTAATTATATAAGAATAACAAATAATAGTTTTAAGTTATATCACTTTTACAGTTAATTATAATATTCGGAATTATTTTATTACATAAAATAAAATATGTATTCTTCTTTTTTTACTAAGTCTTTTTCAGGTACTACTTTCTTTTTGGAGCTCGTGGATATTCCATCATGAAGTTCCCATTTGCTGTTTGTTCTACGTAAGTACGGTCGATAATGACTTCAAGAGAAATATGTTCTATGGCACCAACCAAAATATACGTATTATTTAATACCTCGAATTCAACGGGGATTTGTAATAAGGAAAAGTCAGTATTCGAATCCTTCTCAATGTTATTTTTATTACACAAACTCGAGAATAAAACTTTAATATCAATCCATAGATGATTGCCAGGTTGAAACTTAAGATCATTTCTAGTGTTACAAGTATAACATCGCCGTACATGTAATTCTAGATATTTGAGTACCGATTGCTGCAGTCCTTGTATTCCATTATTAATTAATGGTTCAAGATGTGTCGCTATCACAGATAAAATAGATGAGCTAAATTTTTTGCATTTTAAACAGGTTGAGTTGACAGTTAACGAAGGCACTCCTTTAAACATTTAGGTAATTGTGTTGCTTAAGTTTGAAATGCAGTCAATTATACCATCTTCAATTTTCTTAAATTGAAGAATAAGATTTGCTCTCTTTTGATAGACGTTTGCGTTTATACCTTTGCAACATTCAGATGGGTTTTCAAAAAAACAACAAGATTGTTATTTTTTTCGTTAACAAACACATGGTTCTTGACATCTTTAAAATACTCCTCGCTAATAACTGAGCTTGCTGTTATAATTGTTGTGATATTTTCTATTTCTTGGTTGTAAAATAGAGTCGGCACTATAGCAGTCCAAAGTAAAAAATAATCACAAAGCTTCGTAAGTCGATCAGCAACATCTTTATTAGCATAGTCATTGGGAATTGAACCAGCAACATTTTTACTGCACTCAACCCGGATATTTTCTAGATCACTTTTAACAGGTCTAATTACTTTAGGCATTTTTGGCCTATGCGTTTTCTGTGCTTCAGGGTCTTCATTTACAGTAGACATATCTGCAAACAAGTGATCTTCTGGAAACTCAGGTAAATTTTCTGACTCACTTTTAATTAAATTTAATAATAACAACTTATTTCTTGAACATGCATTCTTATCATTATTGTCTTCATAGTCAGAATAAGCTACAGTAAGCACAGCGGTCAGTATATTATTAAAATCACCCAGACAAGTTGAATTTCGTAGTAAGTTGAGACACCTTAGGTAGAAATCTTTCTGATGTCGATTGTGTTTATTAAAACAAGGCCACATTGAAACAAATTTGTATAAGTGGGCAACATCAATTCGAAGAATGGTTGTTTTTTCAATCCATGAACAACATTTTTATAGCATTCATCTATATACTGAGACAAAGGCATATTGTTGAATGACAATGCAGCTGCATTTAGAAGAGCTAAAGAAAAATCTGTGACGACTTGTTTCGGTGCCTTGATTCCACATCTTTGCCACTCTCGAAGCCAGTAAGACAACGTGTTAGCATCATGTTTTTCAGAGACGAATTGGAGAAGAGGGAGTGATGGTTTTTGATAGGTAGTCATGACTTGATAATATAAAATAACTCGTTTCGAATTATCGTTTGCTGATAAACTTCGAATCAAGCTTCCTGTTGCATCGATGCAAATGCTCCCAATTGGATCCTTTTTCATAAATAATTTATACAATGAAATCTGCTCTGGCAACCAGTACATAACATACATTTTATTGAGGGCAATCTCGCGTAGGGCTTCAGACTATTTAGGATGACTCTTCAAATCTTCAACAGCTAACATTGGATGAGAAAAAGATTTAAGACCTAGAACTTTCCTTTTCTCCGTGTATTTAGCATTTCTCAGGGCACTTTCCCTTGGTAAATCAGCTGGTTCTTCATCTCCAAACTCCATTTTCTCATCAGCTTTTTGCCGTCGCCATATGTAGGTAGACTTACAATTGATTTCATTAACTAACTCTTTTCTTGTATCTTCACGAAGTTGCCTCTTTTTGAAATGCTTAATATGTTTAGTATCACAGGTAGACACATGAAAATCTATACCATCATCACTTGCATCTTCTAAGCTATATATATATATATATATATATATATATATATGTGTGTGTGTATTTCGTTATGGCATTCATTACAAACACCATTGATAGTTACAAATATATCACTGTCTCTTGCTATTTTCGGAGTTTTAAACGAGAAAGGACAAGACAGTTCAAAATATTGCCATATACAGCTGTAAATTTTATCTGTCCAACCAGGTTCAAAAACTTCATATTCTCGTTTGTCTTTGAATGTTTTTGTTTTTAGATCTAACTTATTCCATTCAGACGTAGTTAAATGGATAATCTTTTTAATTGAAGGCAAGCTTTTTGGCGCTTTTTGCGTTGACCAGTTCGGGTCGTTACTTATTTTTCTTTTTCTATTTTTTTGTCTGACCGGTCCATTGATTTTTTCCGATACTTTATTTCGATTTTGCGTTATATACAACCAAACATGTTCCAAGCTTATCCCAGGCAAGAGTTTAACTGCTCTTTGCCAAACTTCATCGTTGTAGGGCAAATACTTATTATTTTCATCTCGAAACTGCAAATTTTTCAAGCAACTGTAAACGTCGTCAGGGTGGTACAAAGGAACTCTTGGCATTATCACTTATTTCGCTATCTGTAAAAAAATCATTAAAGTAAATTACTCAAACATTAAAATATATCGATATTCATTAACCTTGCACTGAAATATACCAATCTACTAAAAAAAATCAACAACTAATTCGCTTTACATTATGGAATTCAAAATCTCAATTAACAATTGGAATATATCATTACCAAGCTTGACAAATTTAAAACGACTAGCGGTTGCCCAGTGCTCGAAATTCGACCAAAATTATTGCTAAAAATTTAAAGATAATATACCTATATGAATTTTTTCTACTATTATAAACTGTTCTGTATACAAAATAGTTCACTAACATTATAAATATGTAAAAAAATATTTCTCAATGAATAGTGATTTCAGTTTTATTGGTTTACGGTTCCAGTTAATAGCTTTATTCGCGGAATACAATTCTGAACCAATTCGTTATCAATTCAGTTCTACTCAAGAGCGCATGCCTGATTCAGAACTAATAAAAGATACTTCTTCCATGCTCTCAAATCATATACATACGTATTTGTCAATTAAACGAGCCAGTCTGCATTCTGTTAGTGGATTTATGGAAGGGATTTGATTATTCTGACGGGGCGAAACGATTTGCTATAACCCTTTCACGACTAATCCGGAAATTAAACTCAAACTGATGATTATTAAATACACAATATGTTAAAAATAATCAATTGTGTTTGGAACACTCTCAATTTCCAAAAGTTCTTTCATATCCCCGTCACTTGAAATTAAGTGGTACATCGCAACAAATATTGTAAACAATTTTAAACTCCAAACACAGTTAACAATAAGTAAATTTCCCGATGTAGGCAACACAAAATAACAATTTACTAAATTCGAATAAAATTATTCAAATGCGCATGTCAGAACGAGGAATCCTAGCTATAATTCAAGAACTGATAATCTGGTTAAGAATCAATAATGAATCGAATTTTCCTTCACCGCGAACACAGAATTGTTACTGCCAGTTCAGTAATTTCTGTACTGCTAATACTTTTATTGCAAATGCGCATGCGATCCGTAATGACTTGGTAACGAATTGTTACCGGGAATAAAGCTAAGTACGTACATGTACGACTAGGGCATATTTAGTAAGCAAAATCAAATAGCGTTGTTCCACCGCTAGAGGTGGAAACACTAGTTCAGCTATTATGGAATAGATGGTGCCAATAACTATTATTAACCGTAAATTTTACCCGCTTGTTACATTTCTTTTATTAATAACACTAAAGTTACAAACTCAAGAAAATCGGTTGCCAAGCAGAAGAAAATGGGCGATATAATGTTAAATAAATTATCTATTAGATAAGATAGAAGGACAGAAAACAGTATCTGACTGGTAGATTACTGGTTAACCTAACCTAAAAATAATTAATAATTATCACTATGAAAATTTTCAAATACATTTAAAAATGTCTATCAAATAATAAATTAATATTAAACATAATATTGTTAAACTTTAGTTTAGTTAATTTTATCATTTTGAACTGAAGGTCGTCAGTAGCCACTAAGCAAACGAAAAATGAAGAAAATTGGTTGAGGAACAGGAGAAAATTGTACAACCGTTGCCTATTTATATATACATAATATGCTTTCGTTATATTATTTTTGACTATTCAAAAATTATTTTTTGTTGGTTGTACCTGCAAACAATAAATTTATATGGCATTATAACCTTAAAGTTAGAATTGCATTCTACACAGAAAGTGACGGTATTTGAACAGATATATTTTTTATTCTTAAACTACAAACGATATAGAATCTTAGGCTCATAATTGTCTTATCGTATCGTTTTATTGAACACTTGATTTTGTTTCTTTTATCACTGATAAGAGTTCCACAATCACTACAAACATCTAAATTCCGCCACAATCAACTATATCGTTTGCAGTTTTGGAATAAGTGTTATTTTATGATTTAAAATTTCGTTATTGTAGCATCCTTGTTATACTTTAAAAAATATAAATAAAGTAATATTTTGTTGTTACTATAATAAACTACAAACAATTTAGAACTTATTCAAAAACCATTCAGCATATTATTACTAATATTTCTTAGTCTAAACACTATCAATGAAGTTTTCTCAGTAACTAACAAAACTACAAAAAAATTAACTATACTACATATATTAGTATCGTTTGTAGACAAAATAGGCTTTAAAAAAATATACAAATTTTTGAAAATAATCTCATTGTAGCAATCCTGCTATACTCTAAAAGAATATAAAACAAAGTAATATTTTGTTGTTACTACAATAAACTACAATCAATTTAGAACTTATTCCAAAACCATTCGGGGTAGTATTACTAATATTTTTTAGTTTAAACGCCATCAATGGAGTTTTCTCAGTAACTAATAAAACTACAAAAAAATTAACTTTACTACATATATTAGTATCGTCTGTAGTTAAAATAGGCTTAAAAAAATTGTTTTTTTTTTCAAAGCGGGTTCCAGCGTGATGGAGCTCTTTATTAGCGTCTAACACTAGGTTTCTGCTCAAGCAATTGTAACGGGTGAATTGCCGTTCTCCCCGTTACATTGATATTTACTAATATTTGTCGCATTAATAAATTACCTCTTATATTTTTTAAATCACTTTTCTAATTATATCGTTTTCTGAACTGAGTTCTACCGTAATAAAACAGTGTCTTTACCTTAATAAATAAACACGTAAGTAAATACACCTATTTTATTCGCTTATGCAATCGCTTTTTTCGCTTTTAATTGCTAAATCACAGTTAATTCGTTTGGAAGGTATTCTAAGTCCAACTCTGTCCTTTGATTTGGCGCGAAGATGTCTTGACAGAACGAACATCACGTGCTATTTTGATGTAACCTCCCTCCAAACTGGAGATATTAAATTAATATAATTTTGTTGGGAAGAAGGAAACTGACATTATTAAATTTTTATCTACGATTTAATTAGTAAAATTTTACTTTATTCTTTTATCGAAATTATCTTGTATTATTTTCTGTATTGACCAACTATTGATTAATATTCCTGCTTTCGCGCTCAATAAAATTTGAAATGTCATTTCCTTTCCCCACTTTTATCATTGGACAAGTGGGATAAACACTTGTCGAAGGAAGTAAGATTTTTGGCTCTCTCTTCTGTTCCGACCAGCATAAAGACGGTATGTGTGCGAATTTCGTTCCGAGTTAATTTTTTTATTAGGAAAATTCTTTATCTTTATCGTGAAAATATCTGCTAGAATTTGCTTAATTTATCGTTTTTCCTTATTACCGTACCTTTGATTCTAATTAAGCAAATTCAACTTATCGTTATAGTTTGATTTATCGAAAGAATTTTTTTTATAGTTTTTTTATCGGCTATAGTGCATATTTTATCGTATCTATTAATAATTTTGGAAAGAAACTTTGGGTGAATCTGGTTTCATATTCATCTTAATATCGATATACCGCGTTTTCTTGCAACGATAAATAGTTGGTGGCTTAACTGCGTAGTTCATTAATTTTTTTGTAATTTTTTTGCTTTGCATCTGCGACGTAGTTGGCATCGATAAGCAATCGTTAGTTGCTAGAGTTTTCACACGTATCGTGATAAAGAAATAAAGAAAAAGGGAACAATTATTGCTGGCCTCTTTTGCATTTTTAGGTATTGGTGAATCTGGAGAATTTGATTGACGATATCTGCCAAGGATCAGGAAAGGACAAATTGATCCACTAGACGAGGTCTCCTGTGAGCCTGAATTTAGTAGCTGACGAAGCTTCCCAACTGGGTTGGACTGTAACTGGGAATGATCATGTGAGTGACTTAAAATTTCTATTTTTTTTCTTTGCATTTCGTTCAGTATTTCATATATATATTTCTATTTTATTGAATTTGATTTACATATATATATATATATATATATATATATATATATATATATATATATACCAGTAAATATATTAATTTTTTTAAGTCACTAGCTGATCTTTCATTATTCATTGGCCCAGATTGGTTGCTTGTCTGCTTAGTTATAAATAAATCACATTTTAATTTCTCCTTTCTCTGAGTTTGCAGTAGAGAGCCAAGCAGGTTCTGAGCTAAAGCATTTTGCTACGCCTAGTTTTCTTTAATTTAATTGTTTAACTTGGGGAAATGTTTATGACCAGATTTCACATCTGATTTTTTTTATTATATTTATGAATATAGATGCAATAATCATTTTTATCGTTTATTACCTTATCATTTTTAAAGTACCGTACATTGACATAAATTTAGAGTACTGAATTTTCCCATTATCTCGGAGGAAATTCGCTTTCATTCAGTCGTCGACGGTTTGTCGGATTAGAAGGCACATTATTAGATCTTGAATATAATTTTTTTTCATATCGTTATCTTTAAACACATTATTAGCTCTCAAACGTAATTGTTTATATATCTGAATTACCGTTAAATTTTACCTGTAATTAATAATTGATTTGTTATTTAAATCTAAATTAATTTGATACTATAACTTAGCAGTTGCAATTTACCTTAAGTCTTATCGTAATATATTTTTACCTAGAATTTGAAGCATTTCAAATTTTACTTTTATTAGTTAAAGTATTTTTCATTCATTTTTGGTAGCATTTAAATAGTTAATTTAGAGTGAAGAAGTTAGGGAAAACTAAGTTAGGGTGCCTCACCTCATACACGTGCCTAACCGATCCTATAGAGCATATATACGCCTATACTAGTCAGGGGGAAAATTCAGTATCGATACTCTAAGGGCTATAACTAATTGGCCAATAAATTTTTCATGTATGCCATCAACTGGGGCTAAGAGTGCCCAGACACATAACCACTAGCCCCATATCCAGGGAACAGAACTCTGGCAGTACTACCTGATTCGACTTGTCCTCTGGTAGGACAGTGGCAACTCCTGGCCGCCCTGAGTTATTGGAACCCCAGCTGCTGGTTGGCATATAGCTCCAGGATCAGGACCTTGGACAGCAGACCCACCAACAGAAAGGCATTCCTACTGAGGATATTGTAAGGCAAGAATTTATAGATTGTTTTGTTTGTAACTTCACTCTAACAGTTTTTATATACCTCGATTGTTTAAAATTTTGTTCTTTGTTACCAACTTAACTAATAGAAAAATTGATTAATTTGTATTTAAAAAAGAATAAATTGTAAATTTTCGCTATCTTGTCGTTTTCTTGTGAACTGTGTGTATCCATTGGCCTGGCGCCCTTGCATAGTCCTTCTGCCAATTGAACAACGAACTCACGCCACCGGATACTAACTGAGCAGCCTATCGGCACAATATCGCCAAGACCGTTGAGAGAGAGGTGCATTGTCTAACCAATAAGATATCTCGACGGGTTTTGCGTTTACAAATTGGCGCCCAACGTGGGGCCCTCGAATATATTGCTTCAAAAATTGATACATTGGCTGAAGGATTTATCTTATAAATTTGGCCTGTGAAGGTGCACAGCGAAACAAGAAAAAAATTGATTGCAACTGGAGTTCCAGTTTTGAGTATCGAATATCTAGTAATCTATCAGATTCAATTACCGTGGAAACTTAAATCATCTGTTGATGAACAGTATCGTTTAATAACTTCAATATTTTGATCATATTGTTTTATCGAATTAATTAACTTTTTATCTAACATAATTGAGAGATTTAATAATTGTTTATTTGTCGTACCTTATATATATGTAAGCATATATATATATATATATATATATATATATATATATATATGATATATCTTATTTACCGTTTATCTTATCCTGATCTAATTTACCGTTATCTTATTTACCGTGTGGAAGAATTATTTCAGTTATCATTGCACCCTCTATATCTTTTATTATCGCTGTTGAGTGAATTGGAATTATCTTACCGTATCTTAATTTATCGTTTCCATTTCATTCAATATTTAATTACCGTGGGGGTAAGCATACCTCTGAAATACTTCCCTATCTCGTAACTCTGTTATCTTACTGGTTTCTCTTCTTTATTTATCTTTTATCTCATGTCCATTTTTCTTGCGATGGAACCCAACCATTTGAGAGTTAAGGAATTGGATTATGAACTGCAGATCCGGAGAATAAAGCCCATTGGGGATGTCGACTCTAAACGAAAGTTACTTAGAGGAGCCTTAAGTCAAGAAACTGCAAACCGAAGTTTTGTGCAGAGTAGTGTTGGTAGTCCTCTTTCCTTTGATGTAGATACCGCCGAAATTAGGGAAACTATCAATGACTTGAACACCCAAATTGCTAACTTTACTGGTTCTATCTCCTGTCCATTGTATAAAAGAATTTCGTCCCGTTTAACTCATATCTCAGGTAGAATCCATAGACTGTCAGAAAATTTAGAAGAAGAAGAAAGGACAAAGGCCGACTTGCAAACTGAACTTTTAATGTTAGAGGGGGATTTAGCCTTCAAATTAGTACCTTCTGCTCCTACTCCACAAAGGACCTCTTCTGGCCATGAATTTACTCCCAGCCCTTCTGTCTCTCGATCTATCGCACCTTATAAGTAGAATCTCCATTTTTCCGGGCACAATCCAAGGGAATCCGTTCATTCTTTCCTTGAAAAGGTGGAGACTCTCCGTATTGCTCGAGGTGTCACCAAAGATGAGTTATTTACTTCCGCTTGTGACTTATTTAAAGGGACAGCCCTAACTTGGTATAGCAGCATTAAGGATAAAGTCAGCACTTGGGACCAGCTAGTCCAAAAACTCAAAAGAGATTTCTTACCGTACTTTTATGAAGAAGACCTACATAGGGAAATTGACTCTCGCACACAAGGCATTAATGAAAAGGTCACCATATATATAGCTTGTATGGTTGGTTTGTTTAATCGTCTTACCGTCAAATTAGATGAGAAAACTATCGTTAATAAAATTCGTCGAAATTTAGCTCCTCATTTTCTTTCCCATCTCGCTTTACTTCAAATTGATACCGTTGACCAGCTGTCTGACATCTGTAGACAATTAGAAGAGTCTATGTCGTGGGGCAAACGCTATAAACCACCTCCAAGCACTTCTAGTAATTTATTGGAGCCTGACTTAAGTTTTTCTGCCTCGTTACCTGGTGTACCCAAGAATAACTCTTATCGTAATCAAATTTTTTCCTGCTTTTTATCGTCATCTCGCAATATAAGTACCGTTACCGTATCTGGCCTCCGTTGTTGGAACTGCCATACCGTGGGACACACTTATTCCGATTGCCGCCGCCCTAAGAAGCTATTTTGCATTGGATGTGGTGCTAAAGAAGTCACGAAGAGAAATTGTCAGCGTTGCCTCTCTAGGATTCCAAAAAACGTAGTACCGACTGGAGATGGTCATCTGGATGCCGTCGCCAGTACTTCCAACCAAAGTCCAGGAATCAGTTCCGTTCCTCCTGCCGATGCCCAAGGAAAAAGCAAGGGCAAAGGACAGAAGTCCACGTAAAACCCCCTATCTCTTCCACCCGCAAGGAGTGGAATCTTTGGCTTGAAAAATTCAGAGAATTTTGTCGTCCTTCCTGTAATCTAAGCCCTCTTTTCGATAATAAACCTCATGACAACAGGCCTTATCTATCTGTTAAGGTTTTTGAGCGTGAAATTACCGCTTTAGTGGATAGTGGTAGTACCTCTTCCGTTTTAGGTTCCTCCGGATTCTCTATCTTAAAAGATTTCAAGTTACCGATTCAATATCATGATACCGTGCTAATAACTACCGCTGATGGGAAACCTCAAGATCTATTGGGATATGTTGTCTTACCTATTTCCGTAAATAATGTCGTTAAATCCCTTAAGGTCTATATCATTCCGTCTGTTAAGCACACTCTTATTCTGGGAATGGATTTTCTTCAACTGTTTCAGATGAAAGCTAACTTCTCGTCATTATCTTATAAGATTTCGCAAATTTCTGCTCTTAATACCGTTCCAACAGATTCATACTTAACCAGAAGTCTACAGCCTGATTTTAAAGAACAAGAAGTATCTCTAAAGGGCATTCCTAATGTTATTGTTGATTTCTTGTCTCAGCCCATTCCGAAAACATCCATTCAGGGATCTGATCGTAATATCGACCTTGCTTTTCAGAAATTTTCGGCTGATTTATTAGGTCCGGACCCTTGTTTCCGATTGAAAAATCAGTATGTAGTAGTAATAGTAAATTGGGTTATTAACTGTGTAAAAGACTTGAAACCATATCTTTCCAACCCTGACACTGAGGATGAACATGTATCGGATGATTCTTCGGACTCTGATTATGATTCTGCTCTGGACTAAGTTAAGTACCGTACCTATTCTCTATTCTCTTTATCGACTTATCTTCATTACCGACTTATCTTCTCGTTATTGGACTTTGATTTTGTATTATCATATCTCTTATCTTTCTTTACCTTGTCGTACCTATATCTTTCCTATCTTTCGTATCTTTTCATGGTCTCTTGGGTGGGCCGACGAATACCCCAAGCCAGGATCCCAGTGGGGACGTAAAAGCCGTCCATCTGGAGCCCCAGGTTTCCCGTAACATCTAGGTCTTCAACAGACTAATTCCTATCGTTTCAGTGGTCTCTTGGGTGGGCCTACGAATACCCCAAGGCGGTGAAACCATGCGCGGACGTAAAAGCCGTCCAACTGGATTCTAATTATTGACATAACATCTAGGTCTTCTGTAGACTAATTCATATCTTTCCTATCGTTTCGTGGTCTCTTGGGTGGGTCTACGAATACCCCAAGGCGGTGAAACCAAGCGCAGGGGTAAAAGTCCCCTAACTGGCCCTATATCTTTTCTTTTACCATCTAGGTCTTGTAAGACTAAGTTACATTTTTCTAAGTCTCCAGGAGGGCTTGGAGAATACTTCTGGTAGTCCATGTTACCAACTAGGGAGTAAAAATATTCCAAATGGTCACTTGCCTTTATCTATAACATCCATGTCGTTGTCGTTTCATGCTGATTTGCTGTTATCTGGAAATTATCCTCCCTTCAGGGTTGCCAAAGCTGATGACATTTTTTATCTTTAAATATTATGCATATATCTAATTTTGGTTCCCTTTTCTTTAATCCTCATTATTTTCACTACATTTTATCTCTCTAGAAGATCCATACCGTGGCTTATTGCTTTTACCTTATTTAAATTAGTTGAATCATTCGTATCTAGGATTTAGGGCTGATAGTTAATTTATCTTGCCACCTTTTAGTGATACCGTCCCTGAGGATGAAAAGTCTATATTGTCATCACTTTCTAATTTTGATATCACTACCTTTGTACCGTTACTGATAACTTTTCAAAGAAAATACCGTGTTTAATGCAACTTTTCTTGGGCGTAGGCTCTTACCGATATGAACTGCATTTTAAATTGGAGATTTGGTTTTCTTGCCTTATCTGCTGTTCCTTGAGAACAATTATCTTGAATTCCAATATCCCAATTTCTCGTGTATAATTGTTGAAATATTATCTTTTTCTCTTTGACTTAGGTTGTTAACGTTACCTATTGGCATTCCCTTACCTTGCTTATTTTATGGTAAATATCTTTTATAATCTATCTATGTTTAACGTTCAGAGGAATTATCTTTTGAAGTATGATGAAGTGAACTATCTTATCGTTTATCTTGTAATCTCGTCTATCCTCTTACCGTTTGACTGCTATGAAGCAGTGTACCGTATCGTACCTTACCGTGGCCATGGAAGCCAGTTATTGATTTGTAGAGACTCCAGGCTCTGGACAGTGTGTTAGGGCTGTTGTGTTTGGTTGTAGGCCGGGAGTTGCTATATTTTGGAACTTGGACAAATAGTGCAGTGTTGCCGTCCTAGGTTCTTGTTTATGTAGAGGATGGAGGTTTTGCGCAGTGTGTTAGAGCTGCATTTTCTCACTTTTCCACTTCAAAAATATTTATCGGTCTACCTTACCGTTCGTTTATCTTTTTCTCTTCCTCTGAAAAGTAACAGGTTTTCTTGATATCTGATTTAGGTGTACCTGAGCGAAAGCTGTTATCGATTTTCAATACCTTATCCTTTAATGGATGTGAAGTTCTTATTTAGATTTGCTGTTCTTTGTAGAACAATTTTGGAACTCACCATCCTTCTGGATATCTGACCTGTGACAGTATATCGTTTTCTATATCTTAATTTTTCTCAGATAATTTACCATATTTTGTGATTTCCATTTTCAGCAATATGTCATCTGACAAAGGTATATTTTCTGAATATTCTTTTTCCTTTTTCTATTTTTGGGTTACCTTCTATTATCGCTTTCTTTTTCCTGTCCTTATCCTTAATATACCGTTCTTTCATTTTTTTATTTACTTTCCATGTCCAAAATATAGAAATAAGGATAAATATCTTTAGTTTTCTAGTAGAAAATTATTTTTTATTTTTGATTCAGGCAAATCCTGTCTCTACCTTGGTGCAGTGGGGATTTTCAAATATATCACCGCAGTTGTTCTAAATTCAAAAAAGAATTGGATTGTCTCGTGTACCTTTTGAAGGGTTTTCCGCATTGTATATGAGTAAAACCTATTATCTTGTTGCCATACCAATTCCGTTATATCGTTATCGTTATTATGAATTTAGCTTTCTCGTAATAATTAGGCTTTTATCTGTTTTCTATCTGTATAGTCATCTATTTTCTTTCTCTGTGATAGCGATTATTAGGAAAGTATACCTTGCCTCACTTATCGTCCCTCTTAAATAGGGAGCCCTTATCCAGATGTACTTTTGATGCCTAAGTGTTCGCTAGATGGTGGATTATGCATTTACCTTATCGTTTGTACCTTATGAATTATCTCGTTTGCTTTCCACAATCGTTAAGTAACACAATTATCTTGATGGCAACAATTCATTATTGTATTATATCTTTACCTTTATGCATTTAGCTTGCATTGTAAATATTACCGTGTCTTGTTTTTTTGGGTTATCCTAACTTAAGGCTTATATCCATTTTTTTTTCTCTCGCTAACTGACTTGGGATCATTCCCTTGTATTATTATTATTGCTACCGACTTTGTAATTTATACCGTTAAAATTTTTTTTCCTTTTATCTACCGTCTACCTTTCCGAATTTTAGTACCGATATCAACTTTCTGTTGTTGACTTGAATTTAGTAGTCATTATCTTATTCATTTAGTTGGTCAAACGTTTCATAACTCACATACAGGGACCACCTAAAGTAGGTACCTTTTATCTTATAAATTTAATGTTTCCGAATTGAATATTTTCATATCTTATCTAAGAATACTTATTCTATTTAGCTTCCCAAGTCTCTCGATTTCAGAACTGTATTATCTTGGCAAAATTTAGGAAATTGATTTCGGAAATCTAATATCGTTGCTTATTTTGTAGGTTTTCTTATAGCTTACGAAAGGTTTTTTTTTCAGGTTGACCTTCTCAAAAAACCTTTCTTTACTCCGGGTTAGAGGGTTGTGTAACGGGTGAATTGCCGTTCTCCCCGTTACATTGATAATTACTAATATTTGTCGCATTAATAAATTACCTTTTATATTTTTCAAATCACTTTTCTAATTATATCGTTTTCTGAACTGAGTTCTACCGTAATAAAACAGTGTCTTTACCTTAATAAATAAACACGTAAGTAAATACTCCTATTTTATTCGCTTATGCAATCGCTTTTTTCGCTTTTAATTGCTAAATCACAGTTAATTCGTTTGGAAGGTATTCTAAGTCCAACTCTGTCCTTTGATTTGGCGCGAAGATGTCTTGACAGAACGAACATCACGTGCTATTTTGATGTAACCTCCCTCCAAACTGGAGATATTAAATTAATATAATTTTGTTGGGAAGAAGGAAACTGGCATTATTAAATTTTTATCTACGATTTAATTAGTAAAATTTTACTTTATTCTTTTATCGAAATTATCTTGTATTATTTCCTGTATTGATCAACTATTGACTAATATTCCTGCTTTCGCGCTCAATAAAATTTGAAATTTAACATGTCATTTCCTTTCCCCACTTTTATCATTGGACAAGTGGGATAAACACTTGTCGAAAGAAGTAAGATTTTTGGCTCTCTCTTCTGTTCCGACCAGCATAAAGACGGTATGTGTGCGAATTTCGTTCCGAGTTAATTTTTTTATTGGGAAAATTCTTTATCTTTATCGTGAAAATATCTGCTAGAATTTGCTTAATTTATCGTTTTTCCTTATTACCGTACCTTTGATTCTAATTAAGCAAATTCAACTTATCGTTATAGATTGATTTATCGAAAGAATTTTTTTATAGTTTTTTATCGGCTATAGTGCATATTTTATCGTATCTATTAATAATTTTGGACAGAAACTTTGGGTGAATCTGGTTTCATATTCATCTTAATATCGATATACCGCGTTTTCTTGCAACGATAAATAGTTGGTGTCTTAACTGCGTAGTTTATTATTTTTTTTGTTAATTTTTCTGCTTTACATCTGCGACGTAGTTGGCATCGATAAGCAATCGTTAGTTGCTAGAGTTTTCACACGTATCGTGATAAAGAAATAAAGAAAAAGGGAACAATTATTGCTGGCCTCTTTTGCATTTTTAGGTATTGGTGAATCTGGAGAATTTGATTGACGATATCTGCCAAGGATCAGGAAAGGACAAATTGATCCACTAGACGAGGTCTCCTGTGAGCCTGAATTTAGTAGCTGACGAAGCTTCCCAACTGGGTTGGACTGTAACTGGGTTCTGAGCTAAAGCATTTTGCTACGCCTAGTTTTCTTTATTTTAATTGTTTAACTTGGGAAAATGTTTATGACCAGATTTCACCTCTGATTTTTTTAATTATATTTATGAATATAGATGCAATAATCATTTTTATCGTTTATTACCTTATCATTTTTAAAGTACCGTACATTGACATAAATTTAGAGTACTGAATTTTCCCATTATCTCGGAGGAAATTCGCTTTCATTCAGTCGTCGAACGGTTTGTCGGATTAGAAGGCACATTATTAGATCTTGAATATAATTTTTTTTCATATCGTTATCTTTAAACACATTATTAGCTCTCAAACGTAATTGTTTATATATCTGATTTACCGTTAAATTTTACCTGTAATTAATAATTGATTTGTTATTTAAATCTAAATTAATTTGAAACTATAACTTAGCAGTTGCAATTTACCTTAAGTCTTATCATTATATATTTTTACCTAGAATTTGAAGCATTTCAAATTTTACTTTTATTAGTTAAAGTATTTTTCATTCATTTTTGGTAGCATTTAAATAGTTAATTTAGAGTGAAGAAGTTAGGGAAAACTAAGGTAGGGTGCCTCACCTCATACACGTGCCTAACCGATCCTATAGAGCATATATACGCCTATACTAGGCAGGGGGGAAATTCAGTATCGATACTCTAAGGGCTACAACTAATTGGCCAATAAATTTTTCATGTATGCCATCAACTGGGGCTAAGAGCGCCCAGACACATAACCACTAGCCTCATATCCAGGGAACAGAACTCTGGCAGTACTACCTGATTCAACTTGTCCTCTGGTAGGACAGTGGCAACTCCTGGCCGCCCTGAGTTATTGGAACCCCTGCTGCTGGTTGGCATATAGCTCCAGGATCAGGACCTTGGACAGCAGACCCACCAACAGAAAGGCATTCCTACTGAGGATATTGTAAGGCAAGAATTTATAGATTGTTTTGTTTGTAACTTTACTCTAACAGTTTTTATATACCTCGATTGTTGTTAAATTTTGTTCTTTGTTACCAACTTAACTAATAGAAAAATTGATTAATTTGTATTTAAAAAAGAATAAATTGTAAATTTTCGCTATCTTGTCGTTTTCTTGTGAACTGTGTGTATCCATTGGCCTGGCGCCCTTGCATAGTCCTTCTGCCAATTGAACAACGAACTCACGCCACCGGATACTAACTGAGCAGCCTATCGGCACAATATCGCCAAGACCGTTGAGAAAGAGGTGCATTGTCTAACCAATAAGATATCTCTCTCGACGGGTTTTGCGTTTACACAATCTGCCTCTAAATTATTTTTTCCTGGTGCATATTTTATTTTAAAGTCATATTGTGATAGGTAACAGGCTAAATCTCCTAACTCTTCGTCCGTTCTAGATTTAATATTTAAATTTTCCAATGGTTTGTGGTCGGAATATACTGTGAAAGCTTTGCCTATTAACCAGTACTGCCAGTATCTTATTGCCTCTTTAATGGCTAAACATTCTAAATATATAGCCTTTTTTTTCTTCTGGACTTCATTTAATTTTTTTGAGAAATATGCTTCAGGTTTTTCTTTACCGTTTGGCTGAGTTTGCTTCAACACGGCTCCAATACCTTCCAATGATGCACCTGTATATATATTTATTGGTAAGTCTTGATCAAAAATTTCTAAGATTGGTTGTGAGCACAGTAGTTGTTTTATCTTCTCAAAAGCTTCTTGGCAGTCTATTGACCATATGAATTTTTGGTGGTTCCTTAACAAATTATGTATTGGTTCTAAAATTATTGAAATGTTAGGTATGTACTCACGGTAGAAATTAATTTTAATATTTTTGGTGTTGGGAAATCCCTTATTGAAATTAGGTTATCTCTCACTGGTCTTACGGTATTATCTTTTATTATATGTTCGAGATATTTTACTGAATTTGTTGCAAATCGACATTTTGTGAACTTAAGTCGAAAACCTGCTTTTGCTATTGCCTCTAAAAGCTGTGATAAATGATTTATGTGATCGGTATAGGATTTTGAAAATATTAAAATGTCATCAATGAAATTTACAGCAAAATCTGTCAATTTGTACTTTCTCAGTATGTTGCTTAATATTCTTTGAAATATGACTGGAGAAGTTTTCAAACCAAAGGGTAAATATGTCCACTGGTAGTGGCCTTCTTGTGTAACAAAAGCCGTTTTCTTTCTATCTTCACTTCGCAGAGGAATAGACCAAAACGCAGAATTTATATCTAAAGTTGAAAAGAACTTGCAGTTTCTGGTTTTTGTTACTAAGTCCTCAGTCAAAGGAAATGGTTGAGCTTGAGGTACCACCAGTTTATTTAAATCTCTAAAATCGATACAGAATCTCGTTTTTCTATTGTCTTCTTTTTTGAAAGCCAGGGTTACTGGTGCTGCAAATGGACTGTATGATTCCTCTATAAGATCTCTTTCAAGCAATTGTTTTACTTGTTCTTCTATCTCTAATTTATCCTTTAATGAACATCTGTATGGTCTTTTACTATAATATTTGTCAACAAGTAGATCAATGCGTGCTTCATAATCCTTGACTGTTCCAATGTCATATCTATCCTTTGCAAAGTTTGATTTATATTTATCAATAAGTTTATTTATTTCATATTTTTGTTGACTATTTAAATGACTCAGATCCATTGAAAATTCTTTTTCTGTTATATGTTCATTAAAGTTTATAAAATTTAAGTTCTTTCTGTCTACCGCTTCATTAGGATTGTTTTTAAACCGTAGTTCTTTTTTGGTAAAATTTTCTTCCGTTTTTTGTTCGATTTCTAAATTTTCATTCTGAATTAAATTAAATTCTTTTATACGATCTAATCCTTTTAGAAAATCGTATCTGAAGTCTTTTCCATCTACAATATAAACATCAATTTTCTTCTCTTTATTAAAAATCTTAATTTTTATTGTTGTTAAACCTTTTGTCATTTTTACACCATTAATTGTTAATAAGTTTGTATTGTTGTATTCGTTTTTTTCTTTTTCCGTTAGTCTTACCAATTTAGAATTTATTAAGGAAACGTTAGAGCCGGAATCATAAATACCCAATATAAATATATCTAATTTTCCTTCCAATGTTAGTTTTACTTTAATTAATGGTGTAATTATTCATTTTTTGACTCATTGTCACTTAAGACAACTTCTAATACAGTATTGTTTGCATTCTTATTGTAGTTTCTCTTGTTCTCATTATTACCAGTTTGTTTAAACCAGCATTTTTCTTCAGAGTGGAAACGACTACCTTTATTTAATTTTTCACATATTTTATCAACTTTTACTTTACTATCAAATGTATTTGTCTTAAATATGTTATAACTATTTTTATTGACTATGTTTTTCTTTATTATGTTTTTGTTTATGTATATTTGTATTCCTTAATCTTGATTGATTGATTCCTTATCATTTTGTACATTATAATCTGGTAGACCCATAACAATAAGATGAATCAATGTCTGTGTGTCAATATTTCTATTTACCTCTAGTAATAATCTTTCTTTTTTTATTGCATACTCCCGTAATGAACCTCCTTGAAATTTAAATGTAAATGCGTATTTAACTTGTGACCAACCTTTAGTTCCGTATGTTTCACAAAAATTTGTTCTCCATATTGCCCATCCTGCATTTACTGTACATTTTATTAACATACTACTGTACCAATCTAGGCACGGTTTTCCAAGTAAACACTTTAAAGTCTCAACTTTTTCTGCTTCCTGTAATATCTCAAATCGAGTACATTCATTTTCAAAGTCATCGATCCATTGGATGACGTTTGACGTTTTTCCTGAAAACTTCTCGAGTAAAATCTGTCTGCTATTTTTCCTAGATTTTTATTTTCAGTGCCTCGACTAGTATTATTGTCACAGAACCTCATTTCAGATGTAATTTCGTCTAGGTATTGGTCACCAAATTGTAAATTCTCACCTTCATCTAAGTAAATTTTCCTCAAATCTTGGGTTAAGGGGATCCATAGTTTCCGTATTTGATGTCTTTTCTTTAGAGAATTCTTTATTTTAGTAAAAACATCTGTAGTCGTTATAGCTGTGTGTTTGCTTACGGGTTTCAAATCATCAGGAATATCAAAAACATGTCCATCGGTTGTCTAGATTGAGGTTATGCAGATCACATTAGTTTTTCCATCAGATGCTGCTAACACTGTAAACGTGAATCGTAACTTTTCCATTTCTCTTCACTAAAAATGTCGTTTTATAAGACAATTACCGTATTTTTTCTCTTTTCAGGAATTTATGACGACAAATTAAACTATGTGTTGCTCTGGAAAACAAAGTTTGATTTTAATTATCACATTTAAAAGAACACTAATTACATTATCGTAAGATACAATCATTACCTGGAAAACAAAGAAACGACATTTAAAGTTTATTTGTCGATCGCTAAAGAAAATAGATTATTTTTCCTAATAGTGAATTCAATGTCAGTCAAGACACATTATGACATTTTCGAAAATATCCGTAACATAAACATAAAGGGATCCCAGATATTCTGGTATTCCTTTACAAATATATAATGTTTTTCCAATACCTCTGTTTTTTCGTTTTCTTATCAGTTAAAACTACCTGAAAATAATGTTCTTTAATTATTTACGTCTTTTGTTTAAAGAATTTTGAAACAAAGAAACTTTTCTATTTATTGTTGAAAAGAATGTTTCCAAAAAAGGGGTAAACAGTTATTTTCTTCATTTTTCCAATGGGGATCTTTTGTACAACTATCTGAAAATAGATTCAAGAAGTCAAACTTTAGTATTTAGTTTAACAGTTTTCTGCGTTTTTATGAAAATTTCAAGCTTGGAAGAATCACTTAATTACCAAACGGTAATTGGCGTGGTAAATAGTACATATTTTTAACCGACTTCCAAAAAGGAGGGTTATCAATTCTTCATGTATTTTTTCGCTTTTTTTGTATGTATGTTACCTGATTTCTTCTCCTGTGGTGAAACTTCAAATTTTGGAAAATAATTCTATTGGTAAAGTGATAAAATTTGTGAATGAACACATGCGTGCATGGAAATCGACCAATATCAAGTTTGATGAATTAGTAGATAAGTACGCAATGAAGGATTTTAGATTTACTTGGCACCGACTTCAAAAATATACTAGATTGGTAGGTAATTAATTTGTACAGAATGAGCACTTTTTAATGTTTACATTTTTTACTTCCTGGGTAGGTACCTTACAACGTTGAATGTGTTATTTATTTGCTAGAGTTGTATTTTGTTATAATTATTTTTAGCTTTTTAGTTATAGGTAGAAGTCGGTTATATATATTTTTTAATGTTTTCTTTATTCATATTTAATGTGTTAAATATTTATCAGAGAGGGAATCTCTTGGTGTGTGTGAAATCTAGATCGCCCTTCTTTAGTCCTGTTTTTGCCTGTAACTTAAAATTATTTTTGTATGCGGTAGAGCTTCGGAAGTAGCTTTTTTAGGATTTGTTTTTAATTCCGATTTCTGTAATCACAATAACGACTCCCCTCCCCCTATTTATTTTTGCTAAATGGGTTTTAACAGCAACATTTTTCCGGGACTCAATAAATTTTTAGATGCAATTACGAATCCTGCAGTAGAACGTTCTGACCATCATATCTTAATACTGACAAGAAGCGATCTCTCAATGCCTCAAAAAATGCACAAATTAATGCGATTAAAATAATTATGAAGTAGCTGATGAATTTGAATGAATGAATAAATGGATGATTATGAAGTAATTAATATTAATATAAGTTTTGAGCTTTTATTTGGCAACAAAATGACGAAGATATAGGTAATGCCACTTTTAGACTTTACGAATTGTAAATAACTCCATACAATATTTAGGAAAAAAGCTTACCACCCTCATCAATTTTTGGACGATTGAGCAAGTAATTTGAATTTGAATTAGTTTGACATTAGAATAAAATTATAGGCAATGAGAGTTATTAATTAATAATTTTTTTTACACTACTGTTTGTTAATAATATATTGAACTTTAATTTTTTTATATATTGTTACGAAATTTACCCAAAGTCGACTCTGTTTCATTTCAGTACGACAGCAAACGCTTTGAGATAAAAAATGGTTCTCGAAAAGACTCGGCACCTGTAGGAGTGATGATGATTTTTACGAGAATTTTCTATGCTGGGCTTATAAAGGAAGCAAGCCACGATGGAGAGTTCAGTTATACCGCGACGACTAGCGTATATGGGAATGTTATTGTCATATTTGAATCAGCTGTTTTAATGTAAATAAAATTCTAGAAAAGTGAAAGTGAATATTAGTTTTATAATTTTAAATTGAACCCACGGACTATATTGCAATTTGGTGTTAGAAGTGAAGGATTAAGTGCAGTTAAAATCGCAATTTGATTTATGGAAACTCATAGTATGGAAAAAATTGACGAAACTACCAAAAAAATAGTCAAGCACGTTACGGAAGGATTAGACGAAAAAATAGCACAGATTTTAGAAAAACGTGACAAGAAGGAGAAACAACATCATGAAGAAATTCAACAAAGGTTAGTGAAATCTCTTGATGATAAACTTAAAGTTGAGTTAGGAAATCTTGTCAATAATATCGATAAAAAACGTAAAATAGAATTAGAAAATCTGGTTTCCACGATGAAAAGCGAACAACAAAATCTTGTTTCCATGATGGAAGAAAAACAACATAATTTATTGAAGGATTGTTCTCGAAATTTGAATTAACCAGACAAAATGATGTTAAGTATTTGAAGAGAAACAAGATCAAATTGAATTAAAACGACAATGAATTTAAAATAACTGAAGAAAACAGACAAATGCAATTTGAACAACTAATGTAAATAGTATCCCAAGTTAACGAAACAGTTAATGAAAGAATGCAAATAGTAGAATCAGATATAAAAGGGATAAACGACGACATAAAGATCCTAAAAAATAATGTGGAGGCCCTTGAAACCAATGTAGATGACATCGAATCCATACAGAGCCAGGTGAAATTTGAAATCAGTGCTATTCAAAATAAAGTAGAAACGGTAATTAAAAAATGCAACAAGACTTACAGCGAGGAAAATACCAGAACACCGTGAGTACCAAAGGTTCTGTTAGTAAACCACCCACATTTGATGGCAGTTCATCTTGGCCCATTTATAAACGGCAATTTGAGGCCGTGGCTATAGCTAATGGATGGGATAATGAAGAAAAATCTACTTCTCTGGTAATTTCGTTAAGAGGTCCGGCCCTAGAACTCCTCCAAAGCATCCCAGTCGATGAACAAGTAATTTCGACAAGATCATCGCCATCCTAGACAAACGATACGACAATCAATCCTTGAGCCAGGTATACCAAGTCCAACTGAGTGGAAAAACGCAAAAAATCCGGTGAAAGCTTCCAAGAATTCGAAACAGAGATTAGACGGTTAGTTCACTTGTCCTACCCAGACCTGCCAGAGGAAACGAAAGACCAGTTGGCCACACAGAGTTTCATAAACGGTATCAGAGATGTGGAAGTACAACGAAATCTAATACTAAGTGGCGTCAAGAAAAGTAATGAAGCTCTACTTCGGGCTTTGGAAGTAGAGGCCGTCATGAACATGTCCAAGCCGAGGGTCCGACCAGTTTCCTTTAACCTGGAAGAGTCAGAGTCACCATTTCAACCGTTGCTGGCTGGTCTGAACAAAATATTAGAACGGTCACAAAGAACTGGCACCAGAGAGGCATGTTACCAACGTGACTGCCGAGTAAGGCTACCGGGACGATCACCAACCAGGGGGTAGCCAACAAACCGACCTTACCAACCAGGGAAACTCCAAACAGTCAGCATAAGGGAGCGAATGCTGACTCACCCTACACCAGCCCCAGGACAGTATCCATCCGCGGATTTTGCCGAGATAGCGGCAGCCTAGTCATCAGAGGCACCATCAATGGGCGGCCAAGTCCAGGGTTTTGAGAGTATCAGAAATTCGGCCAGTTACCAATAACATCCAGCTCAGAACAGTCACCGGCGAGTCCATGTCAATACAGGGTGAGGCAGATGTCGTGCTACAGATAGGGGACAACATGATCCGGCATAGGGTCCTGGTAGCGAATATTGAGGACGATTTTATACTGGGAATGGACCTAATTAGCCAGCATGGATTTATGTTCGACCGAGATATGATGTTTTTCGGTTCCTAAATGAGGAATTTGTATTGACACGGCCCGTCAATACATCAATCACCCCCATAAAAATTGTGGCAAAGTCTTCAGCTAGAATTTCCTGTCGATCGGACCGGATTATTCATGGGCAACTAGACAGCAATCCTGGGAGCTGCGTCGTTGGAATGGTGGAGCCCGTAAACTCAGCTCATGACTATTTAGTTGGACGGGCTATAGTTAAAACCGGACGAGATATACCAATCAGAGTCCTGAATTTGTCCAACAACGACATTAGAATTGCCAATGGTCAAGAGATAGCTTGTTTCGAGCCAGTAGAGACCATCATCAATTGCGAAGAAGAGTACCAGACGTCGGTGAAGGAGACAGGGCCCAGTAAAGAATTCCTACAACAGTTTACTGACCATTTGACACACCTGACAACAGAGGAACAGAAGAAAGCCAAGCAATATATCACAAAGCACTGGCAAATTTTTAACAGTCCAGATGGAACCACCGGTCGCACCAACATCATCCAGCATCGAATAGATACCGGAAAGGCTCAACCCATCAGAATACCACCTCAACGACTACCATTGGGCCAACAACAGGCAGTCGAGGAAAACATCGAGTCCATGTTACAAAATGGAGTTATTGAGCCATCCATCAGCCCATGGTCTGCTCCCGTCGTGCTAGTTAAAAAGAAGGATGGAACCACCCGATTTTGTGTGGATTACAGAAAGCTGAATGACGTCACGAAGAAAGACAGCTATCCACTACCCGAATCGATGACACTTTGACCACACTAGCAGGCTCCCGTTGGTTCTCCACACTAGACTAAAAAGTGGATATTGGTAGGTTGGTCTACACGAAAACGACAGAGAGAAGACAGCGTTCTCCACCAGTTCAGTTAACGGTCATGCCCTTTGGGTTATGTAATGCACCCGCTACATTTGAGAGGCTAATGGAGTATGTACTGAGCGGGCTAACATGGAGGACGTGCTTAGTATACCTCGACGACATTCTAGTCATGGGCCAGACATTCGACGACCATCTGAAGAACCTGGGCGAAGTATTCTCTAGAATTAATAACGCCAACCTGAGACTCAATCCGAAGAAGTGTTCTTTGTTCTAAAAAGAAGTAGAGTTTTTGGGTCACGTAGTGTCCGAGTCAGGAATCCGCACCAACGAAGACAAGATAGAAGTCATCCGTGATTGGCCAGTTCCAAGAGACAAGCATGAACTCCGAAGATTTGCCAACATCGCCGCCCCTCTACATCGGCAGACCACTGAGAAAGAGACCTTCCATTGGAATCAGGACTGCGAAACATCATTCAGGCGACTGACGGCAGCACTATGTTCCAGCCCAATCCTAGCCTTTCCTTCACAGTCCGGCAAGTTCATCTTAGACACAACGACGCCAGCAACCAGGTTTGGGGGCCGTCCTATCCCAGGTGCAAGATGGTGAAGAGAGGGTGATCGAGTATTACAGCCTGGATTCTCGAAACCGTAAAGAAATTATTGCGTCACCAAAAAGAAACTTCTTGCAATAATAA